>VUYT01000012.1:0-502663 GCA_008802785.1 Symmetrospora coprosmae | reverse complement strand
GTCAGTCTCTTTCCCCTTGTCATGGCTGTGCCCTTTGGCCAGCAGCTCCCTCCGTCCCCCGTCCGACGGTGCGGACACCTTCCGGAGGAGCCAGCGGCTCTGAGCCTGCAGAGGCATACGTGCTGACAGAGCTCGGGCCTAGCGCGCCCAAAGAGCCTCACGCGCTGACAGCACCAGGCCCACTTTACTTCCATATTGCCTACTGTCAGCATTTGGGCGGGACTCGAGGCCGTAGAGTACACGTGCAGAGGTGCGGCGTCTGTGCTCGTCTGGACTCGCGATACGACGGCAGGAAGAAAAGACTCGAATACAAGGTCAATTGGAAAGGCTGGGAGGACACCAGCAATTCACCTGGGAACCGCCCGAGCACCTTCGAGACATACCGGATGCTGTCGCAAACTTCCATGCCAAGTATCCAGACAAGCCCGGTCCCGATAATATCCCGTCCTCAGCCATTCCGAAGCGCTCTCGACAGCGCTAGGTCTCCCTTCGAGCTTCGAACTTCCCGTTCGAGCTTCGAAATCCTTTCGAATCAAGTTCTGATCTGCAGTCGTGTACACCTTTCCTTTCGCGTCACTATCCCTTCCTTTCCCATCCGCGAGGTGTGCGTTTGGCACTGTTCTGGGGTCACCGTCAGAGCAGATGTCAAATGGCAGCCTCATCCCGTTTTCCTTCGTATACCTTCGCAGGATCTCAGGTCTTAAAGCCGGGGTGCTGTCACAGCTCAGCACTTTTGAAGCTGATTCGAAGCTGTTCGAAGGGCGTTTCGAAGCTCGAATGGGTCTTGGAACCCTTCGAGCTGCCTTTCGAACCTCGAAGCGACGCTTCGAACCTCGAATTCGATTCGAGTTCGAACTTCGAATGACGGCCTCGAAGACCTCAAGCTCCGCCTCTCCCGCTTCGGCCTTTGCGCCACCGATACGCTCACATCGCATGGACAATCTCTTGGCCTTTCGACTCCTTTCGAACCGCTTCGAACCGTTCGCTTAGGGTTCCTTTCGAACTCAGCGATATTCACCTTCTCTCACTTCGACTTCGGTTCTTTCGTCCTTCTGACATAGTAACCCACGTTAATCCACGCGCCCGGAGCGTGGCCGACCCTGTCGACCTCCTTTCGAAGTCGTCAGTCCCTTCGAACTCTCTTCGAACTCCCTTCACTTCAAAGACCTCTTCGAAGCTCGAACCTTCCTTCGAACCTCCTCGAATCACTTCGAAATATATTCCAGCGATCCCAGCAACTCCTTTACGTTACACTCGAGCACTCCCCTTCTTCCTTCACTATCCATAACTTCCCTTTCCTCCGTCGAACCTCGGTTCAAAGTTCGGGGTCGCCGTCGAATTTCGAATTCGAGATTCGAAACTCCTCTCTCCTCGCTTTAGGGAGCCGACAACGGATAGGTGAAGCTTTAAGTACTCGAGGCCTGCTCGAGTACCTAGGGAGACAGAGACAGGGACAATGAGGGCGGGGCGACAATGAGGGAGGAAAGACAACAAACACTTAACCGAATCCTCCCTAAAAAGGACTCAGGTTTGGACTGATGTGGGGTAGGGGGGGGCGGATGGCGCAAGGCCGCGAGGGAAGGGGAGCAAGGTGAAAAGAGCCCGAAGGCTGTGAGGAGGGGGAGTGGGCGGGCGAGGGCGAGTTGGCGAGCGCCCGCAAAGCTGGTCCAGCTGAACCAACTTTGGTGGTCACGTGCCAGCGGTTCGCCCGAACCGCTGGCCCAGCGACGACCCAGGTGGGTCGTCAGCTCGTGCCCATGGCATGCCTGCACCTGCAAACCGGTGCAGGATACCCGTGCAGGATCGAAACACGCGCAGAATCCGGTGCAGGTTGGTGACAGCTTCCGTGCAGCGATGGTGCAGACGTCCTCGCTGCAACCATTTCTGCACTGACAGCTGCACCACCGGGCAGCAACCGGTGCCTCCGGTGCGGGCGTGCAAACAGCCATTTAAGTTCAGAAAAAGATGTTCAAACCTCCAGCACCAGGCCCACTTTACTTCCATATTGCGTACTGTCAGCATTTGGGCGGGACTCGAGGCCGTAGAGTACACGTGCAGAGGTGCGGCGTCTGTGCTCGTCTCTGCCCCATAGCAACTCAGGATCATGGACGTCAAAGATGGCAGTACGTTTGTACAGGGAACAGCGACATTAAAGAACAAGCGACGCCATACCTACCACTACGTGGATCAGCCTGGGGTGGGGAAGGGCCTGGCAGCCAAGGCCACCTGCGTCCTGCTGCACGGCTTCCCGGACCTTTGGTTAGCCGGCACTTTCCAGAGGCGTGTAGTACAACTGATTGGGATAAGCTTGTTGACCCAAAGATCCTGCAGGTACGGATGGCGCTATCAGATCAAGGCTCTCAGCTCGCAAGGTTATCGGGTCATCTGCCCGTCTCAGCTGGGATACGCTGGTTCCTCCCAGCCCGATGATTTGCAGGCATACACATACAGGAACTTGGCCGAAGACCTTAACGAGCTGCTGGATGTCTTGAATGCTGGCGAGCAGATCCTCCTCTTTGGTCATGACTGGTATGCTGCACCACGATCAGTGTGTGACCGCTTTCGCAAGGCCAGATCTGACTGCATCCTGTTGCACACAGGGGCGGTCTTCTGGCCTGGCGCTTTGCCAACTACTACCCACAGCGTGTGCGAGCCATAGCTACGTGTGTTATCATCTTTGCAATGCTGCAGCTGGTTCCAATCTCGCCGACCTGACCGCTGCTCTTTTTAACAGGGTGTGCACACCATACATGCCTCCAGCGCAGCCTGGTGACACATGGACGCCTCCGGACCGCCTCGTGCACACGCGGCTGCCCAACTTTGGCTATCAGTTGTTCTTTGCCTCTGACGAGGGGCGTATGTTGATGCAGCGCAACGTAAGCTCTCACGCTTCCTACCTCAACCCTGCTCTTACCAGGCTCCGCTGAGCATTTGCTACGCCGTTGACCAGATCGATAACGTCCTAGTACCGATGTTCTCGCAGTTCGGCTCACCCAAATCTGCAAGCGGCAAGACTGAGCGGGATGGCAAGTGGGTGTTGCCCGGAGAATACGCCAAACGGCTTGACCGGATCGACAAAGCACGACAAGCCGGACATCAATTGGTGCCGCCTGCTGCGGAGCAGGATCCCGTACGCATGGCT
Source organism: Symmetrospora coprosmae (assembly GCA_008802785.1). Classification (NCBI taxonomy): domain Eukaryota; kingdom Fungi; phylum Basidiomycota; class Cystobasidiomycetes; family Symmetrosporaceae; genus Symmetrospora; species Symmetrospora coprosmae. The sequence continues at coordinate 499,521 of VUYT01000012.1, read as the reverse complement.
TCCCTTTTGCGCGTTTTGTGCGCACCCTCACGTCGACGTACCGGCCTACAGGAACTCGCTTTCTACCTCCGAACATACAGGGCCTCCGGGATTCTGCACCCGCTCAACTATTACCGCACGCAGAAGCTCTGCTTTGAGGAGGAACAGCGTGGGTCAAACTGGACCCCTGTACCCCACGACCAACACCGGGCTGATGGCGGTATCTCCGTCTCAGACTCTGGCATACCTGCCGCTTTCCCCGCTCAGATCCCAGCCTACTTTCTCACTGGCGACAGCGATGAAGCACTGCCTCTGGCCATGTCCGACAACTCGCCTCGGCTCTTCAAGGGAGAGTACTCGCGGGAGATCGTGCCTGGTGCCGACCATTGGCTGCTCCAAGTAAGCGATATCTGCTTATCTGCTCCGTCCCCATCCCGTCTGACTATTGACCACCTCGCGCAGCACCGCCAATATCGCGATGAAGCAAGTGCTCGCCTGATCAGATGGGCAGACGCGAATTCGGGCAGTCACTATCCGCTCGTTGAAAAGGCAAAGCTTTGATTGCGTGAAATGATAAGAAGACAAGACCTTGTAGCGTAATACAACTACCCTGTACACTGAAGAGACAACGACCATCTGAAGTGCAAGAGCGCGGCAAATTACAACAGAGCAGGCACCGCAGGTCAGCACCGGCTGTCGACGCTTGTTGCGCTCGAGACGGTGCGCAGTCCCCAGCTGGAGCTTGATGCGAATGAGCTCGTAGCAGTCCCGACCGATGCTAGGCTCGGTCTGGGCCGGAAGCTCGGCCTTCCACCTGCTTTTGTTACGGGCTGTTGCTGCTGCTGCATGGACGAAAGCGCTTGAGGAGAGAACAGAGAGGAGGGAGTTGGACCGGTGAGAGGTGGCCGCTTAAGGCCTATGCCTGAGTAGGCGCTCGAATTGCCAGCCCCATTGATCATGCTGATGTAGTTGGTCTTGAGAGGCAGGCGCGAAGCTGGCTGTCGCTCGAGATTGCTGAATGCATCCATTCGAGGGATGCCGTCGACGGCAGGGGTAGAAGTAGCTGGTTGACCACCTGGCTGCATGCTAGAAGCTGCATGCGCCTGCATTGCCGGCGGCGGGCAAGGGGTGGCAGGTACGCCCATGAGCGAGGAACACGTCGACATAACAGATGCGCCAGTGTGCATGGGTCTTTGATACGGCGCGGGCACCCTGTGCATCGTGCTGTTAGACGTTGAGGTTGACGAGGTAATCGTGTTCGTACGTGCTCGCTTGACGGTCGTGGGCGGGCCTGCGCTGGCGATCGACCGGGACAGTGACGACGACGCTTGCGCGGTGCCTGTCATCTGACGCTTGAGCGATGGCGCGGTAGGATTTAAGGACGCTGAGGAGGTTGAAGACGCTAGCGCCTTGGGTCGTTGCTGCGAGCGGGAGTCCGGTAAGGTTAAAGAGCACGTAAGGCGAGCGGAGACGAAGAGAGAAGACTCACCTTGCCTATCGCCTTGCCGCCTTGGTCTCGGTCCAGACGCGCCGCGAGATCTTCGACGAAACGCGAGCCATGGACGAGGAAGGGCTGGTTGCAGCTTTGCTCCCATTCCGGGATGAGCTTCATCAAATCTTTCTCGAGCTGTAGTGCAACGCAGAGGTATGGTTGAGCGCTTGGACAGCAGAGCGTATTCGTTTCGACTTAGCTGACCTTCGGCTTCTGCACAGCGACTCTTTTCCGCAGTTTCTCTTCGCGAAGAAGGCGGCCGGGATCTCCGCGCTGACCTTTGCCTGTCAATCGAGCAGGATCGTTCGCGCTGGCCTGTAGGAGTGACGACAGCAAGCCGAAGTCAGTGCCAGTAGATGAAGGTAGTCGCAGCAGTCTCAGCAGAACAGCAGACCCACCTCTAGCTGGGACATCTCGTCCAAGAGCTCGAAGTACTTGTCCAACCGTATGAGGACGGGCTCCTTCGTCGCCTTCTCCTCGAGCAGTCTGTGCTTCTCCATCTCGTGCGCAAGAAGGATCTCTTCCGTGGCCATGTCTGTCAAAGAGAGACAGCAACAAGTTGGCGTCAGCGGCTTGCCCTCGGCTCGGGACGAGCGGGTGCGCAACTCACCAGACTCGAACAGGGTGAACTGCGTTCTTTGCTCATCTGCGTAGAAGAGCGCGTCCCACAGTGCCATGATATCCTCCCTTTCCCGCGCAATGAATATCACCATGTTGTCTGCCTTGATCTGCAACATGCGGTCCAGCTCGGCGCGATACGCGGCAATGCACCGTGGCTCACATCCCTTCCAGAGCTCAACAAAGTCGTCCGCCTCTTCATCCGTCACGCCGAGCCTTGTCCAGAGAAGGTACAGCTCGTCGTAGAGTTGCTGAATCTCGGCCATCCTGACCTCCCGAAGCTCCTCCAGCCTGAGCTTCTTCGTCTGCAGTGCAGCGAGCGTGCTCTTCTGTACAGTGAGAGGCGATCCACTAGCCTTCACAGATGAGCTCGCCAAGCCGGTTGGAAGAGCTAACTCGAGCGTGTGAAGAATGGCCAAGTCGAGCTGGTGGTCATCCGCCGAGGAGGATCCGCCTTCATCGGGACAAGCAGAGGTTGAGGCAGACGTTGGAGAGAGGCCAAGCTCGCCCCAGAGCTCGAATATCTCGTGCACGATAGCACTGAGAAGGGCCTGCCGTTGTTGCTGTGGCCGGGTCGTCGGGCCGTGTCAGCTTGTTGTGATTGCACGCCAATGCGGACATGGGCGCATGTCCCTAGACTTACCACTTCCGCATGGCAGCGCGAGACGCTCTTCTCGAGTGCGTTGAGCCTCTCGAGGGATAGGTCCTCCTCGGCTGATACTGTACTAACTCCCTCGCTGTTACTCGATGGCGACCTGCTGTTGATTCCGTTTGAGCCCATGCCGTGCACCACCTCCGCGCCTAGAGCGTCGACGAAGGCCTCTAGCCGCTTCCTGGCATCCATGAAGAGCTTCTCTCTTGCTTGGACGATGCGCTCTGTCGTCACGTCCTCCTTCTCGAGCCGTTCGCGCAGCTGCAGCAGCGTTTCGGACTCGCTTCCGCCTGTGCTCGTCCTTCCTTCTCCTAGACGACGCCGCTTCCGTTCGAGCGTCAAGCGCAGCCCATGTACCCTCTCCCTCACCTCGGCTAGCTCTGCCACTGCGGCATCCTTCTGCTGCTTGACGGTGCCGACCAGTGCAGCATGCAACTCCTCGAGCTTCGCTGGAACCGTGTCCGAAGAGGCGCCCAGCTGACCGTACAGGGAGGTGAGCTCGGCGGTATGATCCTGCAGCAGGGAGCTCAGTGTCGATAGATCCATAGCTGCTGTGCTCTTCTCCTCAGCGGGGTTGAACGTAGCGAGACATGCAACGACGCTGCGACGTAAACAAGACCTGGCCTGCGGCACGTGATGGAGATCTCGAGCAACATCGCCACGAGGAAGAGCAATGCCGGCTGTCTGCTGGCAGACGAAAAAGTCGACCGTGATGGACTGCATTGCACTCTTTGCTACAGTTGACACCGCTCTTTGTCTGGTTTGTTACTGCCAATCTGAGGGAACGGGATGGAGTCAAGCTCGTGTGGGTGACGACACGACATCGTGTTCTCATGTCGCCCACGCGACCGTGCATCGATACCTGACAGCTACAGCCTTAGACAGTCGTCTTCTTGAATGGCATGCCCATGAAGCTTGATCCCTTGTTGGGCGAGATGAAGGACTGGTCCACGTTGACGAGGTGAGCAGTCTTGCTTCCCTCGATGATCTCCTCGAGAGTGTAACCATCGTGCGTGGGGAGAAGGTCGTAGATTGACTTGCCGTACTTGGCATCGATGGCGTAGACCTGTGCGTGTACAATAGTGGGTGTCAGCGGGCGTCAGCGGGCTCAGCAGCCCTGAAGCCGAGAAGGGCAGAAGGCCATAGCTGAGGTAGCTCACCTGGATGAGGTAGTTCTTTTGAACGAGTCCGTCGGCCATCTGGAGCAACTTGGCCGTGTTGCGGTGGAGATTGACCCTCTGCGGCTCGGTCATGACTCGCTACAAGGCACAAGCGAAGCGTCAGCAATGAGCAACCACATGCATGCGAGCAGTAGTAACCCACCCTGTAGAGCTCCCGGACCTGGTCATACTCGCTGTCCTGACCCTCGTGCTTGTAGTGACTCTGCCTGCTGACCACATTGTCGGCGGCCTGCCAAGCGCCCTCGGTGACAGAAGGGTCGAAGCCAGGAGCCCTTCGCTTGGTCATCGAGCTGTTATTGGCAGTCGAGTAGCTGTTCGGGAAGTACTGAGGTCGTCCTCCGTGGTTGGCCTACCGGACATCGGACAAACAGGTCAGTTCCTCCATCTGTCGTGTAAGGTCTCCATTGCGGGACTCACGTCAGTGCGCATGGCACCATTGCTACAAGGAGAGGAGAGAAAGGGTGTCAGGTCAGCTATATCGCCAGCTGGAGGGGAGGAGTGCACACGCACTAGTTGTCCGGGGCATGGTACTTGGCCATGAAGGGCTGCGAGGAGTCAGGGGAAGTGTCAGCCGGTTGTGCAGGCGGTACACAGAGACGTGCGTCTGCTTACGCAGTTGACCGGGATTTGGTGGATGTTCGCGGTCGCCAGGCGGTGCATCTGGGCATCTCGATAGAAGAATGCGCGCCACTGCAAAAGTGTGTCTGGGGACAGCTCGATGCCCGGCACGAGCGATCCCGGCGAAAAAGCGGCTTGCTCTACGTCTCTGTGGTAGTCTTCTGGGTTCCTGTTGAGGACGAGCTCGCCGACCGGCTGCAGAGGGAACTGGTCTCGCGGCCAGACCTGAGGAGACAGAAGGACACGTTAACACAAGGTGCAAGATGGTGTAGTGGGCCAACTTTCTTTCGTGACATCTAGGGCATCGTATCCGAGCTGGTGAACCTGCTCCGGCTTCATGACCTGAAGCTCGAGGGTCCATTTGACCTCGCCGCCATTCTCGATGAGCTCGAACAGCTCGCGCTTGGAGTAGTCTGGGTCGACTCCCTGGATCTTCTCAGTCTCCTCCCAGTTGAAGCGCTCCTTCTTCTGGCTGTACCAGAGTTCAAGGTTCAGCTACGAAGGCGAAAGCGCTAGAGAGAAAGGAGACATACTGGCATCGCCAGTGCCACTTGATGAAGTGTCGATCGCCCTCGGCATTGACCATAGCGAAGGTGTGGCAGCCGTAGCCGCTCATGTGAATCCATCCCTTGGGCGTGCCGTAGTCCGAGAACAGCATGAGGCCAGCGTGGTTGCTGCGAGATGGAGCGAACTTCCATTAGCAACGCCGAGGGTTACGGAGTGCGCAACCAGTGCGTACCTCTCCGGAACCTGAGACAGGAAGTCGAACCAGGCATTGAAGTCGAGAAGGAAGCTCTTCGGGTTCCTCTGCTGGCTGCAAGCATAGAAAGGACGACACGTTAGCGAGATGAGGTTACTATCGCGAAAACGACACCCGACACCAACCTGCGAATGTTGTCTGGGCCTGCAATAGAGTGCGGTCAGAGACCTGCTAACGATCGAGGCTAGAGCGATCGATGCCTACCTTGCATAGGATCGCGGACAAAGAAGACAGGCCAGTTGAGACCGACCAGATCGAAGTTCCCATCCTCGGTGTAGAACTTGGTGGCGAATCCTCGAGGGTTTCGGCCACAGTCTGGGAATTCGCGTCCGTACTGGCGACACCTTCTGGCATTAGTTTGATCGCCCTCGAACTGCGCTGGGCTCCACAAGCGGCTGCCTGCTTACGGTGACGGTACTGAAGCGAGTGTATGCTGGTGTCGTCTTGCCAGGCTGAAGGAACTGCAAGGGTGCAAGGAGAATGATCAAGGTAAGCCGATGTCCTCCTGGTCACGGCATAGGGCTACAAACCTTCGCGGACGTCAGGTGGGAAATATCGTGAGTGACCGTGAAGGAACCGAACGCCGACGATCCGCACGGATGGACGATACGCTCAGTGAGCTTGGACCTGTCGAACGCCTGCTGCTTCTCAAGGAGAATGGGATCGGCCTGCGTAGGGAGTCCTCCGATGTTGAGGGCGTACTTGGGGGCAGGCAGAACTGCGGGGCACGAAGGAGGCGGCGTCAGCTCTACTGAGGAAGACACAGGTAGAGACATGCGCAATGGCCAATCTACACACCTTGACCGAAGTTGCTCGTGCTATGTGTGAGAAGGGCAGAGATCGAGAGGCGGGCGGCAGGAAAAAAGACAGAGCGTCAGACACTGGGACCGAGCGCTGCAGAGCCCGCAAAGGCAGTGGGAATGCATGACACGCATACATGGTACCACTCACTAGTACGGGCTGTCGTCGATCTGGTCTTTGCCCTGGACGAGTCCAGCGAGACGGGCGGCGTGCGATGCGGGGCCTGGATAGGGGGATCGCCGTCAGAGCTGCCACCGAGACCGAGGTGCCTATGAAACTGGAGCAGGCCGATACTGCACTCACCTTCGTTCATGCCTGAGAAGGTAGAGCTCCTCTGTCCGATTCGAGGGTCCACTCCAGGGATCTTCTCGAGAGTATCCTTGATGAAGTCTGCCATGATGCAGGTCTCGAAGATGTGGAGTGTAGGGTGAGTCTGGCTTATGTAGGAGCGCTGTGCTTGCTGTCGTTAGGGGATAACAGCTGGCTGTCAGGAGAGAGACCTGTGAGGGGAGCGCGGCCCAACAGGCACGCCTATCAGGGATCTGCGAGATGCCCTGAGAGTGCAGTGACGCGTTGGTGGCAATCGCGACGATCCTCGCGGAGACCGAAACAAGGGGCAGAGGCCCAAGCGCTCGAGGACTTTGGAGTCCGGCGAGCAGACCAATGAACGGATCGCGAAAAGCGCACGAGACTGCTGTCAGCACTTTCACACCGCTCGAGCGGCCAAGAGATAAGTGCTGTCCGGGCCTGTATGACAGGCAGCCTTTGCCAGAGCAAGTCGTTACGCCCCCCCCCCCCCCCCCCCCGGGTCCTGCAAGCGAGCTCGTACTGGATCGAGGACTTCGCCGTAGGGACTCCTGCTCTGAGCAGGGCCAGCGTATAGCACGATCACATGCAGTGCTTCCGATGTGCAGCGACACGCTGAGTCCATGCCTGCTGTGCATGCTGTACTGATGCTCGCAAGGAAAGAAGAAGAGCAGTTGTTGTGGGCGCGAGCACACGTGCAAGCGCGCTCGACGTGTCGACGCGTCCGCCTCGTCTCTTTCCTTCTCACACGTCGACAAACGCCCTCGACGACGGCTGAGGAGCAATCCGCAACGCAAAACAGTCACGTAGTGCATCACGCTCCCTGCTCGTTCAACATTGGTGCTTCCCCTGCCTCAGCACCCTCCCACTCGCAAGACTGAGGCCTCGCCCGCGACCTCACTGCCATGCTCGTGGCACAGCGCAACGGCCAAGACAGCAGAGCGTCAACCTCTGGCTGTGCACCGTACTCGTCCTCTCTTGTCTTCTCGTCATCCCCTCTGAGGTCATCAGACGCAGACCTAGAGTTCGACCGCTCTAGCAACGACGGCCATGACGAAGCCCTGCGTGCTCTGCCTTTTGCAGCAGCAACAGCGAAGCATGGTTGTGGCAGCACTCCCATGCACACATCTACGAAGTCAGCGTCACGTAGAGGAGCCTACAAGTCTACTACCTCAGCTCGGTCCGCGTCCAGCCGCAGTCTCAGTGCTGGCTCGTCATCACCCCTGCCCTCTTCGCCCTCATTAGGCAGCGGCTCCAAATGGCACAGTCAGTTCGTCCAGCAATGCACGTCGCGAGCCAAAACTCAGAGAGCATCCGCTGTTAACGCCCGTCGAAACGGGATGCAGGGCGACATCGTTAGGCGGGAACAGGGGGAATCGCGAGAAGAGCTGGCCATCCTTCGGAAGATGGCAATGTCGGACAAGGCCCGCGCCGAGCAGGAGGTGCAGGCGGATCTCAGCAGTGACGACCTCTTCCACCGAGCGTCGCACTTTGACAGCTCGTTCCGCACCAGTCCAGTCATGAGTGACGACCAGATGGCGCGACTGGCACAGCTCGAGGCGGCCTTGCTAGAAGAGGAGGAGGAGGAGATTCGACAATGGCATGCTGGGAGACCGTACGATGAGGAAGGTCAGTGGAAAACCGCTTAGACATACGACTCCTGTACGCTTGTCGCGGGCAACAATTGAGCATTGTTTTCCCTTCCATGCTCGCAGACCCTATGCTTGACGCGATACAAGAGCTCGACGAGGATGTACTCGCCGAGCAGTACGAAGAGTACCAGCGCGGCCAGCACAGGAAAAGTACATCAGACCCGAACTCAAACGCAGGTGCAGAAAGGCAGAGGCAGAGGCAGAGGCAGATATTCGAAAATGAAGGGGGCGGGATGGAAGTCGATGCGCCGCCAGTTGAGCATCGATATGGACCTTCGGACGCGGAGGAAGACGAATACGGCATGGATGATAGCGCTCTGTACGAGCTCATCGCTCAAGAAGAGGAGGAGCGATCGTGGCAGGGCTATTAGTGCCTGTACGCGCTCCGTCCGCGGAACCGGAGACGTGGCGGTCGACTTTGGCAGAGACTTTCCGGACAGAAGGTGGCAGTACATAGAATGACAGAAGTGCAGTCTCGAGCTGTTGTTGATACTTGTATAGAGGCTCCTGCCTGTCATGTGGGCTTTTTGACCGCCACCGAGCGTACACCGGCTGTGTCGGTCACGTTTGCCCCTCGACCTTCTCACATCCGTACCTCTCTGTGCAAAGCCCGAATCATGACTAGCAGAGAGTCTGAGCGCAATCAAGAGGCGACCGTCTACCTTGTGAGTCGCAGTGCCCTGTTTGCTGCCTTACTCCTGCGCTTGACCAGCTGGCAGCTTCTGGCGTCACAGATCCGAGCTGAACTCTCAACCACTCTGGCCTCTTCGCCTCGTGTGTCTCGTGCCTGACTCTTCTTGCTATCCGATAGGGTAACCTAGACGAACGCTGCACAGATGCTATCATCTGGGAGCTGATGTTGCAAGCTGGGCCCATCTGTGAGTTGGTATGGTCAGAGAGCTGGAGAGGCAGCTTTGCAGCAGCAGCTCGGACGCGCTCTAACGGGCAGCAAGCTGATGGTGCATGCTGATCCTGGATTGCAGCCAACCTCCACCTGCCTAAGGACAGAGTGTCCATGTCCCACCAGGGCTTCGGGTTCTGCGAGTTCATGGGCGAGGCCGACGCGGAGTACGCGTGCAGGATCATGAATGGCATAAAGCTCTTCGGCAAGCCAATCCGAGTGAACAAGGTATGCACTTCATCGTGCTCTCCTCGTTCAGACGCCTGGCACTGACGCGCGCTTCCTCATCCACTTCTGTAGGCATCCTCTGACAAGAAGCAGATTGACATCGGCGCCAACCTCTTTGTGGGCAATCTCGACGTCAATGTGGATGAGACTGTGCTCTGGACAGCTTTTAGCCAGTTCGGAGCGCTCGTACAGCCAGCCAAGATACAGAGAGACGAAGCAACCGGAGCCAGCAAAGGCTTCGGCTTCGTCTCTTACGACAGCTTCGAAGCAGCCGACCAGGCGATAGAGAGCATGAACAGCCAGTTCCTCATGAACAAAGCCATCAACGTGCAGTACGCGTTCAAGAAAGATGCAGGAGGAGAACGGCATGGAACAGAAGCGGAGAGATTGCTAGCAGCGCAGGCGCGGAAGAATGGCGCTCTCGCGATGGCCCAACCCCCTCCTCCACCTTCGTTCTTGACAGGTGTGTGGTATCTGCTTCACGCTCGCCCGCTCGCCATATTGACCCCCGCATGACATCTGACTGCCACGCAGGCGCGAACGCCGGCATGCCGCCGCCTCCGCCTGGCTTTGCTCCTCAAGGGGTCTATCCGGGTCAGCAACCACCCTACCAGCAGCAGCAATTTGGTCAGTTTCAGCAGCCGCCACAGCAAGCGTTTGGCTACATGCCTCCAGGATACGGACAACCGCAGCAGCAGCAATTTGGCGCACCGGCTCCAGGGTATCCCTCAGCAATTCCCGGCCCACCGCCTGGCTTTGGCCAGCCCTTGCCAAATGGTCAGATGGCACCTCCTCCGCCAGCGGGCTTCGCCTAGGTGTTGGCACGAGGATTCGCGAGTGCGAGCTAGGGGTAGACGAGCGTAAATCACTGAAACGTGTTGTACTGGTATGTGCACAATTTCCGGCGCGATCTTATGGCGCAACAAGGGCGAAGCGCCCTGCACGGGCTTCGAAGGAGTGCAGTCTCTGCTGTCGCAGCAAACAAGCTGCTCTGACGTTGTTAGCGGGCTACTCAGCTGCACTTTGACAGTGGCTATTGCCCTGGCCATGTAGGTCTTTCGGCAGACGTGGCCGGGCGCTATGGCTGGCTCCGCTGTTTCCTTTCTATGGTGGTGCTAGTGTGCGCTTCGACCAGGCATACAACCATAGGCGTCCCTGCTCACATTGACATCCGCGCTTCCGCACGGCTTGGCGGATGCATGGTGCTCTCTGACGTTACCTGCCGACTTCGGCTCGGGCCGGATTTCAATTCGGGCTGGCCATGACGGCAAGAGCTGGCGAGTTACCTGTAACCTACTCGGCAGTCGTTCACAATACTTCTCTTCTTCATACCATCTTGCACTTGCATTCCAGTCTTTCTCCCTTTCTCCAGTACCTTTTCTTTCTGCACCAACGTCGCTGGCCGACCTTGGCTCACGGTGCACCCAGCGATATCTCATTACCACTCCGTCGCAGCGCACTGCTCACTTTCAAGTCGTCTGTCTATCTGCAGCGTAGGTGGTATAGCTTGTTCGTCAATTGCCTGGAGCTGACGGCCTGTCCCGCTCGGGACTCTGCAGATCTGCAATGCCTTCTACATCTCGCGTCGCAACCCCTTTCGTAGCGGCCTCGCCCAAGGCAGGGAGCGACTACTTCGATGGTTTTTCAGGCTCCACGATCCGGGCTGCGGGGCGTGGCAGCCGTCCAGCAACACCGCTGTCCTTCTCGCCTGCGCTGGCGCAGTCATCATGCGGTTTCGATACCCAAGCCTCTGCGCTTGCTGGCATGGATCGATACGGAGCAGCCCTGGGCATCGGCCTGCCGAACCGTACATCTCGCCTTCTCAGCGATGCGTCGCAAACCTCAAGCACATCATCTGGGGGTTTGAGCAGTCGCCGACCATCTCTCCGCATCTCCAGCATGCCATTTCCCGGCATTGAGGAGGACGGGCCCCGAACCGGCGTGTCCGAGGCCTCGAGCGGATCGTCGTCGGATGGAGATTCTGTAGTCACCGTGTTGGCTCTGGGATCACTGGGCATTACGACATCGAGGGATGCTGGAGGTGGAAGGGCCAGATTCTCGACAGGGACGAGACAGGAGGTCGATTCAGCAGACTCCGATGCCGACACACCGCGCGTGTCCACCTTTGCTGCTGCCATGCGCAACGCAGCACGCCGAGCCACACCTTACCCGTCCTCAAAGCATGCCTACTTTACGGAGGACGACGAGGAGGACGAGGGCATCGCGTCAGCATCAGATCGATCAGACCAGAGCGCCGACGACGATGATCAAGAGTACGAAGAGGATAGGCAGCAGGTTGGCAGTGCTCTCGACCGTGCACACTGTATGTAGGGATCCTTTCCCATTCGCTACAGTTGTTGCCTTGCCCCACATGTTGCCTTCTTATGCTGTTGATGCGATCCCGTTTCTTATCCACCATGTAATGCAATGAGCTTCTCAATCGAGGAATGCTTCGAGCTTTCGGTTACCTCGCTTCTCGTGAGCTTGAGCTGGGTCGTAACGAGCGTTGAGCCATGCTGTACTTGACGCCGGAGAACGTAGCTGGGCCTTCGAGAATAGGAGCACGTCGCAGTCATGCTGCTGAGCACAGGCTGATATCGATACATTGCCAATGACGGCACCTCGCACGCACAGGTATACACGAAAGATGAGGCTGGTCGAGATGGTCGCGCACTACACGCTACAGGCTAGAGTATACAACACCTTGAATGCTAGAAATCAAATTGTACATGTATCAGCAGGGCGTCCGCAGCTCACTCTGGTGGAAGCTTGTAAATGGAGATGATGCTTGGCCAGAGCCGCCGGGCTTCTGATTGCGCAGAGAAAGGGAAGGATGCTGTCGAGATCGATGAGCCGCTGCGTCCGCCTCAGAACGGCGAGAGCGGTCTCCGTCGGAAGGATGGGCAGGAGATGCCGGCACAGACCGATGCGCTTCCGCAGCCACCGCGGCCGCTATATCAGAAAAGATATGTAGACCGCTCTTGGGCTCCTGTTGCTGTGGATGAGTCGACCTGTATCCCTGATTGCCTTCGGATGCTATGGCATTGCTGTTTCCGCCGTGAGTATAGCGTGGCTGGGGTGGACTTTCCTCGTGAGCTGTCGCCTCAGTAACTTGCGGCGCATGATGCGTAGAATATGACGACTCGTCATTGCGCCCAGTGACATTGAAGTAGTCGCGCTGTAGCTGGTTCTGTAGTTGAGGATGGATAGATGTGTGGCTCGAGTGCGATGATTGCGATTGCGAAGGGGAGGACGGAGTGTAGGGGCGCGCAGATCGGCCGGGGGAGACGATCGCCGGAAAGCGGAATGAAGAGGTTGATGGCGATGCTCCTGACAGAGGCGAAGTTGGCTGGTATCGGAAAGCGTCGGAGGATCCGTTTACAATGAGCGGTGCAGGCGGCTGACGCCCTCCGGGCGAAGGCATCGAGCCTGGCTCGTTCCGGCCGTGCCGGACTGGCGGAGGCCGCGAGAACGAGGAGTAGGTTGGCGGCGCCAAAGCTGGCGGCATAGCTTCGTCGCTGTCATTGATTGGTTCGAGAGGCATTGGAAGCGGTGGAAATGCGACCTCGTCCGGAGGTAGACTGGGGGATGCCATACCGGAGGCTCGCTTCTTTTGCCTGCCTTGAGTACTTGGCTTGCGGGTCCGCTGCCCGGACCGAGGCATGTGCGCCGCCAGCCGTGTGAACAGCTCCTCGTTGGCTTCCACCTCGTCGGCATGAATAGTTGTAGCATGTTGACGGAGGTTGTCTAGCCGGGTGAAGCTCTTCCCGCAACGACACATGAAGGGCTTTTCGCCTGTTTGTAGAGTGGGGCACGTTCAGCATCAGCGCCATCATACTAAGAAGAATGAGTGAGCGAAACCAGGAGGACCTACCTGTGTGCTTGCGGATGTGCCTAGCCAAATGCTCACTTCTCGAGAAAGACATGTGACAGCCTTCGTACTCGGTGCATTGGAATGTCTTGCCGACTCCAACGGTCTTCGACGAGCTTGATGCAGGCCCTCTGACGTATTTTGCGCCTGCGGAACCCGCTTCCTCGTCTACGTCGTCTATCATCGGCCCGCCGTAGGCATGGGTGGCGTAGCTCTCGTTGTCGTGTTGCAGCGGAGCTGGCGGCAGCGACATGAGCATCCTTGCGTCGTCCTCAATGGTTGCTGTATACGACACACGGGAACCGTCCCCATCGTGCATCATCACATCCTGAGGTATCGACGATGTATCTTGGCGTGGGAGTGGGGGCAAGAGGGGAACTGCCGGGGTAATGCGCCCATCGGATCCGGACTCTGAACGGAATCGTAGAGGCGGAAAGACTGGATAGTGCGGAGAGGCAGAGTGCTGTTCGTTTGTGGGAGATGCCGTTCCTGCGCTTGACGGCCAGCGAGGGCGTTCCGGCTCGCCAGCGCTCTGCAGTCGACGATGGTCTGGATGAGCGAATGAGCGCGGCGTGGGGGCAGAAAGGCGGGGGCCACGGCCGGTATGGATATCGCTGTCGGCGGATGTGTAGTGCTGCTGTGGGAATACGGCGGCCTGGATACCAGACGGTGAGACGGCTACGGGTACTGGAGGGCGCGGCAGGGCGGGTACGAAAGATGAGGAAGCGGGTAGGTGATGCGCGGAAGGGCCAGCAGCAGCAGGGCCGGATGAGACCGTTGGCTGGTGAGCAGGCTTCCACTGGGGTTGTCGGTGCGGCGGATACGGCTGGAGGTGCGGGTGAAGCTCTGGCTCTTGTCGCTGCTGCTGGTGAGCCGAAACGCTCCTCGCGTGTTCCTCGAAGGCTCTCTGGCCGGAGGCTCCTGCCATACCAGCCATTTGCACCAGAGTGTCACCTCCCGACTTTCCTTCTGCCCTCCACAGCTGCTGCTCTCCCTCCTATTCCTCCTGCCTTGTCTTGCGTGTCTCCCGTGTACTCCCTCTCCCCTACACCGGTACGCCCCTGATTCAGGTCCAGAGAGCGAGGGAGGGTGACTGTTTTGGTGGGGTGGGCCGACTGGACGGTTTCCTTCTTAGCCCCTCCTGCAAGGAAGGGGGTGCAGCAGCAACTACAGCGTCAAGTACTTGTACTACTGCAGATGAGGACCTGGCGTCGAGAGTTTGCTTGTTGCCCGCCGGCAAAAGGTGATGGAGCAGTGCGAAGATAGAGGAGAAGCAGCGGCGAGGTCGGGCGGAGCTGGGCGCTGGATAGGGGTGATCCGATGGCACGCGGCGGACCGCAGCAGGTCAGAACAGCACAACAGCGAAGTCGGTAATATGGCAGAGTACCGATAGGTACTTCAGCGTTCCTGCCTCCGTCCGTCCTCGCACCGTCCGCTGGAAGTCCGTCTCCAGGACCAGAGCAGACCACCGCGAGCTCCCGCGGGAAACGCTCCGCTGCTCCGGTACCTTTTTTTTTCAGGGCCCGGTCCTGAGCCGCAGCGGCATCGACATCGAAAGAGGGAGGCAGAATCATTACCCCCGCCCTGAAGATGCTAGAGTACACGCAGAGCACATCAACCGAGAACAGACATGTACATCATTGACATGATGTGGTATAGTGTGGCTCTCGCGGTTCGCCTCGCTCCTCCAAGGACAGTACTGTAGAGTCAATATCGTGCTTATAACTTGCGAACTGTCTCACTTGCCTCCGGAACCGTACTTTCGCTCGATACCTAGGGGCACGTCAGCATTGTCCTCCGAGACCCGACTGTCCGACAGCCGCGATTTGCCTGAAGAAGCTTCACGTCCGAGGCTGCGTCGCCGGTCCGCAATCTGTACAACCACTCGACAGCTCTCGTCAGAGTTGCCATCGGTTGCGCTCACGATCTAAGGGGGAACAGCTCACAGTGGTTGTCCTCGCAGTCCCGTTGACGTGTCTTTCCGCCTGCAGAGACTGCGTCGCGTTTCGGGCGAGAGCGTGTCCGAGCCTGACGTGCGATGCGGCACCGTAGACCGCGTGGCCGATGTTGTGGCCTGTGGTGATGGACGATCATCAGTGTTCATTCTGACGGCCCAGCGTCCCAACAGATGAGGCTCACTCTGAGGGGAGCGCCTCCTCCGCTCGGCTGGGACTGCCAAGGATTCCGTAGCCTGCTCGACTTCCGAGTCGTGCCCGTCTTTCTCTGGCACTGCATCTGCTTCCCTTGCTCCATCCACCTCTTCCAGCATCTGCTCGTCTGTTGGACCGGCGGTGTCTGGGATCCCCTGAGCAGCTTCGTCGACCGCAGGCTCTGCCTCGTCCGCTCCATCCGCTCGTAGGGTGCTCGTGAGATTGCCTGAAGCCAGCTCGGCGGGAATGGTATTGATAGGTATAGCTCGACCGATATTATTGTTGATCCTCCGGATCCTGTCCATCAGATTCGGGGTGGCCGCCGGCGATGACCTGACAGTGCGAGACCATCCAACCCTTGTCAGCTATGCTCACTGGTAGCACAAGGGAAGGTTGTATCGACTCACGCTACTTGCAATGGTAGGTTGGCAAGTCCTTCCTCAGCTGCTGGCTCCTGGGCATGGATGGCGGACACCAGCGTCAGGGCCAGTGCGACGGATAGACGAGGTCGCATGTCGGATACTGTAGAGCTGTAATGAACGTGGGTGTGAGTACAGACGTCGAAAGGGTAGCGGAGGAGCGTCTATCAGGGTCGTTGGTCCAGAGTAGAGGGGTGCAATGTCCTGGTCGACTTGGAGCTGGCCGGCCACCCGCTGTGGTGCAGCAGGTGAGTAGCGCTCATCTTGAACAACAGGCACCAACTTGCGCCCTTGTGTGGTGAGCAGAGCATGGCCCAGGTCCTCGATAATCGGCGCCTGCCTGAAAAGGCCCGAATGCATTCGCCACCTTCCGCTTCCGGCAGGCCGGCCGGACTCGCTGAGAGAATGCAGGGGATTTGCTGTGGGAAGTAGCGGAGTAGCAGAGTACACCAGAGCGTGTATAGCTCATATTTTAGTCGAGAAGGGCGCTCGCTCGCAGATGCATTCTGGCCATTGCTTCAAGTTGTCAGCGCTGACGACGCTGTGTCCGAGGCGACACGCTGCCCGTCGTCGACCTTGATGGCATCGCGACTCCGGGCCGTGACGCAAACAGAGCCGGCGTCCTCGATGAGCAAACGAGGGGTGGTATAGCGAGATCGCACATACTAGCGAGTAAGGTGAAGGCGCGGCAAGGCAGAGGGACAAGGTTGCAGCAAGACGATGCACGTGCGATCCGCCAAAGGCCGGGCTGGGGCTGGCGAAAGAGATCATGAGCTGGACCAATAGTTAATTACAACGTTATGGACAGAGCGTTGCAGTACGAGCGAAGGCAAGAGTAGTAGGCGTTAGTCCGATCGACTGCAGATCTCATAGACCCGCAAGCGCGTCTACATCCCTTCCGACCTTTCCGCGCAGCTTGCTAGCAACAGGAGATTCACATCAGCCTTGTAGACGCGATGTTGTGTCTCCAAGATGCATTCGCTCACACTTTCTTGCCCGTTACCGAGCTCTCCCCTTTCGGAGCCGAGATGAAAGTCGACTCGTCAAAGGCATTCTCGTCTGCTACCACACTGGTACCGCTTCGCGCGGGCTGCAATGTTCGCGACGTCCGCCTTGGAGGCACAGACACGCTGCCAGAGGTCGTTGAGGCCCTCCTCGTCGACTTCTCCGATCCAGCAGTCGCCGAGCTCAGCCTCTTTGACGTCCGAGTTGGGGCCAGGACGTCCGTTGCCACAGCGGAAGCTGCCTCAGCAGCGGGAGGCGCTATCGCTCTGACTGGCGCGCTGACTGACGAGTCGCCGGCAGAGGCCTCTGCCACCGGGTCAGTCCGTGCAAAGACCTGCTCCAAGGGTTCATCATCCCTGCGACTCGTGTCGGGCTGCTCTTCGGTCTCTTCGGCCATTGTCGGACGCGACATGTGCTCTTGCTCGAGTTCCGCAGTGTGAGCGCGGATAAGAATATCAAGCTTCCGATTCATCTTGGCCTCTTGCCGCGCGATCTGGGGGAAGAAAAGCCATGCAAGCTTGTCAGCTGGAGTCACACAGAGCAAGACAAACGCACACCCACCTCATCCGCCAAACGCTCATTGAATGCGCGCTCCATCTCATCCATCTGCCGTTCCGAGCGATCCCGCTGCGCCTGCAAGGCACTTTCGATTACCAGCTCAGAATCCAGTTCCATGCGCACGACCTGCTGGCGTAGCATTCTGATCTCATCCAGGAGACTCTCGATGAAGGCGTCTGCCTCTTCGTCCTGCTCTGACAAATCTCCCTCGTCCTGGTCATCGCAAGCCCCGCCGGCAGCTATGGCGGCACGATCAGAGTCGAGATGGTGGACATCCGCAGAATGGTCGGCAGATTGCAGGTCGTCCTCGTCTTCGTCCTCGTCTTCGTCTTCTTCGGCAAGCTCGCTGACGTCTCCTTCCTCCAGACTGGCGAGCTGCGGTTGTCCTCGGATGGTTGAAAGCTGGCGTGAGGGAGTTGGACGAGAGAGCGCCTGCTGGTAGTGCGGTATTGCAGCCTGGACGATGGCGTGAGAAGAGGGCGCCCGGTTGAGTGCTCGCGCAGTGATGACCTGGCTTGCTACGGCTGCGAATCGAAGCACGTTGAGGTTCTCCTCATAGGAGGTCGAGTACGGATTGATGGCTGCAATCATGACTGCGCGGCCATCCCCGTAAAAGTAGCTCTGGAACAACTCTGTGAGCTTTGAATGGCGGAATGGCACCATGGCAGCCTGGAATGCAGTCACGGACATGTCAGCGCACGCAAGCAAGACGTGCCAACCCTTTCGCTCACCTTCCTGCCTTTCGCCAGCTCCTCTTGGTTCTTGCGAAGTACCTCCAGACACTGCCCCAACACCATCAACGACTTGTTGATATTGCCAGCTTCCTTCAGACGGTCGCCTCGCGTGTCTGTATTCTTGGACCGCTCACTGCCGGCGAGGTCGACAATGCTGAGGCGGGACACATTGGCAAGGGCAGAGCCATCCTCAGGATCCGCCCCTTTCGAAAGCCGGACGACCTTGATGGTGAAGATCGAGTGCGAACGAGAGGAGGCGCCATTCAAGCGGGTCGAAAAGACTTGTCTATTGACCTGTCCCTTCTGGTATACGGATTGGGCGTCCTCGTTCGACCAGATCCTGACCTCCTTCAGACCGTGGATGTACTTGTTGCCAGCCTGGCGGTCTGACTTCAGGCTGAGCGCTTTCCGCTTGTCGGACGTATCGAAGAGGTCATAGACTTTCTCATTATATACCTCGGCATAGCTCGCCCAGACGGAGAACTCGTGTTTATCCGAGAGTGGCAGGACTAGAAGGTGCGCAGTCAGCATGACTCGACGCTGGTCGATTCGCCTTTTCCTATGAACGCACCGGTATCGTCTCTGCGCATGATCTGTAAGACATCCCCGCTGAGCATCGTGCGGCGCACCGTTGATGCATCGAACGTGAGATGTGATAGCTGGCCGGGCTGACTGCGCTCAGCCTTTGGCGTGATTTCCAGCCCTGTCAGGCGGCACGGGCGGAGATGAGAGCGGGTTTGCTTCCCTTGGATACTGTTAAGGATGGTGTCAAGCGCTCTGGGAATGATGCCTGGCTCGCCTGCAGAGCTTCCCTGCACCGTGTCTGCGGGGCAAGCGAGGTGACCCTGGCTTAGTATCGAGCGAGACCGCGAATCTGCAATCCTGAAGTGTCTGACATTTACTCACGCGTCTTCCCGCTGCCACTGACTCCATAGGCAAAGACAAGGGCATTCTCCATTCTGCCGGAGCTGTTCGAGCCAAGCAGATTCGCAACCAAGGGAAGGGTCGTTCGAGCGTAGACGTCGCGCTGTTCCACCGTGTCAGGAAAGACTTCGGTGAAGCGGTAGTGCGTGGGTGGTGGAGCGATGCCGTTGGCAGCGTTCAAGAGGGACAGGGACGTCATGGAGGATGATCTCGGCAAAGCGGATGCAGGCGCCGTAGGATCGCTGGACAGGTCGATCATTGTCGCTTCGGTGTCGCTGACCATCTTCACGTTGGAAGGCCCTGCTTCAGAGCTGTATGCACAAGGCGGTGGCTTGATCCGCAAGTACGCAGAGACGCCGATAGCCTCCATAGATGCCCGAGACGATTGCGCCGAGGCGGTTGATATGAAGGAAGCCATCTCGCTCGTTGGCGTGAGTGGCAGCGCTTGAGATGGCGCAGCTGCTCCAGTGAGCTTGGACCAGGCGTTGCGTCCAGCAGAAGATGTGGTGGAGGTGATGCTGGTGCCGGCAACGGAGCCGGACAACGAGGCCTGACTGGGCGCGAGGGACGAAGAAGCAATATGCGACTGCGAAGAAGCAGTAACAGCAGCGTCTCTGCTGGTGCTGTCGCTGCCGATTGCCGTTCGCAGCTTCCAGCTCTTCCCTCCTGCGGACGACGGGATTATGCGATTCTTGAGGTCGAGCAGGGATGAGGCCTTCTTGACAGACTTGTGTGGTGCAGCAGCAGTGTTGCCCGCCCCTTCCCGTCTTGCGAGCTCGTCGTGCGATGCCTGCCCTCGTATCTGTCGCTGTCCACTCGGTGTCGATGGGAAGCTGCGTCAACGGCGTGCCCGTCAGTCTGACTTGCTGCTGCCCCGAAGCCCAACCGGGAACGGCGACCTCACTCACAGCGTCATCGCAGGCGGACCAGTCGCAGCCTTCTCGCCCTGTCTCTCTCCTGTTTACGCTTGTATAGCTCGCTGCTGGACCAGATCAGACCGCTGTGGGATCGGCGCCGTCTTGAACTCGGGCGTAAACAAGAGGTCACGTGCCTCGTTACAGTAGGCTCCGACGCGTTGTCCAAAGATCCTGCGTCCCGCTTCTTCTTGACTTCTTCTGCCCATACTCGGATACCATTTGCTTGTTCAGCGCACATCCTGCTCCATATACTGGCTGTCACTCTTCCTGTATCCATCCGCTAGCTCCTCGTCGACTCCCTTGTCATATAAAGTGGCCGCACCGACCCTCCTCCGCAGACGCCTTTTCACAGCGGTCGACCCTTGCCAACCTCCAGACCAGCCTTCCATCCGCGCCCCTCTGTACCGCCTGTCCGCCGCTACTCAAGCTCCTCTCACTTGCGCTGGGTCACCTCCAATACAGCTGGTTCCGCTGCCACCAAGAGTCCTCCCGCACTTTCACCCTCCCTGCCCGACATCGCGCAGCACTCCTGTCGCCACCTCGTAACCATGGCCATCGCAACAGGCATCTCCAGCGTCTCAGCTCTCATGAAGCAGTCCTTCTCCTCCAAGTCAAACGCAAAGCAAACAGCCTTGACCCCGGAACAGCGAGAACAAGCACGACTGGCGAGTATCGAGCAGTGCAGGACACTTCTCCGTAACCTCCAGTCGCGCGGCCTGATCGATCGCGCTGCCGTCAGGAACTTCGAGAGAGACGTTGCTAGGGTGGGTAGCTAATCCATACAGGGCCCAGATAGAGGCCAACCTCTGGTCACTCCGCTGACGCATGCTATGCCCTTCAGGATGAGCGACGTAGACGGCACGAGCGTCTCAAGAGGACGGAAGCGGATCAGTACAACCTGCCTCGCTACACACCAACTGCGTTGCCGTCGGAGCGAAGCTTGGCCAGTACTGATGCTGTCCCCCAACGCTCTGGGACCGGTGAGCGATACTTGCAATGACAGCTGTTCAACCGCTACAAGCCCGAGCTGATCTATCACCGCCGTAATCGATGCATCAGCTTCCTCATAGTCCCTTTGCATCACTTAACGACATAGATACGACATTATTGCACGATCCTCCAGCCTTCCAGCTGCATATCCCGAGTATTTCTGTTGTTGTGACCGGCCTTGCTGCCACCATATGCTCCGATGCATCAATACATATCTGGATATTCATCTACTGTATAGCGGCAGCTTGCTACCAGCGGCAGGTCGCGGACAGCCAGAGCAGGAAGTAATACTGAAAAAAGGTGTTGCCAACCACGGCCGATTACCAGTAGTTACACATCTGCGACAGGACTATACCACGGCCAAATGCTATCCCTTATACCCGCGCTACCCAAGACACAAGCAGACTAGACAGGGCTGCCATCGTGGATGACCTCCTCGATGGCTTTCTCGGAGAGGTGGCCGTCCTTTGTGATGCCGACCTCCGCAGCGTACGTGGTGCTTGGGCGCCACTTGCTCGAGTTCCTCGGGTTCGTCTCCTCAAACATGCGGTCGACCTGCTCAAGCGTGAGGCCCTTGGTCTCTGGCACGAGGAAGTACGCGTAGATGAATGCGCAGGTGCAGAGACCACCCCAGAGGAAGAAGACGGAAGAGCGGAGGTTGGCCTGGTCCGCACCGACAAGGTAGGGAGTGATGACGGAGATGATCGTATTCCAAAGCCAGTTCGATGCGGTCGAGAGCGCAACACCTCGGGATCGGATAGGGAGCGGGAAGATCTCGCCGATGACGACCCATGCACCGGGACCCCAAGTCGTTGCAAAGAAGAAAATGAAGATAGCAATGAAGGCAACCTGCGCGTTGACGGCGCCAATGTTCTGCGCGACCTGGAGGCCGTTGGCATCGGGAGGAGTGAGCTGTGCAAATGGCGCGCAACGGGGATGTTAGCCGAGGGCCTTCACAAGCAAAAGCGAGCGGTACCAACCTTGTTGAAGCCAACAGTGACACCGACAATGGCGACAATGAACTGGCAGATGAGCATTCCGAAGGCACCGTAGACGAGGAGGGGTCGTCGTCCGAACTTCTCGATGGTGTAGAAGGAGATCGGGGTGGAGCACACGTTGACAATCGTGAAGATCATGGAGATGAGAAACGGGTCATCGATAGCGCCACTGGTATAGGGAGGAGTGATGTGGTCAGTCGTAATCGCAGACCAGATTGACTATCGAAGGTCAACTCACGTAGACTTGAGGAAGGGCGTCGAGTAGTAGAAGATGAAGCTGCGGAAGGGAGAGCGATGGTCAGCTCCTTGAACGGGCTGATTCAGTGGGTGGAGACCCACTTGACACCGGTCCACTGCTGCATCATCTGAAGCGAGGTACCCAGGATGGTCCTTCGCAAATTTGAGGAAGCGTTGAACAGGGATCCAGAGAAGCAGGCAGCCCATGAACCAAACCACGAGTCGGTGGGAATGGCGCGACGCTCGTAGTCGGCGTTGGCGATGATCTCGGCGAGCTCAAACTCGACGAGTTCGGAGTCGGCAGGCTGGCCACGCAGTCGGGCGAGCGTGTCTCGGGCTTGTTCGACGCGACCTCGCTTGACAAAGTAGCGCGGCGAGTCAGGGAGCAGGAACATGCCGACAGCCCTGTAGCGAGACCAAATCAGCATGTAGCGGAACGTCCGTTCAGACGTCACTCAATGCACAATATAATGCCCCAGGCTTCGTAAGATTTTCAAGCGAGTCAGCATCTTGAGCGATCCCTTGCCGATGACACACGGCACTCACCGAACTGGATCCCGATGGGGATTCGGTACGAGCCAGAATCGGATCGGTTCGAGGTGAAGTTGTTGATGATGGATGCCAGCTGGGAGGAGCAAGGCGTCAGCGCCTTCTCAATCGGTCCTGTTAGCTGAGCTGTGACTGACCATGATGCCGATGGTGATGCAGAACTGATAGCCCGAGACGATGGCTCCTCGGACCTTTCGTGGGGCGATCTCGGACATGTAGAGGATGATGATGGCCGAGACAAATCCGACTCCGACTCCAGCAATGAGTCGCCCAACCTAAGCGATGAAGAGCTGGTCAGATATCAGGTGCCAGCGCGTGAGTGGGTCGCGCTGGGTTACTCACAACGATGGTTGCGAGACCTGAAGCAGCAAACATCTGGACAATGATACCAGCGATGTAGATGAAGCATCCGGCAATGATTGTCCATTTGCGTCCGAAGAAGTCGGCCATGTCGCCGGCAATCAGCGCTCCGAAAAAGGTACCTGCCGAGAGGATGGAGACGATGAGGGACGTGTGCGAGGATGAGATGGCCGGTGCGCCGGTGCCTGCAATGGCATCGATGAAGGGGCGTGCGGCGAGCACTCCGTTGATGTAGCCTGTAATAATACGAGGGTCCGTCAGTCACGTACACGCGCTGTCGCCCATAACACCACCCCTCACCTGAGTCGTAGCCGAAGAAAATCCCACCGAACGACGCGAAGGCGCACATGAGGTACGCCTTCAGCGTGACCGGCGCCTCGATGCGCTCAATGCTCGTCGGAGCCGCCAAAGGGGCAACACCACCGCCGGGCATCTTGACGAGTTGCAGAAGAGGTCTACGTGGACGTGGAGATGGGCAGTGACTGCTGGAAGCTGGGTCAGCGCGCCTGCCAGGTGTCCCGCAGTGATGGCTAGGCGTGACAGTCACGAACAGGTCTGTCAGTGGGAACAGGGAGAGTGTGCTGAGAGCAGTGGGAAAGAATGCAAGGAACAGAGAAGAGAGACTGGATCTGCGACCTTTATAGACGGCGATGAGAGGGCGCGTGTGTGCCTGATACTACTGCGCGTGTGGGTGAGGCGGAGAAGCTGGCCAGTCGCCCAAATTTAGGGAGGGACCCCATCTCCGCAAGAACGGGAGCGCCGGCTTCTTTGCAACAGCTGCGTGGCCAGCGGCAGGCCGGCTTCTGCAATTGGTCGGTCCATGGCCCGTCCTGCAGGTCTGCGCAGAGCGGGGTTGAGAGACTCCCCCAGTTCTTCGGACTCCTTCCAGACCTCTTTAAATAGGCGCGACCTGTCCTGCGGAGCGTTCGGCAGCGGGGATCCGAGGCACCGACTGACCCAATCGACTGCAGTCGAGATGCATCCGTGCAGAGCGGTCCAGATGCGAGCGGGTCGCTGTGGTGATGTTCACGTTTTCTTCCTTTGGTACCATCGACATAGCTGGCCTGGACGCTGTGGCGGCGCAGGAACCCACGCCATCGCTGCGATTAGTGGCCGGATCTCCGTACTGTACAAGCAGGATGCTGAACAGAGCGAGCGCCAGAGTTAACTCCCGGATCACTACGACTTTGTGTGCTGGTTGCGATAGCAGGCTGCGCGAGTTCGCTCATCTGTCATGCAATGGAGCCCTGCGTTGGAAAGCCATATGCTTTTGAACCTCTTGCCGAGCCGTTCGGGCAGACGTCCAGTGCGGGCGAAAGAGCCAACATGACTAGCCCACCCGGGCAGATTGACGCGAGGCAGACCAGGACCGACATACAGGTCGCACATCATGTGTACGATAGTAAGGTATCGCTTCCGTGTGGCTGTCGTTGAGGCTTCTCATTGCCTTTGTGAAGTTGCGCGCGCTCGGTAGCGCTCTACATCACGTGCGGTGAAACCCGACCCGGACGCTCGATACCAGCCGCTGCGGGCTTCCGCCTGGGTAAGCTGCGCACTGCTTGCTGAGTGGCATGATGATCCATCGTCTCGCCATCCGCTTTGGATTTTGTGCTTCTGAGGTCTGAGCTGCTATGTAACCACCGTCGTCGGATGAGGGCTATCCGCCTATATCGTCTCGTCCGCCTCGCCAAAGGCACACACATGAACTGGGCTGTTAGGCCAGCCTGTAGCGGCCACGAGTTTGCACATGTGCGATGGGACCCATCTCCGTTATCTGTACTGATTCACATGTCCGCGTTTGCTGTCTGTCTGTCCAACCCGCGTTGCTGTCCGCCGTCTCAGCCGACTCTGCCTACCCCTATTTTGGCGTCGCGGTGCCATGCACCAGAATTTCTGAGGGGCTCTCTGGTCTAACAAGCTACAGTACACCAGTTCCCGCACACCCTCAGGCTACATTCTGCGCCTCCACAGCCCAATCTATTCCATAGTCACATCTTCCGCGCGCCATGTCCTCTGCTGCTGCTCCAGGCTCGAAGGGTCGCGTCCTCCTCGCCTACTCGGGCGGTCTCGGTGAGTAGGGGCAAGAAGGCACACACGCGCACGACGGGTGTGATTAGCGATGGCTGCTCACATCAGAGCGGTGAGACTGCATTCACTCGCTGACTCTGCCTCGTCCGCCTGGGCAAACCCCACACAGACACCAGCTGCATCCTCGCATGGCTCATTGAGCAGGGCTACGAGGTTATCGCCTTCAGTGAGTCACGCTTCTTTGCCGTAGCCACCGCCCACCGACACCGATAAGGCGTACAAGAATGCCACTCTATTTGCAAGGCAGTTGTGTCACGCAGGAATAGCGCACTGACTCTGTCTTCCTTCACCTCCTCGCAGTGGGCGATGTCGGCCAGGAAGAGGACTTCAAGGCGGCAGAGGAGAAGGCTCTCAAGGTCGGAGCAAAGAAGTTCTTCCTTGAGGTGAGTCTCTCTGTAGCACTCTGACTGCGCAACGTCAGGCTCACAGATGCTCTGCTCCATCCTCGCTCCTATCGCACTCCACAGGACCTCAAGCAGGAGTTCATCGAGCATCTCATCTACCCTGCCGTGCAGGCCAACGCCATCTACGAGGGTGTCTACCTCCTCGGCACATCCCTCGCTCGACCCGTCATTGCTCGGGCCATGATCGCAGTCGCCGAGCGGGAAGGATGCCAGTTCGTGTCGCACGGCTGCACCGGCAAGGGCAACGACCAGGTCCGATTTGAGCTCGCCTTCTACGCGCTCAAGCCAGATATCAAGGTCATTGCCCCGTGGAGGCTACCAGGTGGGTTGTGGCTGTCCATGCCGCTTCGCTGCAGGAGCTGACTGACTCGCCTCCGCACAAACAGTCTTCTACGAGCGATTCGCCGGACGAGGAGCACTCCTCGACTACGCCGCGAAGGCCGGAATCCCCGTATTCCAGACGGCTGCCAAGCCATGGTCGACCGACGAGAACCTCTTCCACATTTCCTATGAGGCCGGCATCCTCGAAGACCCCGACACGACCCCTCCTACCGACATGTGGAAGCTCACCAAGTCGATTGCGGACGCGCCAGACACGCCCGAGCGTCTGACTGTGCACTTTGAGGAAGGTATCCCGAGCAAGCTTGAGCTCGCCGACGGCAGCGCTGTCACCGGCTCGGTCGAGATCTTCCTCAAGCTGAACCAGCTGGCGAGGAAGCATGGTGTCGGACGTGTCGACATTGTTGAGAACCGCTTCATCGGTGTCAAGTCGCGAGGCTGCTACGAGACGCCAGGCGCTACCATCCTTCG
Source organism: Symmetrospora coprosmae (assembly GCA_008802785.1). Lineage (NCBI taxonomy): Eukaryota > Fungi > Basidiomycota > Cystobasidiomycetes > Symmetrosporaceae > Symmetrospora > Symmetrospora coprosmae. The sequence continues at coordinate 473,319 of VUYT01000012.1, read as the reverse complement.
CAAGGCGCACATGGATCTCGAGGGTCTTGTCCTTGACAGGAACGTCCGCGCGCTGCGAGATGGCTTTGTCACCCAAGAGCTGTCCAAGATCCTCTACAACGGCTACTGGTTCTCACCGGAGCGCGAGTTCGTTCAGTCATGTCTCAAGGCATCGCAGACCGTCGTCAACGGCAAGGTCAGAATTGCGCTGCTCAAAGGCAACGTCATTGTCGAGGGTCGCTCGTCCGAGACTGCCGTAAGTGCCGTTGGGTGTGTGTTCTCCCGTCTAGACCGTACAGCTGATAGGTTACTGCATCTTCCTTAGGCTCTATACGACCCGGCAGAGTCCTCGATGGACGAGCTGGGCGGCTTCCTGCCTACCGACACCTCTGGATTCATCAGCATCGAGGCTATCCGTCTCAAGAAGTGGGGACAGGCCAGGCAGAAGGAGGGTCTCTCGACCGAGCCCAAGGATGTGTACGCTCAGCAGTAATCTTCGCCAGTCCTGTCGCAGTATTTTTAGTGCCGGGCTTTAGATGAGGAGGTAGCAACGGACGCGTTCCCTTGGCATTGAGCAGCGTTAGCTGGTCTAGTTTTCTGCCTTCCCACACTCGCTTCGTCTCCCCCTCATCTCGCGGGTCATTGCTTGCAGATCCCTATGCACAGTCTAAGCCCTTCTGATACTGCGAGCACAACCGGAGTGGTACAACACAAGCAATCATCGAAGCAACGGCGCCTGCGCCCGAGATGTCACTTAATATCCGCGGGTATCGAAGAGAGGGCGCTCCTCGAATGGGTTGCTGTCTCGTCGGCCTGTTCCGTTACCAAGCTGGCTGCCGAAGAGCGGAGCGTCCATCCCTCCTCCCAGACTCCCGCTGCGCCTGCCCATGCGGGGTGATAAGCCAAGACCACCCAGTCCAGCGCTTCCACCGTACCCGTCCTGGCTACCGAGTGAGCTTCGGCGACCGAGAGTGCCCATTCCGCCATATCCGAGATTATCGTCGTACCCGTCGCCAGGAACGCCTGGGAAAGCGGACATGCGCGGTGACACTCCCGCGCGGTTCATGACGTCTTGTTGCTGGAGCTGCGACATGCCCATGCCTAGACCGCCGTTACCGCCTCCGAGGTACGGCGATCCCGAACCGACCAAGCCGCCGGGCATATTGATGCCCAGTCGAGCAGCTTCGCGCATCATGTCGTCTTCGTTGTTCATGTCGAGACCGTACTGACCGCCCACCTGCGGCATGGCGCCAGCCGAGCGCGATCGACTGTGTCCCATGCTCGGCGTGCGCAGACGCGGATCGCTGAGCCCGCCGAGACCGCTGTCGATACCAGCGCCAAGCATGTTCCCGCCCAGCCCTGCGATTTGGGGTGACAGCTGCGAGCTCATGCCGTATCCGTCGACTCCCATGGGGACTGCCATAGGGCTGTTCATCTGGCGGGCGTGTGCCATGGGAGCGTTGCCAGAAAGGGATGCCATGCCAGGCGACTGGGAAAAGACGGTTTGGCGTGGATATGGGGCTCAGCTGTTGGAATCTTCTGAAGTCGTTCTTTGGGAACTCACATTGACGTTTAGGCTCCTCAGTCTCCTCTCCATCTCGTCCTGGAGGTGAGCGTCGCGCTCTTGTTGTCGCAGCACGGCGTCCTGCCTGTCGAGTAGATTATCACGCGCCAATAGCTGACTCCTTTCGGACAGCTCCCGCTCTCGATGATGCAGAGCCCTCTCAGCATTGGCGAGCTCGATGGCGGAAGCTTTCGCTCGCAGCTGACCCTCTCGCTGATCTTGAAGCGCACGCTCGCGCTGCATGAGGTTGCGCTTTCGCTCCTCGAGGCGCATTCTCTCGAGCGAAGCTGCGTTTGCCGGTCCGGTACCCATCATGCCACCGGAGACGGCACGCATACGCGGGGTGCCCCCGAGCATTGGACTGGACAGCATGGCAGAAGTGGCGAGTCGGTGCTCTGCCTCGTGGACGAGTCGCTCTCTTGCTGCGTTTTGCGCCATGGCGACCGCAGCAGCTTGTGGATTGTGCCCGAGCCCAGCCATGGGCATTTGGTGCGATGCGGATACTGCTCTGACTCGGGGCGTAGCGAGGCCGACATACAGAGTGTTGGGCGAACCGTACCCGAGTCCGCTTCCGAGCATTGGCGAGCCGAGCATGGGTGATGCGCCATACTGTGGCGAGTGGAGTAAGGCCGACTCTCGAGCTATAGCGTTGCGCTGACCGGCGAGTGCCATGTTGTTGCTGTTCGGCCGGGCTCTGAGAGCGCGCTCCTGCTCGAGCATGAGCAGCCTGTCGCGCTCGTTCCCTATGTTCGAATGGGAGCGCGTGCGTTGAGCCGCTCGCAATAGCTCACGGTTGGATTCGTGTGCATCCTTCTGGATCTCATGCACCCGCTCAAGCGTCTGGATCTCCTGCTTCATCTGTCGTTTCTGGGGGAGATGCCAAGAGGCATGTCACTTGAATGAATCGGTAAAGCTCTGCTCAGCATGTGCGGCTCACTCTTTCATACTCTGTGTCCTCGAGGCGCTGCGAAGCAGTCCAATGCGATGATGAATCAGCTCAGGTAGTGGGTCGCTGTGTCGTTTCGTGCGTGTCCGTACATTCAGCTCAGCCTTCTGGATCTGCTCGGTTCTGCTCGGAGCGTGCCATCTGTAGTAGGTATAGCATGACGAGAATTCGCTTGGTCGTCAGCTTGTATGCCACTGCGCAATGCATCGCTGCGTCTGCTGGACCGTCAGCGCTGATCTGTCGTCGTCAAGGACCGGGCAGGACCATGCGCTGCGCTGGGCAGCGGAGCAGCAGACTGAGCGTGGGCACCACTCACGTTCGAGCGTGCGGCTTGTCGAGCATTCCCATTCTACCAGGCTAGCGACAGTGGTGTGCTGTGTAGGCTGCCAGTGATGAAGCTGTATGGAAGAGGTACTTGGGGAGAGCAGAAGGGCGATGCGTGAACTGAGCCGCTCCGGCGAGAAGAAGGCAGTGGAGCGCACGAGGACGCTTATCGCGTGCAGCGCTCGGGTGCCTCTAGACGCGCAGGTCGTGTCAAGTACTCCAGCGACGTCGCCTCTGTGGCTTGAACGGCTCGGGGAAGAGGAGAGGGAGCAATGCGCGTTCGTCCTCTGGACCAGTGCAAGCGACGTGAAAAGGCGAAGCTCCGTATCCGTGTTCGTGTCCGTGTCCATATCCGTGTTCCGTGTCCGCTGCCCCTCCGCTGGCGAGAAGGCGCCGGAGACGACGCGGACATGTCGTCAACGTCCAGACTTGACGGGAGGGAGCCTGGCTGTCAGCAATGTGAAACGAACGACGGCAAGCAGCATACTGAGACCGCGAGCAAGCAGACACCACGCAGTATGCCAACGCAGCCTGCCAGAACATCGTGCTTGCAACATGTGGAGACGGTTGCTGCAAGGTCAGGCCAGCTGCACACACCTCGATCGCCTCTTTCTACGAAAGTCACGCCGCCGCAGCCAGGCACCACCGCACGCGCTTCTCCCGACACCATAATCGAAGGATCACGGCCATGGCATACATGGCGACGACCTCGCTTGCTAGATTGTCCAGCGTTCACCCGGCCGCCCGCGCGATACAGGCATCAGGCTCGACTTGCTTGGCCTGCCTGGCCACAGCTCGCCAGACTCACACTCGACGGCGTGTCGCGTCAACTCCGCTAGATGCTGCGCAACGCCGAAGCTACGCCTCTGAGGCTAAACAAGCCAAAGATGCACCGATGCAGCCCGACCAGAGCTCCGGTGACTCGTCACCAGAGCTACGGGCATCTCCGACCGATGACGCTGTGACGACGCGACTGTTTCGCGAGCGTGAAGAACCAGGCACTGCGAACCAGGATGTACCGCCAACAAGTGAAGCGAATATCCCTACCCTGCTGTCCGATACGCAGTTACCGTCAGACGCGTCAGGCGCCTCGCCCACTGGTGCAACTCGTCCGACATCCTCTTCTGCTCGAGCCAGACCCTCTCAGCTGTCCGCATCATTGGAGCAAACAAAGGCTCTCGCGATCTCTCGCTTCCATCAGGTCCGCCTCGCAACCTTCAAGCGCATGGCAAAGCAGCAAGAAGAGCTGTCCAAGCGCCTGTCCGAGGCAGGCAGCAAGATCAACGATGTGACGGGGTACAGGGAGATTGAACGCTTGAAGAGGGAGGTGACACGTCAGGGTAGGTCCCTCGCGTCTGTTCTGGTATGCATCTGAGATTTGCAAATGACGAGAGCTGTGGCGACCGTTTGCAGAACTGGAACTGATGGCTGCGCGCGAAGAGGCAAAATTATCAAAAGAACGGCATGCTATGGCACTCAACGAGAAGATGACTTCAAGCGTGAGTCGAAAGCGGCTCAATCGTTCGAGCTTCGCAGTAAAGTCAATTCGCCATGTCCCGCAGCGCGAGGTGAACGACCTATTACAGCGGAAAGCTAGCTGGCTGGACTCGGACGTGCTTCGATTCACTCAGCTTGTGCGCGAAGATCACGGCAATGAGTCGAGAGAGCGGGACTTCAAGATTGAGAGTGACCGGAATGAGGAGAGGGTAGAGAAGAAGATCGGCGAGATGATGCAGGCGATCCTGCGGCGATATCACGAGGAGCAGGTCTGGAGTGACAAGGTGCGCCTTTGATGGCTTCAGGCTCTCCGGAAACGCGGTCGCGCTGATGGCAAGACTGCGGCAACAGGTCCGCTCGCTGTCTACATACGGCTCGCTCGGCATCACTGCGATCAACATCCTCGTCTTCCTGCTCGCCCTCTCCCTCGTTGAGCCGTATAAGCGCCGCCGTATGGTCAACGAGGTGGAAGCAAGAATCAAGTCGCACGATACAGAAGCACGCACAGCACTTGAAGGGCAATTTCTCGAGCTAAAGGGGCTCATGAGTGCGTTCGCCGGAACGGCTGCCCTGCCAGGCTCTCAAGGCACTTCAGAGGTGACAGGTAGTTCAGGATGTGATCGTGAATTGAGCGCTCACTTGGCTGCGGAAGAGCTGGTCAGCGCGGATATGGAGAACGAGACCAGTGCGCACGCTATGCTGGAAGCAGAAGCATCAAGAAGCAGCCTGCCTGGAAGGGCAGACGAGGCGGATGATGGGCAAGGAGGAACCGTGCATGAGACAGGCACACTAGCGAAAGAGCAGCACAAGCGTGATGTAGCCTACATAGGGGTGGCAGGGACGCTGCTCGGCGCGGGCGTCGTCACCGCTCTGCGTGCGTTGTTCAGCTGAAAGTGACTGTAAGGCATAGCAGTCTCTGTTAGATGTTCTCACTGCGAAGCTAGCGTCTGCAGTTTGTGGGAGGCGGCGGAACAAGCGCGCGAGACGCTTGCAGGAGTGGCGTCAGGAGAGACGCGTCTCGCGGCAACGACCCCAGGGCAGCTTCCGTCTTTGCCCAAAAGACATCAAGCAGCAGCAACTGCAGCATCGAAGGATTGACAACCACATAATAAGCACCCAACCTCTGTAAGCTGGCTCTGCTGTTGCTGCTGCTCTATGATATCTCTGCCATTGCTGAAGCAGCGCGCGCGCCCCGGACGACCGACTGCCTTGGAACAGACACAAGTCTGCCCATCATGGCCATGGCACGCGTTAACTCTGCGATGCTTCCGGAGTACAGTGAGTACTGCATACATGCGCTGTCTCTCTCACGTTCTCGCTTCCGCCCTGCATTCTGCACGAGCTCGCACCCTCAGCTGCACTCGGAGGCTGCACTGCGCGTCTTGGCCAGTCCTGCCGACAGGCGCCAGCTGCAGCATGGTTCAGGCAGGAAGCGCGTCACTTACGCTGTACTGTAGTGGCTTGTACACGACGTCAGGAAGCGGCAAGCTCGGCGCCCTGGACGTGTGAAGAAGGGGGAGGACCTCCCCGCCGGCTCGTATACAGTCGGCTCGAATACCTCCCAGCGTGGTTTGCGCGTTCTATCGCCTGCGCATACAGGATGACGCAGATCTCTGTCCCGTCTCCCCGCCTACGCCTCTATCCCGCAACACCGTCCGCCCACGAACAGCTCGCGACAAAGAAAGCTGACCGTGCTGGCATACCCGTTTCACCTATCCACCCATGCAGAGAACAAGACTGTCCGTATCACTGGGAAGGTACTGAATGTGAGCTCCGTAGCATCCTCCGTTCCGGAAAGCCCAATCGACGTAGGGCAGATCACAAGCTGACCTGGCCCTATGATGCGCAGCTCGACGGCGAGAACGCAACGCTCGAATGCAGTGATCAGGGACAGGTTGGTCAACTGATGTGATTCGCTCGCCGCTGATCCCACGCTGACTCGAGCCATGTCGGCACCCCCAAGGTCATCGTCAAGCTCAACAGGGTCTGTAGAACGGCGGTTCAGGCGGCCTGTTCAAGTGTACCTTTCGCCCCACGTTACTGATGCTGGTCTCTGACCTGAACAGGACTCTCACTTTGCGGATGAATACGTCGAGGTCAGTCTCCCTTCTGCCGTAGAGGCTGAGCTCGCAGTCCTGACCCGGGTTTCCTCGTACAAGGTCATCGCACGCGTCACGGGCGACAACACTGTCCAGGAGCTAACGTCAATGAACATGGGTAACACCCTAGGCGAGTCCTTGACAAATACAACCCCATACGCCGAGTTGCAGGATGCTAATTGACCCTATTCCCTCTTTCTCGCATCCAGACATGGCGATGGTGGAGGCCGTCGTCCGGCGATCGCAGCAATTCAGCAGCATCTTCCACTCGGAATCATCAGGAGGAGATGGAGGATATGGTTACTGAGCGAGTGCGTGCCGTTGCCGAGGCCTCGTTTCCCAGCACGTCCGCTTAGTCAGCCATCGAGTTTGCCCGCTAGGGTACAGCAGGAAGAGGTCGGAAAAGAGGCGTCACTGCAGCGCCGCAGCAGTCTACAGCATGTTGTTTGTAACTATAGTCAGGGTACGATGCGCGACCTCTTCGAGCGCGAACTCCGAAGTCATCGAGCAGCTACGTCGCGCACAGGCCCTCGAGGGGGATCGGCGCAGCGGAGATCGCGTCCAGCTTCCCCTTCTCCCGGCTTTTTCGAAAGTGTCGTCATACCCTCAGCACGCGCGCGCTTTGCCTCGCCTTCTCCTGCCTGAGACTTCTTTTGCTTTCGCACAGCACCACAAGCCTTAGACTGCACCTCTCCCACGAACACAGCGACACCCAACGTTCAGACACCATGGCCAACCGACCCGAGGGATCTGGAACCGCGTCCGACATGAACGGCATCCGCCAGGCTGGACCCGCTCAGGACAGCAAGGCGTGTCTCCATGTAGTGTCAAGAACGCACCCGCCGCTATTCCTCGCGCCTGCTGTGCAGCCAGGGCATTGAGTCTGATCGACGCTTGCTGCCTGCCGCATCTCCGCTATCATAATCGTCTCCTCCCGTCGCAGCTCGCAAAGCTCAACTACCAGGAGCTCCTGGAGACGCGACTCCTCAGCACGTCCGGTGTCACGCACCCCATCAAGTACGCCAGCCTATTCGACAGAGACGACAACCAGAGGGTTGCCACTACGGACAAGTCTTTCGAGGTGCGCTGGGTGTTGCTCCGCATAGCCGTCATCCCGACGAAACACACTGCCGACACTGGCTAATCGTGTCCTTCTCTTGGCTTGCAGCTCCCGACCGAGGAAGTTGTCGATATCCAGGACAGGATCATTGCCGTGAACACGCCTGTTGGCGCTTCGAAGGGTCCCATCAAGGTCCAGGGCAAGGAGTACAAGCTCAAGGACGTCAACGCGGACACTCTCACGGCAGAGGCAGTGCGTACATCCGCTTCCGTTTTAGTCCCGATTACTCTTGAGCTCACACGATCTCGGTTCTGCTTGCGCAGGACGGTACGACTGTCATTGCGGCAGTAACGGCATCCCTGGTCCTTGTCTTCACGACCGAGAGTGATCAGGTTGACGCGCTCGTCACGCTCGCAAGGAGCTTCAGGTGCGTCTCATTCCGCATGTCTTCGGTTGAGCGCTTTGCAAACGCACCTCATGACTGACACTCCATTCATCTTGAATCTCTCTCCTTGTACGGTCGTTTAGCGAGGGCCTCTCCAACCAGGCCGTCTGAGTGTCTAGACATGCCTGTACAGTTGCAGAGTCTGTACCACAAAAAAGCGGAGACTAGTAGGCTGCTCAGAACAGCCATGCACGCAATGCAATGCAACAGAACGATGAAGTTGTTCAGATTCACGACTTGCAACGCCTCCACACGTCTTTGCCCGTGCATCGATACCGATATACTTAGTCGACCTGCCCGTTCGAGCGTTCCCTGTATCCGGGAGGTGTGGGTCGCAGATAGTCCGCGCGCCGCGGTCAGTCCGTGCTCCGCTCCGCTCGTGGCGGCGGCTCTCCTCCTGCCTGCAAGCGGCATCAACAGGAGCAGCTGCATTGCGACCAGATATGCCACCACCTCGTACATTTGTCGTTGAGGATGAGCACCTCCTCGGCGCGGTCGCCCTACCCAATCAAGGGATCCTCCGAGGCCCCGGACCGACGCACGAGTCGGCCCTGGCAGCACAGGAGGCCTTGCAGGTGAGGGAGGGGCAGCTGCAGGCAGGCCGGCCGTTCAGCCTGCTATGCTATGACAAGTCAAGGAGTGCACGCTGAGATGGATTATGCCTACACTGCCCTCGTCCTTGCTCGCCCTCGCCCCAGCTCAATCACGTCAAGGTGAGCCTGACGCGGGGTCCGCTGGATAGGGGCGCCAGCCACGGGCGAGCGAGCCAAAGGAAGCCGCAACACAACAATACTAACGCGTAGCGCCTACGTCTGCACGTAATCTCCTCTCTTCCGCTCAGTTCGACTGGCAGTTCACCACCGGCGGCCTCCACAACCATCTCTCCCATGCTATTCTCGCATCCTACTCGCTCGGCGCGTCACCGGATCTGTTACAGGTGTGTGTACCAAGACATGTTCAGCCGTTTTCTGCGTGCTTGCGCTGGGCTGATGCCACTTCGCATTCGCCAAGGACCTGTACGAGCTGCACTCAAAGGCACAGCGGCCCATGTGTCCATTGCAGAAGCGCATCTCGTATCAGAACTGGGCTCGGTACCTGGGCCGAGACGAGTGAGACAGACACACCCCAAGGAGCGCACATACGTGTTCTAATCTGTCTCTCTACCACGCTACAGCTTCTACTCGTCCTACCTCGTCTTCTTTAACGAGGAGATTCAGAAGTACGGAGCGGCTGCAACCCTCGAGCGCTACCTCTTTACTGTCAAGGAAGGACAGTTGCTTATCCGGTAAGTACCAAGTCCCATCCGCTAGCTTACTCCCTTGAAGACATAGCTAAACGGGCTGCTCGGTCATAGAGCGGTATCTGGAGCCATACACCCGCTCATCCAGTTCGGACATGGCGTCGAGTTCGGTCTTGATGCGCTCGTCGCAGAAGGGTGAGCTTTCTAATGGCCTCCTACATCAGCAGATGCTTTCTGAACAATTTTCCGTATACCAGCCTCGCCCAAGCCTGCGTGCATTCTCCGCAGGTCGAGGGCCTTTTCCCGCCCAACTGGCCTTTGACTAGCTCATCTATGACCCCTTCTGCGGGCAACTCAGCCTTCGCCAACGCGTTTTCCCACTTCAAAGCGCTCAAAACACCCTCTACCGTCTTCAGCTTCTCTTCGAAAGACTCCTTTGCAGCAACAATATCGTCATTGGACCCAGCCCGACCGAGACATCCCCGCCTTGGCCTTTCTGGCTTCACCATACTCGGACACATGCTCAAAGATCCGCGTCTCGCTGCTGGTCAAGCGAATGGCAAAGACGAGAACCCCCGCCTAGGTGCAGCCATCCGGAACAGGGGCGATCTCATCCGTGCGTGGTGTGAGGAATGGGTGGTTGATCCAGCAGGCGGCTGGCGGGAGATTTGCGAGAGACTCGAGGAGATCTTCTGGATTGCGACGGTTTTGGTCGGAGCCTCCACTCGACCAGGCTACACGCCGCGGCTAGACTTCTTCCTCATGCACACCCTTACAAGCGCCATCTTTCTTCCGAGAATTCTCGAGATCCTCAACCCGACAAATCGGATTGCTTTGCTGCACTCGCACTTCAGGGTCATGGTTGCGTACTGGGTTTCGCGCGGCAGGTACGGTTCAATCCTGAAGGGCGTTATATCCGCATCGCAGCGTAAGCATTGACTCAGCCTTATGCCCTCAGGCCATCTCTTTACATCAAAGAGATGCTCATGCGGGCGACAGCATACCCTGCACCACCGACTGCCATTCCTGTTGAACAAGGTGCTATACAGAGGGGAATCGAGAAAGGCGGCACCGAGGAGGTTAAGCTGCGGGAGGAAGCAGAACGTGGAGCGAGGGAAGACGAAGGTCGTGCTTCTGCATCTGGCTCATCTTCCCCGCCGCCAAACCCGGATCAGGCCGAGGGAGGCGTCAAGGATAGCACTACCGCTAGCTCCGCCCCAGAGACAACACCCAATCAGAAGCATGAGAGCACGATGCGGAAGCGGAGCGACAGCACAGTGGAGGTATCGCTTGACTCGCCAACACAGGAGAAAGCCGAGCCGGCCTTCGAAAGCATTCCGGAGGAGGGCGATCAGAATGAGAGCTCTGACCTGAAGGTAGATACCAACGGCGATGCGGCAGAAGCAGAAGACGATGCTCTCAAGACGCCTACAAAGGCAAGCCCTCGACTCAATGGTGCGGCGCAAGGCAGCAACGGTGAAGCACCACAGCCAACTCAGAAATCGCGCACGAGGAAGTCGCAGAGCAGTGCTGCATCTTGGGCCGGCATTATCGCTTCTGCAGTGGATCACACTGACGAGCACACGACAAAGTAGGCTACTCTGTTCTGGCGCTTGAGAGGGGATGTCGACTAAGCTAATCTGCCTGCATATCCTTCGGTGCCAGGATTGTCCGCTCGCTGGCTTTCGCAGCTCAGAGCTTTGGGATGGCTCCTCGCGGCGTCTACACGAGCGCACTCCCGGGTAGTGATTTGCTCGACGGCTCTGTCTTTATCAGGGTGAGCATAGCCGGATTTGCTTTGGACCGGACGGACAGGGCTGAATCGGTTGCTGACGTCTTTCCTGTCCAACAGCTTGCAGGCATGTGCATGGAGACGATGGGCTGGGAGCACGAAGGCCAGGCAGCAGGATCGTGGGACCGCAGCGTTCTCGGCTTTGACGAGGCCTGGGCAGACGAGGAGGGCTCCCTGCCCTCACCAGCCTCGTCCGCGGAGGATTCAAGCCAGCACAGCCAGTCAACAAGGGCCAGCCAGTCGACTTTCCCCAAAGCCAATCCGATTGAATCAGGATCGCTCTTTGAGAGGCGGACAGACTACCCCAAGAAGCTCGACAAGGGCAAAGGCAAGGCAGCGAACCAGGACGAAGTGGCCTAGCCTACTCGTGTCGCGTCAGAGGGCCTCGGGCAGGAGATGAGTGATGAAGGGGAGACTTGCTGGAACAATGTCGTTCTCATGGAATATGCAGATCGCGTGAGGTGCACGAGAGCAGTTTGGGCGCTCAAATTCCTATGTTGTAGCAAGTAGACCTCTGCCGAGCGAAGGTTACTCGATTTGGCAGTCTGGACGACCGCGGCGGGTAAGTTTTCGGACACTAGCTTGACCTGCAAGGACGTCGCGTTCAGGTGTCTAGCTCTGCGTTGCTGCATTGCATTCTACGTTACACAGAGAGGAAAAGGCGGTTGGAGGCGAAAAGATCTCCGGCCAACTTAAAGCCAGCGCCGCTTGGAGGAGACAGCGACGGTGGTAGTTATATGGCAGTGACTGATGTGTACGTGCATGCGAGAGACAAGAGGTAAGTGTGTGTATGTGAGATCTGCATTGCTGTGTTCGTAGAGGGCGAATTGGGGTTGTCGGCGAGAGGAGAAGGGCAGGGACGCTGCCAGTGTCTGTTCCCGTATCAACGCTTGAGCTTGGAGCCGCACCAACGCCACAGCAGGAGGGACAGGCGCAACATGAAGCCAAAGGACCTCAAGCCGATCCAGAAGCTGGCGAAGGCGACTGCTTCATGCTCGACGCAGGTGAGCGCACTTCCATCATCCGATCTTGTCACTGCCAGAGGAGCCCGGGCTGATGCTGCCATCGAGCATTCTGACCAGGCTGCAGCTTACGGTGCCTGCATCAATGCCAAGTACCTCGAGGTGGAGAAGGACATGTGCAAGGAGCAGTTCACTGCCTTCAAGGACTGTGTGACCAAGGCGGTGAGTTGGGATGGGCCTGCTCTGCTCTTGCCCGCGGTCGTCGCGATGCTGGAGAACGCTCATGACGCCACTCCGCTTGGGCGCCTACAGATGGGACGCAAGTGGTAGGGCTGGAATGGCAGAGATAGAGGAGGAGGTCGCACGAGCCGCCTGTGTACTCTACGGGCATGTAGCATACGTATCGGGCAAGGTCGAGATGGCGGTCACCGTGAGAGCTCGCACGAGCCATAGGTGGCCAAGGTAGAGCAGAACAAGTGGCTCAGACAACAACACTGGATATGCCAAGGGCACGGCAATAGAGACAGGAAGGAGAAGATCCCTCTACCGATTCGGCCTCTGTCCATCAGGCAGCAAGGGCGCCCCACTTGCCTCCCCCAGGCCGACCTCCCTCTCTTCGTCCGACTCCTCATCCAGGCGCGCCTCGCCTTCTTCTGCACCCTGGCCCAGCCCACGTTGTCTGTGTCGTATCCTGGCACGTATCCCGCGTATCCGAGACAGGGTCGTGGCCGTTTGGCTGCTGCTGGCCTCCCCGTTGGCCATGATGACGGGCACGGGCCCATCGTGCAGGACGCGATGCAGGGTGGGACGCAGATGGAAGTTGATGACGGGCGTTTCGCGATAGGTTGACATGCTGGATGACGCGGCTGTGTCGTATGTACCTGCTAGATGGGTGATTCGGAACGCAGGTGTCAGAGGAATGTCGCCCAGAGGCGGGGTAACGAAGACAATGAAGCTGCTCACCACGCGCATCGTACGAGTGCCATTGCCCGTCGTCCTCCTCGGCTGCAGGACTACTTGCCTCCCCCTCGCTCTGCTCCTCGTCCAGCGGGCTGTCGTCATCAAAGTCGGCCTCTGCGCCGTAGTGGCTGACTTCGTAGGCCAGGACGACCATGAGCGCCTGTAAGAAGGCCACGGCGAGGTCGACCCCGACGAGATGTAGGCGACTTGGCTGGTAGTCTGGATGGAATGAAGGAAGGAGGCCGACTGGTCAGCTTGTGCTGCGACCTCTATCCAATATCGAGCCATACGTCGCGGGCTTACTCTGGCCGATGAAGTCTATAATCACGCCCCGCGGGTTCTTGCTCAGTGGGACCAGGATATGGTAGACGAGCGTCAAGCCATTGACGAGAACCGAGGCAGTCATATGGAAGCGGAGGGAGCGTTCTGGATGATGGGTCTTGGGCTGGGTGTACTGCGTCTGAGCTGCGTCCGTGGGAGAGCAGGTCAGCACGAACGAGGTAAAGAAGGACAGGCGGAACGGCATGAGCAGCGGGCCTAGTCGAGTCCTGCTGGCCGAGAAGGCGAGCTCGACCTACCGACGCATCGCAGGATCAGGCCAAGGAGGTTGGCGTCGAGGATGTAGATGACGACAAAGGCCGCGTAGAGGAGCTGGTCAATCTGGGAGATCAACGTTTCCAGCTGGGGATGCTTTGCCATCTCAAGGGCATCCTCCTCCTTCGATCCTGCTTCTCGCTCTCCCTCTACCTTGCCCTCCGTCCGCTTCTACCCTGAGGTGTCGGTGCGGGTGCAACATCCTCGACGCGGTGACGGGCTTGAGACGTGACCGCGCGTTCTGGCTTGGGCGAGTGGCGAAGGACGATGACAGCAGGTGTCCTGCTGAGCTACGACAGGTGGGGATCTTCGTCCACGCACCTACTCGTACAATATGCTCTCCTGATACGGGGGACCTGTCCTTTATGGAGAGCCAGCCTGACGCTCGCGTGTGCCAGTCTGTCGACAGCTGGCGGCAGCGGGTGTCCTCCGAGGGCTGCTCTATGCAGCACTTTGGCATCTCTGCTCTGCTTCGCGTCGATTCCTCGCAACACGATGAGCGAAAGCAAGGCTAGGTATTCGTACGCACGCGCCATTCTTGGCAAAGAACTGTTCGAAAAGGTCCAGACGGCAAAGATCCTTTGCGTTGGTGCCGGTGGAATAGGTGCGGCCGGCAGTCACTTCCCCCAAGAAGACGAGCGCGTATTGACGCGATGCGCGATCACACAGGCTGCGAGGTGCTCAAGAACATCGTTCAGGTCGGATTCGGAGACATCACCATCGTCAGTCGTAATCCGTGTTGTGCCTATTGAGGGCGCAGCGGCGGAGCTGACGGGCTCAGGCACAACCGTCCCAGATCGATCTCGACACTATCGACCTGTCCAACCTGAACAGGCAGTTCCTCTTTCAGAAACAGCACGTCAAGCGGCCCAAGGCGCTGGTAGCCAAAGAGACGGCAAGCAAGTTCAACCCTTCAGTCAAGATCGATGCAATACACGGGAACGTGAAAGAGCCTCAGTACGATGTCGAGTGGTTCAAAAGCTTCGACCTCGTTATGAATGCGCTGGACAATCTGGGTGAGCTGCTGCAGTAGTCGTAGATCGCCCCTGGAGAGTCGGTGAGCAAAGCTGAGAAAGTCGGTCTACCCCTGCAGACGCTCGACGGCACGTCAACAAGATGTGCCTGGCAGCTGACATCCCTCTTATCGAGAGCGGGACGGCTGGCTTCATCGGACAGGTTCAGCCGATCAAGAAGGTACGCGGCGGTAGTCCGCGACAGCACAGCGTTACACAGGCTGACCCGCTGGTTACGTTCGACAGGACTTGACAGAGTGTTATGACTGTCAACCGAAAGAGACACCCAAGGGTTTCCCAGTTTGTACCATCCGAAGCACGCCAAGTACCCCAATCCACTGCATCGTCTGGGCGAAAAGCTACCTGTTCCCGTATGTCAGATAATCCAGCGAACCCGGACCTCCAAGGCTGACCTCGATGGATCCGCAGCGCCTTCTTTGGGGTCGATGAGGAGCAGGAAGGCCTCGAGCTGGACAAGGCAGCTCAGAACGGCGAGAACCGTGAGTAAAGCTTGTTGCGCGTACGACGTACTTCACACGCCGAACATGCTCGAACATCCCACCTGCTGTAGCCGAGGAGATCCAGAATTTGCGCAAGGAGACTCTGGCCATGAAGGAGCTTCGAGAGTCGCTCGGCACAGATGGCTATGGGAAGCGCGTCGTCGAGAAGGTGGGTGAAACAGGGTTGGGAAAGCAGGACGACTTCGATCGCACTCCCTCGGCCGCACTGACTACCCTCACGTTGCCTGATACGCAGGTGTACAAGCAAGACATTGAGAGACTCCTGAGCATGGAGGATATGTGGAAGCACCGCACGAAGCCCATTCCTCTGGACTATGAGCAGCTTGCAGCGGCACCCTCGTCATCAGAAGCCTCGAATGGATCAGGAGGGATCAAGGATCAGCGCACACTCAGCGTAAAGGATTCCTTCGATCTATTCCTTGACAGGTGAGTTGAGTCAACTCCGAACGGGTACTGTAATCTATGGCTGATTGGCAACCCGTGCCCTGCTACAGCCTGTCGCGCCTTACACAGCGAGCCAAGCGGGATCCCAATACACCATTGGAATGGGACAAGGACGACGAGGATGCGCTCGATTTTGCGACAGCCGCTGCTAATCTGCGAGCATCAGTGTTCGGCATACCCCTCAAGACTCGCTTCGATGTCAAGCAGATGGCCGGCAACATCATTCCCGCCATCGCTACCACAAACGCCATCATCGCCGGCGCTATCATTCTCCAGGCGCTACACGCCTTGAAAGCAGAGTGGTCGAAGGCACGCTCAGTCTGGTTCGGACGTACCGCACAGCGGGCCCTCAACAGCACAACACTCTCAAAGCCCGCAGAGTCATGCAGCACCTGCAGAACGCCCTACGTGCCTATCAAGGTTGACGCATCGAAGCTCACCCTGAGAACCTTTGTCGATGACGTCGTCAAAGAATGGCTCGGTGTCGACTGGGACATCAGTCTATTCGATGGCAGCAGAATCATATACGATCCCGACTTCGAGGACAGCCTCGACAAGACGCTTCAGGAGCTCGGAATCGGCCAGAGCAGCCAGCTGCAGGTAAACGACGAGGACGGAAGCAGGATGCCTGTGATCTTCATGGTGTCTAAGTGCGTAACAAATGCCTCTCGTCTCTTTCGCACATTTGCTTATGGGTGCCACTTATGGGTGCCATCCCGACAGCCTGGACAAGGATGCAGCGTCCAAGAAGCCGTTCCAGATTTCGGGGTCCCGGCCTTTGATACCAGAGCAGCTGAAGGACGCAATGCCGGAAGAGGAAGAGAAGGCGACCGTTGCAGCCAAGGCGGGTCACAAGAGGACGGCATCTGCGGCCGATCTCGATGTTCCAGACTTCAAGAAGAGCAAAGTCGATGCGGAAGGACGCATTCTCCTAGAGGATAGCGACGACGACCTGGAGATTCTGTAATGCATTACACGAAGCGGGCTCAGCGGGCTGCTCAAGCAGAAAAGAATGCATAGAAGAGCTGTAGTACAACAAGCACAATGCGTACTGCTTACTGCAACAGGGACGCTTATCCTGTCTCACCGATACCGCAAACAGTCATTGGCCATCTCTAGTACCATGTCCAAGCCGTAGTAGTCGGCTAGCTGCTGAACCGTTCTGACTTTTTTCCAGTGATCCGATGGGTTGGTCTCGAGCTTGTATGCACCTGAGCATTCGCAGTGCAGGGCCATGTTGGACGCTTTGACCTGATTGCACCGCTGACAGCGTAGGTCTTGCATGGCGTAGCTGGCTATCTGCCTCTGCAGTATGTCGATGAGCTTGCCTTCGACGATGGTCTTGTCGATAGGGTGCCGACAAGCCGGGCAAGGCCAGACGGAATCTTTGGTCTCGGACCGGGCCAGCAGTAGCCCCGGATCCTTGCAGAGGTCAAGATCACGCGCCAACTGGCAATGCTGGCAGACAGTGGCGATCTTGAACGGCACACTTGGTTGCCTAAATGCAGCCTCATTCGCGAACTGTGAGTATGAGGAGGGGCAGTGAGTAGGTGGTCTGCTGGCATGCATATGCTGCGAGTAGGCACCTCACCTCTCGTACGCCAATGAGATCGAGCACGTTCTTGCGCATGACGCCGACCTCGACAGAGACCTCCTTTGCGAGAGCGAGCACTGCGCAGACGGCCTTGACGAATTCGAGGACGACCTTCTGGGTGGAGAGAGCCGACCCAGGGTATTGAGGGAAGACGAAGGACGCTCTAAATTCCTCATCTTGCGATGTTAGAGATCTGCTGTAGTCTGCTCGGATTTGTTCGACCACCTTGAGGAGGTAGCGGGTCATCTGCGTTCCGATGAATGACTTGGCCGCCTGAAGCTCCTCCTTCTTGACGAGGTCCGGCTGCGTTTGGCTGGCGGTCGGGATCGCGCGTAGTGGCGTTCGGTAATCGACATGCTTGAGCTTGTTCTCGCAGAGACCGTATACAAAGCGGGCGATGACGTTGGAGAAATGCTCGCGGAGCGCCTCGGGCAGGAGCGCCTGGATGAGCCATGTCGATTCGATATCGACTTGCCCTTGCTTCTCGCCCGCATCCACCAGCGGGTTCTGGCAGATGATGCCCGCGAAGTTCGAGGCGTCCATCTGCACGTAAAGGTCCCAGAAGTTGATGATACGAAGTTGTAGGAACTTGAAGAGCTCACGCGACGTAAGAGACGAAACGAGGTAGTTCGCGTAGGCATACGCAGCAGCCGGGGAAGGCTTGCTAGTTGCCAGCATGATGCGGTTGAAGTTGGCGTAGACGACCTCCGAGCCGAGCCTTCTCAGCTCTGCCAGGAGCTGCGAGAAGGTTTTGCGCATGAGACCAAGGACGAACTTCTGGAGAGCTGGGTCGTACATCGCCGACGAGGGCGAAGTGACCCAGCGCCAGAAATGATCCATCAACTTCCTTGCCTGTTGGCCATCGGCCTTCTGGCCTTCCTGCAGCCACGTCTTGGTCATCGACTTTACGATGGCAAAGATCTGCGTTGGGAGGACAGAGTCTCCTAGAACCACGGCGGCGTGCGCAGTGCCCTTGGCATATTCATCCAGGTTGTGCGAAGCCTCGGTGAAACCGATCGATGCTCCACCTTCAGCGCCTTCGAGCTCGTACACGAGCGCTGATTGCACTATAGCATCGATCGCGAGATCGCGCACCTCGATCTCAACGCATGCGTTGGTGTATGCGCCAGCGCGTACAATCTCCGGAGTGGCGGAGTCATCCGAGACTTGCACCGAATTGGCATCCTGCTCCCGCCCTCCAAGGTCTGGACGCGCCATGGGCGACCACCAGAGAAGTATATCGGCCTTGGTCAAACGCCGAGCATACTCGATATCCGTGATAAAGAGTGGAGAATCCGCTTCCATGTTTCCGCTGCAGAAAGTGAACGATAGGCGGAAAGCGATTGTCAGCCTGCCAGCAGGGGAGTTTGCAGGCGCGTCTCCACTCACATGGGCAGATCACCCTTGTGCGCCATGTCTAGCTTGTCTTTCAGCCAGACTGCAAGTCGCAGGTAATGCTGGACCATTCGCTTTGCAGCGGGTCCTTGCCAGAGCAAGCGCGTAGGATAGGTGTTATCGATGCGGCTCGAAGGAATCATGACGATCGGGTACTGCTGAAGTGCGCTGATCCGACTTTCGTAGAAACTGCGCGACCGAGGCGAGCAGAGGGCCACCATGGTTGGCCCGTGACGTCGCGACAGTAGGGCAGCAAGGTCCTTCGAGATTGTTCGATAAACGGTGTCGACATCGGCATGGTACGAGATTTCTATCTGCAGCGCTTGCGGATACTCGAAGAGCAGAGGTGGTAGCTTCCCGCCCTCCTCCATGCGACGTCGATTCTCGTAGCCTGCTTTCGCCTCGATGTAGTATTTCTCCATGTTTGGCAATTCGCGGTTCTTGCCCTTGTCTACGATGAAGAGCCTCGCTGTACCCTGCGGAAGCACGACGCTGATGACATGCCGGCTGTCCTGGTTGCTGTGGTATAGGTAGATGTACTTGAGGTTCCGACCACCATCGAGATATCTCCGGCGACTCAGCATTGCCGAGGGAGGAGCGAGCTCGCTGAGCTTGAAACCCTGGTCAAGACCTCGGCTGAGCGTGACGCCCTTTCGCGCATCCGGGTTGCACTTGTTGCCAAGTCGCACCAGCGCCCGGACCAGATGTGGCACCTGGGTCTCGAAGATGCCGTCCACATCGGGGTGATTCATGAGCATCGACATGGCTGCCTCGTTGTCACGGTAGAGCATTTCATCGGTGGTGCACGCAACTAGATTAGCGGCTTGTTGTCCGCGTGGCAGGGTGCGAGTAGCAAATTCGCTGTGCGCGCGCAGGAAAAGTCAGCGAGTCGCTTAGACCGGACAGCCTCTGCTGACTCACTAATCGCAGAATGCAGGGAAGACCTGGTCGGCATCGTCCAGCTTCTTGAAGTTGAGGTAGAATGTCCTAGGAATGCGGAGCTTGACCGATTGCAGAGTGTCTTTGATGAGGAGCCACATTTTGTACTCGCCCGGACGGCCATTCGGCATCTCCGAGATCTGCAGAATCTCCCAGGTGTGCGACATTGATGTGAGACTGAAAGTCTGCTTCTTGAACATGTTGCCAAGCCGTCCGCCAGCCCTGCTGATGCCCGCAGCGGCTGCCTCCTTCTTCTGCTCTCGCATCTTCTTCCAGACTTTCTTCATGTGCTTGACCCATCTGCCATAGTCCTTGGTGATTGGGGGAGCTGGCTTTTCTACAACGACTTTCTGCTTCACCTCCTTCGGTGCAATGTCTGCAGCCTCTTCGGTCGCGCCGTCTCCCTCTTGGTGTGCATCAGCGCCGGGCACCTCCTGTAGCTGTGGTGCCTGGCTCGAGGCGGCTGGAAGCGCTTTAGCTCTCATCCTCGAGAACATGTCTGATAGCTTGTGCTGCTTGAACCGGTCCTCGAGGTTGGCAACCCGCCTCAACAGCCAGTCCGGGTGGCGGATCCGCGGGACTGGGTTCGACACCTTCTGCATCGCAGCAGGGATGGTAATGAGCTTCTGCACGACAGAGCCTAAGCGCTCGATGTAGTAGTCCCAGTCGAGAATGGATCGCATCTCGAAGTCGGCGAGCGAGTTGTCCTTAAGCCATTTCCGCAGGAAGTGACGCTTGATGCTGTCCTCGGCGGAGAAGATGGCGACTGGCACAGCGCGCTCGGTGACCGGGGCACCTATGGGCTTGGCGGAGATGATGAACTTGCAGGCCAATCCCTTGTCTTTGACCATCCCTTCGCCCAGAAACTCTGAAAGACGCTTCGCCGTACTGATAGACGTGGACTTCTGTCCAGCGTACTCCGAGAGCGTCCGTGACATGCTGCGGTTCTCTGCGATGAGATCTACCAACTCATCATCCGACAGACTTGCACCCTTCGTCTGCAAGATGTCAAGCCACTGGTTGGCGACCTTGGCGACTTCGGCGTAGCATTCTGTCAAGGTGCTTCCCAGCAGGAACTGCTCGAAGATCTGCGACTGGAAGATCTTGATGAGCTGCAGCTCTCCTCTGCGCTTGACCTCGAATCCTTTGAGCTCCGCCAAACTGCCATCCTCGTTAAAGACAGCGTATCTCTTCTTGAGAAGCTTGTCCTCTTCCTTCGAGGAAGGCAGAATCATGGCCCGGTATGGCCCGTCCAGCTCAAAGAAGATGGAGTTCTCGCTCTTGACCTTGTAGACGCCCCTCTCCTTGTCCACCAGCTCGTGATACTGATCGTTGGTGAAGTCGGCGTGCACCAGATGATTAAGCATGCTGCAAGGGTAATTGATGCCGAACTTCTTGCCACCTTTCAGCTTGAAAGAGAAGTTGTCCGGGAAAGTCGACGGCAGCATGCACCAGATACCGTCGGTGTCGAGCTCTAGCGGCCGGCCGATCTGCTCTACCAGCTTGCGGGCCATCTGAATGATGGATGCTCCCGTAAGACAAGTGATGCCTGCCATCTCCATCGAGTGCCAACGGGCTCCCTTCCGCATGACGTAGCCGTAGAAGGAGTTGAGAATACACTTGTGCGCTAGCTGAAGAGAGTCGTAGAGTACGATCATTTTTTTCGACTCGGCGATCTCGATGACTGATCCACCATCATTTGCCTTGTCCAGGTTCTTCTTCCAGGTCTTGTGCAGGCCTTTGTAGGTGTATCGTCGATCTCGGAACTCCCGCACAGTATCGATATAGAACGGGTTCTCGCGCTGGCAGATGATGGCCTCCTTCTTGACGATCTTTGTCTCGTGTGTCTTTTTGTAGACTTTTCTCGAGTAGTCGCCCAGCCGCTTGTGCACAAGGGTCTGCTGCTCGGCTGCTTTCAGGTCTTTGAATTTGCGAGGAGGACCATCCTTCCAAAGCGGAGGGAAAGTCTCCGACTCAAGAGCGTTCCTGACCATCTTGAACTCGTCCATCTTGGCAGGGTAGTATTCGCCTCTCCACGCCCACGTCATCCTCCTGTCGCAGACCTTGTCGGGCCTGTTGAAGTCGCAGGCGGCGCATGCTGCTTCCGTTACCACCGCGTCCGGTTGAAGTCGATTCGACAACATGATGTTGGGGTACATGGCCGCGACATCGAGGTGGTAGATGAGTGGCGTATCCTGGCGAAGAGGCGTGTCACGCAGCTCCTCCAGTTGTGCTTGGATGGCAGCTTTCACTTCTTCGTAGTTTTCGACATCGCCGAGAGCTACTTGGCCTTCTTCTACCAAGCTGAACTTGAGCGCCATGTCGAGGTCGTCAATGAGCTGTAGATTGCAGAAGGGGGCATGAGCTGACGTCTCCTGAAGCGCGAGTCTTCCGCGTCGTTCTCCGCCTACCTTCTGACACGCTTCAGGTACCATCTTGAAGTCCACGGGAATATCGCTTCGGAAGACGCCGGCCTCGAGAGCCTCGACGTGCCCGCCAACATACGTTTCGGACTCGAGGAGATGGCCGTCGTAGAAGGCGGACTGACCTTCCACGTGTCTGTTCGGCATGACAATCTCGCCTCGATACGCCTCGACCATGAGGAGCGTCTCGCACAGCGTGCCAGACCCTTTCCGCAGGACCTCGTCGGGATTGAGGGGAATGATGTTGCACAGGGAGAAGACAAAAGGATGAACGTACTTCATGTAGAGGTAGTAAGTAGCAACGGCGTCGGAAACGGAGTATTGCGAGAGGATCCGAGGCTGTTCCTGGGCGTAGCTGTGATGTAGGCACTCGGGCTGGTCAGCATGTGCACGTCGCAAGAGGCAGCTGGTCAACAGGCACGCACGGTGTCATAAGTTCCGGATCCAGCTCTATCGGGTTGTAGCCCAGCTTGGCGACAGTGACAGCTTTCAGGCCCTGACTACCCTGCGGCAGGTACGAGTCACGCTTGACCCATCTGAAGCAGTCCATGTGGACGCATTGCCGGCTCTTGTATTCGTTCTCTCGGTCTTTGGCGAAACCGATCTCTTGCAGCATGTCAATGCCGTGCAGGATGGCTCGAGCCTCCACGAAAGGGAAGTCGAAAGAGTCTCCGTTGTAGGTGGCAATAACGGTCGGCTTGGCTTCTCGGATGTGCTCAAAGAAGCGTCGAATCGACGCCGCCTCATTCTCTTCGTTGAAGATGGTGAATGGTCCTTCGTACTCTGCTTTAGGCGAATACTCAAAGTCCTCGATGTCTTCGCTGACAATCTCGCGGTTTGTGATGAGATAGCCCTATAGAGGCGGACGTTGTCAGGTCAGCCCTCCTGTCTGCCTTGACGGGCATAAAGCATCGATGGCGCACCTGTCCATCGATCATGTACGATATCATCATGATTTGATCTAGCTGTTGATCCGGGAACTTCAACGGCGTCTTGGTCACCTCAATATCGAAAGCCATGACGACTGGCTCGGCTCGCTCAACCCTCTCCTTGATGCAGTTGAGATGGATCTCGCCGCTTTCCGAGGAGACCGTGTACCATAGTCCTACCCGGATCTCTGCGGGTCAGAACACTTTGCGGTCAGCTTCCGGCAGAGGAGAAACGTGCAAGCCAGCACGTCGGACACACCCTTGTCGATGGCTACCCGGAGGTAGTACGGGATATCGTACTCGCGAATGTCGATAATGTCCTCTCCAGGATTAGAGCCTCCGATGACCCGCGAGCTCTTGGCGACGTAGCCCATGCCGTCCTCAAGCTCCTCATCGCCATAGGCCATCTCCATGTCTGCAGATCCTCCTGCCCCGCCGATAACCTCGGCGTAGGCATCTATCGCATCCAAGCTAGCCATGTTCTTCTCGATCATGGGTAGCAGCTCGCGCCGGACAACGTACATGTCGTTCGAGTTGCGAAAGTTGAGCCGGATGAATGTCCGCCGATAGCCAAGGAGGTGGTTCGGCTGTCCAGGTTCCCTTCCCGCTATGTCAACTTGCTGCCCCAAGGTGAAGCCTTTGCGGTGAGACGCGTGTAGCGCGGGCAACGCACCAGTTTCAAGTCCTCCTTGCGCTCTCGTTCGAGCTTGACGATCTGGTCCTCGTACTTCTTGAGTAGCCATTCTTCTACTTGAGACTCCATGCCTTTCTGCAGCCGGGAAGAGGTACATGTCGGCGCGGGAGACACGCAACGCGTCGGGCTCAGGACCCGGCTCACCTTGCAGGCTATCAGAAAGTATGGCTCGTACACCATGGTGCTCTTGCTGTCGATCGAAAACGAATCCGTAAAGTCAGTCAGTGGACTGCGTAGCTTCACGAGTGGGCACTGCGAAGCACGCACAACATGGCACCGTCTTCTTCGATGAAGTAGAAGTCCACAGCTGCCTTGCCGCCCGGATGCGCATCGTCTTTGAGGAGGGTCTGCAGGAGGAGTGGCCAGAGGAAGTGTAGCGCGTATCAGATTTTGTGTGCTTCCTTTGCAACCGTTTAGGAGCCGAGACTGACGGCGTGCATGTTGACGAGCCATCCTGTCTTTGGGGTGCCATGCTCCCAGCGCTTGAAGCCAAGTCGCTCGTCAATCTCGTCGCGCGCTTTGGCGTTCTCGAAAGCATCGTCCTCTGTGTGCAGAAGTGTAGCCCAAGCGGAGGTGCGTCAGCTTTCTGCAGCTTCTTCGTGGACGCCCGCAGCTGGTCTCCGCCGAGAGCTGGATCCAGTCCAGGCAGGCAGGGAACAGCCTCACGAGCAGTTCCTCCATCCTCCGTCTGGATGTTGACGCCCTTGCCGCCGTTGGCTCCAGCAGCACCACCACCTCGTCCTCCTCCTCTAGGCTTGAAGCCGCCGCGCCCGCCTCGAAAGGGCAGATTCCCGTGCTTGCCTCTGAACGCGCCGCCCGTCCCAGAGCCGCCGCGAGCCATGGCGGTGCAGAGTACTGATGCCGGGACTGCCGTGGGTGCACCGCACTACCAACTCCACTCCTGCCACTGCTAGTGCCCTGGTCGCTGCTACCGTTTCTGCTTGGTCGAATGAGCTTCGGAGGAGGGAGTAGCAGCACTGAAAGCGACGCGTCGCGGTGGAGGGCGGCTGAGCGCGTGCAGGCGCCTCCGCCACCGCAAACCTCACAACGTCGGCCTGCAAAGCGATAATGAGTGCGTAAAGGGCGATTGACTTCCCGGTTCTCGTGCATTACACTTGCTCGTGCCCAGTCATGCTATTCCAACAAGAACACCGCGCATCAAGAGAGACGGAGAAGATCGGGAAACGAAAGGCGAGACAGGCAACCAGAACACACACACACACTTCCGCTGGTGCACTCATCGCCAAGGAGAGGTAGAAAGCGACGAAATGCTGACGACACGCAATACTGAGCGGTAGGGGTAGGGTATGGCTTGGTCAGACTCCTACTTCTTCTTGGCCTGAATCGCTGCTCTGACTGGAAGGCGCAAGCAGAGTTAGCGATGTGCGGGCAGGACACTGACGCTCTCTGCTGGACTCACTGAGGGGCCCAAGGTTCTTCAGAGGCTCTGCCTTCTGGAAAAATGGATGCTGTAGTATTTCGGCCGCACTCGGCCGTTGCTCCGGGTGCACGCAGAGCGCCCTCGCAAGGTAATCTCGGAAGACGTGCGAGTACCGCTCGGGCTCCTTGATCTTGGGCGTGCCCGTAGTGGAGATCAGGTAGATGGCCTGCGACACGAGGACTGACGGTAAGCTTTGTCGTCAATCCTGGGCAAGGCGAGACACGCTCGCTCACCCTGAGCGGGTTCTCGTGAAGGTAAGGCGGTTCCCCATCCATCATCTCAATAGCCATGATACCGCAAGACCACACATCAATCTTTGGACCGTATGCTTTCCGCTTGACTACTTCGGGCGCCATCCAGTATGGTGTGCCAACCATGGTCGTCCGTTTCGCATTAGGATCCGAGATCTGGGCACAGAACCCAAAGTCGGCTGGAGGAGATGGAGAATGCCGTCAACATGGGCGTGTCAAGATGTGCGCAATACGTCAGACCCACTGAGCTTGATCTCGCCGTCTAGGCTGAGAAGGACGTTGTCGCTCTTGATATCCCGATGAATAACGCCGTTCGCATGGAGATGCTTGATGCCCTCGAGTGTCTCGCGCGACACGGCCGCAATCTGCCCTTCGGTCATGATGTTGGTCGTGCAAACGTCCGTCAAGCTGCCTCCCTCCATGTATTCCATGACGACCCAGAGATCGCCTTTCAGCAGGAACGAGTCGATGAAGTTGACTATATTTGGATGCATCGACTCCTTCATGACGACAATCTCGTTAATGATGAGGTCCTTCTTGGGCTGCTGCTCGAGATTCATCTGCTTGATGGCAACCGACAGGTTCGTGCCCACCTGGTAAGCGGTGAAAACGCCCCCTGAAGCACCCTGCCCGATCTTGACGAGTGATCGATACAGCTTTGTCGGGTCGGCATCCGTGCAAATCTCCTTCAAGCGCTCCACGACAGCATCGTGCTCGGCCTGCGCTGCATTGTCAGCCTTGCGCCGCCGTGGCACCGCAGCCGGCACATCACTCATGTCCTGCTGCTGCTGCTGCTGCTGCTGCTTGAGCTGCTTTTGCGAAGGCTGCTTCTTGAGTATCTGCTGGGATGTCGATTGCGCCGGGGCCCCTGGTATGAGAGGCGGCGCTCTACTCGCCTGGAACGCCTTCGGCTGCGATGGCACTGGAGGCAGAGGCTGCGACGAGGCATGAAAGACGTGGTTGCCTCCCATGTGTGGGGAAGAGCCAGGTGATGGAGATCTCCGTTGGGACTGTGACCGGTCAAGTGGCTGCAACTGTCCCTCACGCGGCGGTTGGCGTGCCGACATGGAGCGGTTGAGATCTTGTCGTGGATGCTGGTGCGCTGACGAACTCTGCTGGTTCGCCGGGGACGAGGGCGCTGTCCTGTTAGCGTTCATCGAAGGTAGTGGAGGCGGACCTGCCGCCTTCTTGTACGCATGCGGTGAGGCATAGTCTCCTCCGGTGGACGGTGGAGGAGGAGGCGCGGCCCGCTGCACGTACGCAGTAACATATTCAGCTTCATCTCTCGAAGACTGAGACGATTTCTCCGACCCGACTTACTGCTGGCTGCAAGTGCCCATGCAGGGCCGGCAGGTCAAGCTCCGGGTGCGCCTTTTGGACGCCACCAAACTTCTGCCATACATCGTCATCTTCTCCGCCTGGCCTTGCTGCCTCCTTCTTTGTCGCGTCGTTGTAGAATGCGACGATGTCAGCAACCGCCTGCGGGTGCGCCATCTGTTCCTGCTTGGAGATGCCCGAGTCCGAAAGCAACTGCTGCCATTCTTTGGGCAGACCCGTGAATTCGCCCGTGTCGACGTTGAAGCCTACGTGGGTGAGATGCACCGGATCGTACGGCGTGCTGATCTCTACTTTCTTCTTGTCCGAGAGCATGTCGAGGAACCCGCCAAACATGGATTTGATGCCTGATTTGGGCCCGCTGCTACCGTCATCATCTCCGCCCGATGCGGCACCGAGCGACTTTTTGCGTCCTGGTGCAGTCAGGGTGCGCTCCTTCTGCTCTTTGGTGGTGCCGCCGCCCGTCGCAAGGGGTGGCAATGCTGGCGGAAGGGGCGGCAGCGATTGTTGTTGATACCCAAATGTGCCGTCCGGTCCCGTGTAGCCCTCTGCAACGGACTGCTGGTGCGAGACGCTGCCACTCCGCCCGTCCCTCGCTTTTGTAAGCTTGTGCGGCTGGTACCCGGAGCCGCTCGAGGCGCTCGACGACGATGAGTGCGGTAGAGGAGGGAGGGCGTTGTTGCGTGTGGCCAGCGATGTAAAGGAGGATGACGACGAGTTGTTGGACGCAAGATGCTGTGAAGAAGTAGGTAGATGATGTGGCAGCGAGCTAGGCGGAGTAGCCTCGCTTATGCTGCCCAAGCTGGATGCCGCCAGCTCTGCTGCTATCTGGGTCGCTGGGTCGGTGAGCAGGGAGTGCGATGAGTTGCCGCCAAAGGACATCGAAGGTGGTCTCGAGGACGAAGCCGTCGACGAGGGTGTTCCTCCGCTGTTGTAAGGCACGGCGCTGTACGGCAGAGATGCGCCGCTGACGACGCCGTTGCTGTTGCTATTGCTGTTGCTGTAGTAGCGCGACGGCGATGCCACAGTCCCAGCATGATAGTCCGCGCTGCTCCCGCTGTGTACATGTTGCAGCGACGAAGACGACGAGGGCGAGGTGAACGACGGTAGATGTCCGCTCGGACCCGCGGCGTTGTCGATGAGCTCCCACGGACCTCCTCCAAGGCCCGCCTGCGTCCCGCTGTTCCCGCCCGGCTGCGAGTAGTGGGCCTGGGGTGTGGGATACCCTGATCCCTGCGGTGTCTGCAGAGAGTTCTGCCTGAAGCGCGACGAAGGGGAAGGTGCTGCTGCTGATTGTCCCGCTGGTGGACCCGTGTAGAGTTGGGGCGACGCGAGCAGCTGAGGCGCGGCCGGGCTCGAGTTGGAGCTGATGAGCGGAGGAGGGTTGGCAAACGGATGCCGTGGACCCGCAATGGACGAGGTGGACGACGACAGCGAGTTGATGCCACTCCCTCCTCCTGCAGCTGCCGCTGCTGCTGCGCTGTTCATCCCATGCAGGTACGCGGAGCCAGGGGAGGGCGCCCCTGCCGTCCCTCCTGCTGCTGCTGCTGCCGCCTGCGGAACCGCCGTGGTCGAGTAGGACGACGTGCCAAAGGGAGGGCGCGATCCCGCAACGTAGCTGGATCTCATGGCACCAGGTGTGCCGCGTATCAGTGCTGGATTGACTGCAATGCCACTGCTGGTATGGGTCGGAGGGTGATTGTGAGGGTGCTCGCGCTCGCTCGAGGCCCTCCCTTCATTGTTTGGGTGCAGCGGGCCGGACGACGGCGAAGACGTGATGGCGCCCCCGTCCGCGTGGCGCGGAGCTTCACTTGCAAAGTGGAAATCGTCCATCCCAATGCTGCTGCTGCTGTCGCTCTCGTTGTGTTCCTCGTTGTACTCGCTGCTGCTGTAGGCCGTCGCGCTGTCACTGCTGCTGCTGCTCGCGGTCGAAGCTGGACGCGGCAGAGCCAGATCTATAGGGAACTCCAGCTCAGGCTCGGGCTCGATGCACGAGACGATGGTGCTGAGCTGTCTGCAGTGCGGCTGAAGTCGCCAGTGATGCCCTGCTCTATCGACTCGGAGCAGCAGCTCCTCCTGCGTCTCCTTGCCCTCCTCCTGCGGCGCGGCTCGGGCAAGGAGGCTCGGACCGGCTACCGGCAGCGACGTCGAAAGGAGCTCGAGCTCTGGCAACAATGCCTGCTTGCTGCTACGTCTGTCCTCCTCGAATGATGCGCGGTGGGATAGAGTGGGCCGCACCGGTATCGGTTGTGCTCCTGCTCGACTCGATGGAGAAGGCACAGGGCAGACCACAGAAGCGAGCTTGTTCAGTACCGGGCGCCCCTCTCACTCGCCCGAACCATCACCAAAAGAAGCTCCCTTCACGCTTCGAGCTCACCTGTAAAGCTGTCAACATGGTGCTGGATGAACAGATACGCCCCGTCACTGCCATCTCCATCCTTGCCCTTGCCCTTGCGAACATCCCCAGAGCTGCTGCTCCGCCGAATGAAGCGAGCCCCGGCAATGTCGAGGGGCATCAGCCGCTGCTCTTCTACGCTGGGGCGGAGCGTGGCCCGAAGCTCAGAGGACATGAGACTGCTGAATGGCATGCTGGACTAGTGTCCCGTGTAGCTGCTGCTGCTGCTGCGGAGATTGGAGGAGCAAGATGCAACAAACGATCCAAGCCGACTGAACAGCTCGCGTTTGGGCCGACAAGCAACTACAGCAATCTGCACAGCCAGCGATATATTATTGACCATCCATCTGACAGGGTCCATGCACATACTGAGCTTGTTGCGGTCCTGACAACCTGGCGAGCCCGACCCACCCCCTGCAGAACTGCGCCGGTCCCTGTCGGCTCATATCAGCCCTGACTTTCCGACCTTCCATTTCAGGCACGCAGGATCCAGACGTCGCCACGAAGCTGACACGACTCCAACTCTATCTTCACGCTCGCGGGCTACACTGCCAGTAACAGTGTCGGTACAATACTGTGGATGCGTTCTCACAGGGTCGCTCTGACCATCATCCATTTTCCGAAGGATGCAGCCAGCTGGCGGCTGAGAGCGAGTGTCTCCCCAATCAGTCCAGCTCGGATTGACCACATGCGAAAGGTATGCGGAACGCTCTAGACTGCTACAGGAGGGCACCAGCAACAACATGCAGAGGTGGTACGACTGGTGACAGAAGGAATGGCAAGCATTGCGGATCTACGCCACCGGGTGGTCCCGCAAGGTGTCCTTCATGATGCTCTCAAAGATGGTGTTCATCCCGTCGGGGTTATCTACAAGTCGATGAGTGACATCGATGAGTGACAGCGAAGAAGAGCCAGCAGGGAAGGAGACACAGATGAACGTCAGCTCAAGCCCGCTCCTGCGATCCAGCCTGTTTCGATCTCCTGGACGAACCTAGCATGACCCAGTGTCCAGCGTGCGGGTTGATATATACCTGCGTCTTATCGCTGACCTGGGGCGCAACGTTCGGCCGACTCCGCAGCAGCTCGGCCGCTGCACGCCCTCCTTTCACGTCCATCCAGTCGTTCTGGCCATACACGAAAGTGACGGGCACCTTTGGGTTCAGCTTGCCCAATCTGCTGATAAGCGGCCAGCGGGCATACGCTCCAGGTGAGAGGATGTGAGCCAGGCAGTACTCTCCGCTTCCCTTCTCGCTGTAGATGCCATATAGATAGGGGAAGAGCTCGGCTTGCACTTCTTGTGGGAAGGTGGCAAAGCGGCGCTGAGCGTAGGTGGAGACCAGCTTCGGGCCCGCGAAGGTGGAAAGACGGACGACGGCGAAGGGAGAAACATTTGCATCCCAGGCCTTGGCCCACCAGCTAGATGGCGGCTTTGGGCGCGTCTTCGTGGGTGTAGAGGTGCCGCTGCTGCTGGCGCTCTTGCTCTTCCCGCCAGCCGTTCCCGCCTCATGGTCGAGTTCCACGCGCGCCTCCCCCACTTTGGCTTCCTCCTCCTCGTCGTCCATGTAAGGACTGCGCGGGACACCGACGGGACTGATGAGGACGAGCTTCTTCACTCGCTCCGGGTACTTGAGCGCATACGCCGTGCTCAAGTAGCCCCCAAGCGAGTGACCCATCATGGTGAAGCTCGAAAGCTGCTCCTTCTTTGCAAAATCCTCGAAAGAGTCAAGGAAGAATGACTCGGCCTGCTCGACGCGCGATTGAATGTTGGCCGGACTGAGCGGGTCGCCTTTGACCTTGATACTCGGAAATTTCGGGCGGCCCGACAAGCCCATGCCAAGCATGTCCATGAAGTAGAAGCGCGTATTAGGGTACTTGTCTGAACAGAGAGCCTTCAGATTCTGCCAGTAGAAGCCCCACGCAGATCCGTAGCCTGTTCAGGGTGAATGTGATCAGGCCATCCGCCTTTCCGCCCTTGCCAGGGTTAATGCATACTCACCATGTACGACGACAAATGTCTGTTCGTCCTTCCTCCTCTCTGCGGGTCCGACCTCCAGGACGTTCAGTATCCGATGTTGGCCTCCACCCAAGTCGATCTTCCTGAGGTGGGCGACCTTGCCCGTGGGTGTACTGGCGCTGCTGGGGCTCCCTTCATCGTTGACTGGACTGATCCGTCCCTCTTCTACCGTGTCGTAGTCTTTGATGGCGATGCCGGACCCTTTCAGGCCGCGCTCGAGCAAGGCTCTCTGGGCGTGGTACACGTCCGTCGCGGAAGAACTCCACCAGTGCGAGAAGCTGGCCTGCGGGCAGGGAGCAGCAGATTAGCGCCGTCGAATTCATGCGTGCAAAACGATTGCTCTCACCTTCCATGTGCTGGGAAATAGGAACGGAGGGAGGGAATCGCCAGCAACGGATGGTGGCGCCGTGTCGACCATTCTGGGTCTGCGACTCAACAAAGGATACTGAACGTCTCTTCTAGTGGGAGGCCTCTGAGCTGCCTGACGTGTAGAGGCGCGGCTTATGCTGCTGATGCTGTCACTGCTGCTGTACCGTATGCGAAGGGGGAGTGAGCCGTGCGACAACTTCGAGATGACGATCTGGCGTCCGAGGTGACGCAGGCCGGACAGCTTTGGCGATGGGTGCGGGCAGGGCAAATGCGCTGGTTCAACAACTGAGACAGTGTGAGTGAATGCTGAGCGACGTAGAAGGATGCTGTCGATGAGCAGAAGAAAAAGCAGGCAGCTCTGCCTCAAGTCTGTCGGACGCTGGCTCCAGCTGCCGTTCAGCCGCGTCACGCCTCCGGCTCTTATCGCCGCAGCAGGCCGGGCTGCTTAGATCAGCAATCGCATGTTCCGCTCCCTCCTCGTCGAGACCTGCCGTGCATGTACTGGCACCACGGCGACTGTACAAGGGCATGGAAGCAGCATGGTGCAGTACTGCACAGCTGCCTGTGATACTCGCTTGTCGTGCAAGGAGTGATCGCCGTCGACCTGTCAAAAAAGCTCCGCTTCGCTCTGTCCAGCGCCACGTGGCCGGAAAACAGAGCTTACCCCGACCTCATCTATCGCAATCCGGGTTGAGAGGCTTTCTTCCTTCTGACAGCAGACTCGGAAATTTCTCTGCCTGCCACCAGCAACAGACATGTTCTGAGCTGCCACCTGCAGCGCAGCCCTCACACTCCTTTCTATCCCTCGATTCGCTCCAGCTCTCCGTAAACCGGTTCAGCGGAGGCTTGTCACCCTGGAGCTCCGAGTCTTAGAATGGACGAGCCAGGCATGCTGGCGCCTCAGGCCTCTGTCAACCGCATCCTCATCCCGTCTGCGCTGGGATGGTGAGGCTCTCAGTGGCTAAGCCCAGACAGCTCATCCGACTGACAACCCCAGATGTCGCAGGGGTCTGCAGATCTTCCTCGCAGGCGTTGCAACCACTCGCGCCTTGCCCTGGCTGTACCGAAGCGCTCCTCGACCTCGCGGTATATCCCAGTGTCGCACTCTCCTGGCCCTCGCAGTACTATCCAACCTGTTCGTAACGTTCGCCACTCAATGGGAACTATCGCTTTACCTCATATCGCAAGAGCGCACTCTCGCTGTCATGCGATCCTTCCGCACTCCCGACTTCCTCCTTCCCATCTCTTACGGTCTTACCAGCGCATTCACCCAGACCTTCATGGCTATCCGCTGCTCCAAGATTATCGGGGGCCATCGGATCTTCACATGCGTCATGGCGATTGGCATATCTGCGAGCCTAGGCACCGCAGCCTGCGGGACCATCTCTGAGAGTGCGTCGGTTCTATGCCGCCAGATTCTGACCACCTCTCGCTGACCGTACGCCTCGCCTGTACCACAGTCCTTTTCGCTCGAGGCATTATCGCCGGCGGGATGATCTTCTACTCTGCACAGATCTGGTCGTGGTCGAACGTCATCGTAGATCTCTTGATCACCGCCGTCTTGTGCACCAATCTCGCACGCTACCGGGCTGGAAAGAAGAGCACCGTCAAGACCGACTACCTGCTCGAATCGCTCATCCGCGTTGCCTTCGGAACCTGCGCCCTTCCGTTCTTGGCATCTGCTGTCAGTGCAACCATCCTTGCCGTCACATCGAGAACGAATCCTGACTGGGACGCCGGTTTCGTACGTTCCCATACCGCCCCCTTTTTCCAAAACCATGGCTTCCTCGCAACCAGGGCCACACTAACACACTGTGCCTCTACTTTCACCCAATGCCCTGTTTCCTGTCATACCAGCTGGTCAACGCCTTTACTGCCTACATACCTTCGCTCTACATTTTGTCCTTTGTCTACTGCATCGAGGCCTCACTCCGGAGCATGGCTGGCGTTCCGAAGATGGTCGGAACATCGCTAGAAGCAGCGGAACAGCCAGATTCGCTCGGACGGCAACGCATCCATGGGTGGCTGCCAGATATGCCTTACCGAAAGACAGACGACGTCTGCGTCGAGAGCGGCCAGCAGCAGCACGAAGCAACGAAGCTTGCTCCCAGCTGTACTGGGCTCGGTCTCTCCCGTGACATGAGGCACCCGCCCGCACAGCTTTTTGAGGTTTCCATCGAAGGACTTGGTTCGGGTAGCCGAGTGAAAGATAGCTTCTCGTCAGACTGGCCAGCCCCGCCAATCTGGAGGACAACCCAGACCCTGCACGAAGAGTGGGCAGCTACGGAGCAGGGCATAGGCGAGGTGGGAGGTCAAGCTGTTGCAGAGGGGAAGGCAGATGCAGGAAACGGGAGTTATTAGGTGCAGGTGCGGGTGCGGGTGTAAGGTGGGTCGCGTCGTAGGGCGGCGACTGCCTCGCTCAAGTGCCATCAAGTCCATGTAGCATACGCCCTCTGTCCGTTAGCTGTGTCAGTCTAGTCAGAGCTTCAAAACGTCGACTCTCTCTTGTGTTCCGATGGCGCTTTTAGACAAGGCGGCCTGGGGGTCTCCGCTTCCCGCAGCGCGACTTCGCGTGCCCTTGCCCTTCTGACTTCGTCAGTAAGACGAGCACCGCCTTGGACGAGCGCAACTCGCTTGGATCAAGATGGCGTCGCAGCATTCTGCTGCGGCCGCTGTCAGCGAGGTGAGCCTCCGGTTGGGCTAGAGACACGGTTCGCCCGCTGAAGCTGTGCGGGCAATGGCAGTACCTGCGAAGCGGCGACGACATCGCAAAGATAGCCAACATCCGCAAGAAGCTGGCAGCTGAGCGTGCGAGTATCGAAGCAAAGCTCAAGAGTGGAGCCAAGGACCAGCTGGATGCAACGAGGGATGGCCTGCTCAAGCTCAGGGACACCAGAGTCTCGGTCACGAGGATCCGGGAGGAGATGGTCAACGTTGAACGGCTGTGCGAGGATCCCAAGACGAACATCGAAGGATTCAGCAAGATCAGCCAGGTGGGAGGAGGATGCTCCTGATGCTACCGCTTAGAGTCGCCAGCGTCGGCCGGCATCGCGCTCATGCACGCCCGGTTTCCTCCACCTCGTCCCACCAGGTCTCGCGCGTGCACCGCCAGTTCGTCAAGACGCTCGAAATGGTAGACAGTCTGCGCAACATGTACGACAAGATCTCGTGGCTCGAAGGGATGCTCGCGCAGGACGCCGTCAAACCGCTTGGTTCCGCCCCCAATCTCCTCGTCATCCACTTCCACCTGACGCAGCTCGAGACGTTCCGGAACGAGACAATCCACCAAGCCAAGAAGGCCACGCCAGAGTCCAGAGCGACGCTCGAGCGGTACTTTGAGCGGCTCAATGCTCTCCTAAAAGCCTTTGACGAGCACTATGCCAACCTGGCGGGCAGTCTGGTCCAGATTGCTCGCGCGGGACATCCGGGAGTAGCCGTCAAGATAGCAAAGATTGCCGAGCTCGAAGGATTGAAGGACCAGAAGGCGATTGCCATTCGGCTGGTCAAGAAGCAGAACAAGGAGATGGCCTCCCGCTTCAAGACCGGGGAAGCAGAGACGCGGCAGATTAAGCATTACCGGGCCAAAGTGATGGAAGCCATCCGCAATACGGCAAAGACACGCCTTCACGAGCAGCACATCAAGATGAAGGGTGATAGCGCTCAGTTCTTCAGTTCCCTTGACTGGTTCTACGAGGACCTCGTCCTGGTGGAGGATCAGCTCGCTGCCTGCTTCCCACCAGACTGGAAGATCTACTCGCAATTCGTCAAGGCGTATCACAAGTCGCTCTACGATTTTGTGCGGACAATCGTTGAGGCAGAGCCGGAGGCCGCTTCCCTGCTCTACCTCGCGCAGTTCTGCAAGGAGTACCACAAGAACATGACCAAGGAGCTGGAGATTCCACCGGAGCTCATCGAGCCAAAGCTATTGGACGGGAAGGAGGGAGATCTGCTGGATGACTACGTTGGGCTGGTCAGAAAGAAGCTCGATGAGTGGACCGCCAACTTGATGAAGACGGAGATCAAGGACTTTACCGCACGAGAGGCAGAACCGGACGTAGATGCGGACGGGCAGTACCTAATGGCTGGAGCGCCAATCATGTTCCAGAGTAAGCGACTTCGCCCGTCGGCTAGCGACCACACGGTCTTCGCGAGGTCTGACGCTGCTTCCTATTGCAGTGATCAACCAGCAGACCGATCTTGCGCTGGACTCCAACCAGGGATCCGTCGTGACCCGCGTGGTGGAAGAGTTCAACGCAGTCATGCGACACACGCAAACCACCTGGCTCAAGGTCATCGACCTAGAGTTCTCGCGGAGAATCGCCCGTCCGGACGAGGTTGCAGGCGGACTCGACGAGTACCTCATGGCGCTAGCAAACGATCAGGTCAAATCGGCCGACTTCACCGAGACGCTCTCGACGCGATTGGAGCAGCTCGTTTCGGACAAGTACAAAGGGCCGATAGCAGATAAGCTCAACGATGCCATGGACGGCTATCTTGATGTGGCCAAGCGATGCATCCAGATCCTCATCGATACCATCTTCAATGACATCAAGCCTGCGGTCCGTGTCCTCTTCAGCCAGTCGTGGCTTTCAGAGGATCCCATCTTCCAGATCGTCGAAACAATCTCGGACTATATGGGCGATTTCCGGGCCCGACTCTCCCCGTCACTGTTTGACCTCCTGGTCGACGACATCGTCGATACCTTTCTCATTACCTACTTGTCTGCCCTTCGCAAAGCGACCAAGCTCAAGACGCCCGCTGCGACGAACAAGATGCGGGAGGAGGTGAAGAAGAGCTTCGACTTCTTTGCGCAGTACAAGCCACCATCTGAGTTAGAGACGTACTTTGAGCCGGTACGCCAGGCCACCGCCAAACATTGGCTGCATGACTATATTCTGACTTCCTGATGCCCAACAGCTCGACGATGTGATTCGCATTCTGTCGGCCAGTAAGACCATGTTTAGCTTGGATTATCACCCTTTCGCGCAAAGGTACGGGTCAGCAGCAACTGTGCCGTTCGTGGAGACACTGTTGCGAGCACGGGCCGATCTCGACAAATCGGATGTCAAAGAGATTGTAAGTCGCATGACTAGTCTCCACAGGTACACAAAGGCTGAACAGCCTCATTGGTCGCGCAGATGGAAGGCATCAAGCGCCGGCCGCCAGACGCAGAGCCCGAGTTTCCGTCCATCTTTAGCCGATTGCGTAGGTCTGCGCATTGCGCATGTCGTGGGTGTCCATCCATACTGACACTTGTTCCCCTCTCCATAGCGGTCGAGCAGAGCCTGCTTAATACCGGCTTCAATATGCCAAGCGTCCTGCGAATGTAGCCCGGTCCCGTCATGCTGTCCGCAGATTCCGCACTCCCATGTTGATGTACGATGTAGCAGAGTGTCTTGTCAAGCCTGTGCGAGCGCCCAATACTGCATGGCACTTCTTGAATCTGGATACCACAATAAAGCAGTGAGAGCAGAAGAGTCGCTGCGGAAGATGGCATTGACGCACGTGCGCGTGCGGGCAGGGTCAGATCGGGAAGGCAGGCGGTTGATTGCGCTCCAACACCATCCACGCTCACTCACGTGGACTCGCTCGCAATGGCTCGAGTCGCGCACTGGTGAGCCTGTTCCGAGCGGTGCCATACAATGTGAGGCGGAGCTGAGTATCGGATCTTTCGGGCGCATCGGGCAGGTTCCGGACAGAGTGAGGGGACAACCGGCTCGATATTGAAAGCTGCATCGAAAGGCCGCGCCGACTGACACTCTTCGTCAGTCTTCGCCTACACGATAACCCCGCTCTTAAAGCTGGCCTCGATATAGGAGATGTGGAAGCGTTCTACCCGATTGTGAGCTCGCCACCGACTCCATACTAGCTCCAGTGCGCACGCTGATACTGTCATTAACCGGCCTTCGTCAGTGGTGCTGGGACCCAGAATATATCTACTGCACCCGGGTATGCTACCAATGATCTCTGCTGACGGAGTCATTCTCGCTGATGGCTCGTTTTCCCAGGTTGGGCCGAATCGCTGGCAGTTCCTGCTCGACGTATGCAAGCCATCCTGTCATTCGCGTGATGTAGTCCGACTGATCTCTTGACATCCTCACAACAGAGCATGAACGATGTCTCGGAGACGATCACAAGGCTTCAGCCAGCCTCTCAACTTTTCGTTCTCCGCGGTTCGCCTATGGAAGTCCTGACGCTATTCTTCGCTGCGTGCAACATTACCCACCTGACATTCGAGAAAGACGATGATGCATATTCGGTGGCACGCGACGCGGAGGTCATGCGCATTGCTGAAGAGGCTGGCGTCCACGTCCTGGCTGTCCACGGACATACTCTATGGGAGGGCAAAGAGGCCATCAAGGCCAACAACGGCAAGACACCCATGACATATGCTCAGTACCAGAAGGCTGTTTCGATTCTTGGCAGACCTCCGCGTCCGCTTGACACACCGGAAACTCTACCTCCGCCGGGGGAGCTCGACTTTACGACGGCTCTCGAAGGACAGGCGCCAGAAGTGCAGTCCTTCCGCGCTCGAGACGTTAACTACGAGCACAGAGAGGACGGAAAGAAGGACTTTACGTACGAAAGCATGGCCGGACCAGACGGCAAGTTCGGCGTACCGACAATGGAAGAGCTGGCGATGCAGCCGGCCACAAGTTTCATTCGCGGCGGTGAAACGAGAGCTCTCGAGATTCTGGAAGAGTGGTTTACGAAGAGGAAGGACGAGGCTCTACGTTTCGAGAAGCCCAAGACAAGTCCAGCCGCCATAGGCGACAAGGCAGAGACAACTCTCCTTTCCGGCCATTTCAAGTTTGGATGTCTGTCAATGCGGACGTTCTATTGGCGGATCATGAATCTCATCAAGGAAAGCAAAGGGCCTCACTCGGAGCCACCCGTCAGTCTCATAGGACAAATCATGTTCCGTGACTTCTTCCATTGCGCCCAGTCGGGGACAGCCAACTTCCAGGAGATCCGCGGAAACCCTATCTGCCGATTCATCGACTGGGATCTTAGGAATCAGCACGACGAAAAAGGAAACGTTCTCACTGAGCTGAAGATCGACGAGAGCAATGAAGCTGCGCACCAACGCTTCCTGGCCTGGAAATTTGGTCGGACCGGGTATCCTTGGATAGACGCTCAAATGCGGAAGCTGAAGCACGACGGATGGATCCATCATCTCGGTCAGCATCGGTCTATACATGATAATTGTAGGAAGACGCTGATACTATTGTGCTCGATGCAGGCCGGCACAGCGTTGCATGTTTCCTGACCCGCCAGCTGTACATTTCGTGGGAGAGAGGGGCCGAGGTGTTCGATTCTTGGCTGGTCGACTGGGATCCTGCCAGCAACTCTGCCAATTGGATGTGGCTGTCTACAAGCGCTTTCTTCAGTGCGTGCCAAAGCCGTGTTGTCCGACCCTTTACTAATTCCGCCGGCTTTGCTCACCCGCAGACCAGTACTACCGAACGTACAGCCCGATCACGTTCGGCCAGAAGAGTGACAAGAAGGGCGACTTCATTCGAGCATACGTTCCGGAACTCAAGGACATGCCCGACAAGTACATCTACTCGCCTTGGACTGCACCTATCGCTGTGCAGAAGAAGGCGGGCTGCATCATCGGGGAGCATTACCCTGCGCCTATAGTCGACGACAAGGAGAGCAAGGCCACGTCGGTAGCCAAGATCAAGCGGGCGTATGCGGCCAACCTCCATGGCGACGACCCGAAGGTTCTGGATGGGACGGCGGAAGCGTTCGTGAGGAGCTTCGGCGACATCGATGAAGGGAACGCAGCAACTGCCACCAAGCGCAAGACCAAGGAGGAGGCTGCCGATGCGAAGCTGCACATCAAGCAGCAGAAGCTGAGCTTTTGAGGATGATGAACGGGAATTCCGCAGCACCTCTGCCGCCCATCAGGGCCCGCGCGAGGCAAGGCAAGGAAGCGTTCCTTGGACAGGCTGCATCGGTGAAGAGCCGTCCGTCACCACTGCCAGCATGCAAGCATCATGCGTTTCGCCATTGTCCACGACCGTTGTTCACCGGCCATCCCCATCATTGATCTTGCGGTCCGAACTGGCCAAAGCACTTCCTTTCGGACCCCCTGTCTACAGGCGGACTGAGCGCCCGGCACGCCTCCTTTCCGCAAGGCCAAGGCCGTTTCTGCATCTTTCCTCGACCCTCTTTCCCGTCCGTCTCTCTCTCTGTCTCTCTTTCCTTGATACATGACCAGGACAGCCGATAGCAGAACCATACAAATCCCAGCAGGACTCGAGAGGCATCTTTTCTCGTTGAGCAGCACATCGACTTGAAGTTCCCCCTGTCTTTCAGCCGCATCGCAGGCGGGCACGTGCACACGGGGGTTCCTCGGATCAGCTCCGTCCCCTGAGTGGCAATCAAAACAGCCTTGAGCTCGGTCGGAAAAAGAAGAAGATCAGTCAACTACTCCACCGACAAGCCACCCACAAGGCGATCTCATCAGCCGCACACAGCCCTGGAACAACAACCGTCATCTCGGTCGGTTCCAGGCTGCCCTGAATTATCTTCTCGTCAGCTGCCATCTTCCTTCTCCCTCCTCCTCACGACCACAACGCAAGAAGGCCATCAAGAGCTAGGAACAGCAGCAGCACCGGCAGGAAGGAGAAGCAGGATCATCAAAGAGCGAGGCATACCAACCATGCACGCATTCGCCCAGTACACCGTGCTGGCGCTCACAGCAGCCACTGGCCTCGTTCAGGCAGGCAGCTCTGCTCATGGACCTAGACGCCTGGAGCAGAGCCAGCAGCATGCAAAGAGGGAGAACCACCTGCACAAGCGGTTCACGGGCAAGTTCAGCTACTATGACGCCCAGACCGGTAACCAGGTGAGTCGGCGTGGTGACGAGCCTTCCAGCTGTGTGTACGGGCCCGATGAGCTAATGTCTTTGCTGTTCATCAGGGAGCATGTGGAGGCTTCATTCAGAACACCGAGTGGACCGTCGCTCTGAACTCGTGAGTGGCTTCAACCGCTGGCCTTCCTCCTGTGCCTTGCTCATCTGCCCTCAACCCGCTCGCAGAGACCAATGGGACGGAGGATCACACTGCGGACAGCAGGTGACCATCAACTACAACGGCAACGTGCAGGTTGCTACCATTCGTGATATGTGCCCTGGGTGCGGCTATGGCGGACTCGGTGAGTTTCGCAACTGTTGACGTAGTGGATGCGCCATGAAGGAGCCAACGCTAACTACCTGCCTTCATGCCGCTCACAGACCTCACGCCTAGCCTCTTTGCCGCCTTTGCTAGCCACGACGTGGGCCTCATCTATCCGACCTGGAATTTCGGGGGCAACAGCAACCCTGCCCCGCCTCCGCCTCCCCCTCCTCCGTCGACGACCTGGAGGCCGGAGCCCACCACGAGCCAGTGGACCCCAGAATGGACTCCTCCGGCACCGAGCACGTCGTCCACGCGATGGTCGAGCACGCCCGAGTACACATGGACGCCGCCATCTTCTTCGCGAACGCCTTCCAGCACGTGGACACCTCCTTCGAGCTCGGAGCGACCTCACACGTCGTCGTCGTCCAGCCGCTCATCCTCGAGCTCATCGTCGTCGCACTCTTCTTCATCGTCGGCGTCGCTTGTGTTCAGCCCCAGCGCAGTTGCGAACGCCACTCTCACTGGCCTGAACGCCACGTCTACCGAGATGAACTCGACCGTGGCAGCTACTGCACTCACGACCGTCACGCTCGGCAACGGAACCGTTGCCACCTCGATTCTGCCACCCGATGTAGCAGGCGCAGCCAACACGGGCAGCCCGCTTCACAACTCGCCGTCTGGCACCGGCTCGCTGGCCAACTTCAATCAGGTGGTGCTCCAGCTTGCCAACCTAGTTGTTCAGGCGGCCGATGAGTAGAGGCACATGTCCTCCAACCCGATCCGTGCACTCTCTTCTTTTCGTCCTTTCTACGCTTTGCGCTGCAGAAGCGCAGCGCTTTCCAGTCTGGACATCACTTTAGGCGGCTCGCTTCACAGCTGCCGCTCTCCCTCGGACCGTTCCACTCGCTCGCTCGTTGCAGTCGTCCTCCGTACATACCACTGCCCGTCTCTTCGTCTACTCTAGGGAGGGAAAAAAGGGTCTACAGTCGTTCTCGATACTCTTCCCGCGTCTCGCATCCGCCGGCATCGGTCGGGCGCATCTTTTGTAGCAATAGCTCCTGTCGTTTAGTCTGCTGCCATTGCCAAAGAGCTTCCCAAGCTGTTCTGCAGCACGAATCTGTTTTTGCCCTGTCTATATAGCACTTTCACACCCCTCGCTTCGACTTCCGGCCTTGCCCTTCCCTCCGCGGTTGCGCTTGAGTCCCTACAGACTGCCGAACGAGAGCGACAGTCGTTCGCGACGACGATCCACATATCGCCTGAGTGACTGCAGCTGGCTCCTTGTGCGAATCGGTCGGTCGGAGGTCCTGCGCGGTGCAGCCAGGCGTTGCCGAGTCCGGCTGTCACCACCTTTCCGACCCGCGCGCCCACTGCCAGCCGGAGCTGCTTGCAGCGACACACCAGCGCGCCTCCACGCAGCGCAGCGAACGGAGTAGAGTGCACAGCGAGGCGACCTGGGAACAGCATCGCTCGCCATGGCGGCCTCGTCTCCAGCGGATGAGACGCTCATTATGAGTCCGAGTAGCTTGAGCCTCGCTGGTGGTGCAGGCGGCGGAGGAGGAGGATCAGGGGGCGTGGGAGGCTACCAGAATAGCGGCAACGGCAGCCAGCAGTACGGAGGCATGTCCACATCGCCGCCTGCAGGAGGTCCGCCTCAGATCGTCCCCGTCGCATTCGAGGAAGGGACGCTGCGGGCGCTCTGCGACCTCGACTGTGGTTTCCCACTGCTGATGGACCGCATCAAGCAGTCCATGGCGAGCTGCCGGGTGAGCTGCTGTCGTGGACTTTGTCCAGGTCCATACTGGCATGCACAGCTGACTGGCCCCCTCCCATGACACCCTATCTTACCGCTTGCTCCATCCTGTCTCCGCTTCACGCTGCGCGCGCTCGGTTACACCCGTCTCTCAGGAGACGAGCGTCTTTCTCAAGAAGCGCGCCCAGATCGAAGATGACTACGGCAGAGCAATGCAGAAGCTTGCTCGCGAGCGGATGGAGTCATATAGTCTGTCCGACGGCAAAGCAGGCTCATTCGTAACCGCATTTCAGGCGCTGCTGCGTGCACACGACATCCTCGCCGACAACCGCGTCAAGATGGCCTCGCAGCTGAACGAGATGGCAGATCAGCTCGTCGAGACGGCTCGAGAGGTGGAGCGCTCGCGCAAGACCGCAAAGGAGCTAGGGACGCGCCTCGAGCGGAACCTGACAGATAGCGAGAACCAGACAGAGAAGAGTAGAGGCAGGTTCGACCTCGCCGTTGAGGATCTGGAACGTATATTGCTCAGCAAAGCGGGAGAGAACGCTAGAGACGTCAATAACTCGCCCCACGAGATGGCGAATCAGGCGAGCATGAACCCTGGCAGCAGCCAAACGGCCGGCAAGCGGACGCTGGGCAAGGCGATTGGGAAACTCAAGGGCGGGCCGAAGAACCCTGCGCAGGTGCAGCGGATGGAGGAGGAGGCACGGGCCAAGATGAACAGCATGTCAGATGCTTATCGCGGTCAGGTCATTTCGACGCAAACCATCCGGCAAGAGTACTTCAATCTCCAACTGCCGCGGATGCTGAAGGTGGGTTGTGTCTGCTGGACCTCGAGCGAGGAGCTATCCCGTCCTTTTGTGAGGCACGCATTGATGACCAGAGCGGGCTGCCTCAACAGAGTCTGAAAGAATCGCTCGATGAGGTGGATACCGGGACACAGTTCCACCTGGAGCGATACGCCTTCCTTTTCGAGTCCATGCTTCTCAACGACGCCGTCACGGTATCTCCGCCGAATGCAGTCAATCCAATGAACGGCCAGAGCATAGATGAAGGGCCCGGCCTGAAGTCCATTGCGGAGAGTATAGACAACAAAGACGACTTCAAGAGTTTCATGCAGAACTATGCAGTCAGCTTCGCCGCTAGCGGTCAGAAGGTGCTGAGAAGGGAAGGACCGCCAGAAGAGGGCTTCGTGAGGGTGAGTGAATAGCGAAAGATGGTCGGTCCGGACGACAGCTCGCCCTGCAGGGGTGAAATGTGCCGTCCTTTCCCTTTAGACCCCTCGAGGCATGACCGCGGTCTCCCCACCGAACGGAACAGCGAACCTGTCTGCCTACCCATATCCCGCCGCTACCTCCACATCGTATCCCACGTCACAGACGACAAGCTACCCGTCGGCGCAACAGTCCTCCCCATACCCGCAAGGTCAGGGGTCGCATGGCTCCTCACCCAACTATTTTGGCGTCAGCCTAGGCGAGCAGATGCAGCGCGACGGCGTCGAGATCCCCAGAGTGCTCGAAAAGTGTGCCGAAACGATAGAAATGTACGGACTCGATGTGACGGGTATCTACCGTCTGTCAGGGACGACAAGCAGAATTCAGCGCTTGAAAGCCAAGCTGGAAGCGAGTGAGTTGCCTGTTTCCGTGAAACTGATTGCCTGCAGCCTATTGACCGACTCTGTCTTTACGCAGGTGTCGAGGCGGTCGATCTCCAGTCGGACGAGAACCTGACAGACATCAATGATATCACGGGCGTCTTGAAGCTCTTCTTCAGGGAATTGCCAGAGCCTTTGCTCACGTTCGACTTGTACCAAGGCTTCATCGATGCCGCAAGTGAGTCTCGTCCACATGGCCTTCTTCACGACAGGCGCCGTAACGTGACTAATGGCCATTCTTCCTCTTGAGCAGAGATAGAGAAC
This sequence comes from Symmetrospora coprosmae, assembly GCA_008802785.1. Taxonomy (NCBI): domain Eukaryota; kingdom Fungi; phylum Basidiomycota; class Cystobasidiomycetes; family Symmetrosporaceae; genus Symmetrospora; species Symmetrospora coprosmae. The sequence continues at coordinate 429,301 of VUYT01000012.1, read as the reverse complement.
GGGCGCTTGCGGCACATCCGCCTACACGAGCGCATCAACGAGCTGCCAGACGCCAACTATGCAACATGCAAGTACTTCCTCGGTCACCTCGACAAGGTCCGGCAGCACGAGAGCAACAACAGCATGAGTCGGTCCAACCTCGCAATCGTCTTCGGCCCTACGCTGCTTGGCCCGCCGCCCGAGGAGGCAGCTGCCGTGCTGCAGGACATGCAATGGCAATGCAAGGCCATCGAGACGATACTAGAGCACTACGCCGAGATCTTCATCGACGTCGACGAGGAGGTACAGCCACCAGCGGGTGACTCGATCTCTCCGCTTGCGGACGGGGATGACGATGCAGCCCGGCAGCTGTCGTGATCGAGCTCTCTGCAAGCCATCCTGCCTTCGAGCCCTTGTGCATAACCTGCTGCTTCTGCACTCCTTACCGTGCTTGTTGTGCCATTCTGCCCATAGTCTCCGAATCAGCGCGGACTTCGTGTTCCGATGGAAGGATTGTGTTCCCTGAATAGCTAATTGCAATACTGCGATGCTACAGCGGGTACATGCTGATGAATGGAAATCGCTAAATAGGACTGATTACATACAATTGGCGAGCCAGTCGGCCAATCGTGCAGGATAGTCGGTCGAAAGAGAGGTCAAGCTTGACTGAGACGGGCCTCCAGTCTTGGCGGTATTGTCATACCTCCGCGCGCTCCGCATCATCCCACGTCGCAACTGCGCCAAGCGCGGCCAGCTCTGTCTCGTCGGCTAGCAGCGTATTGAGCACGGCAGCGAGCCTCAGCCCACCCTTGGCGAGAAGAGACTCTACGACCTTGTCATCTTGTACTTTGCCATAGTACTCCTTCGTGTTGAGCTCCCTGGCTGGCGCAGTCATATCGTAGTCGGACGGGAACACGTGGCTGCAGCAGAATGCGTGGACTTCTGGTGCCCAATCGAGTGGGCAGACGACGCGCTCCATTGCACTCTGCACGCGTAGGGACGGACTCGAGGAGCCGGCAAAGATGGCTTGGCTGCCACGAATGCTGGACCCAGTCTGGATAGCAGGAGCCGAGCACTCGAGCCATGAGGGAATATCCTTGATCCACCACTTGCGGATGCCCTCCCACAGCACCCATCGGACGTAGGGATCGTAGATAGAGCCAGTGAGAGCCGACTCGATCTGTCTGGAAGGGAGCGGCTGCGAGTAGTTGTGGATCTCTCGAATCGATTTGGTGAGAAGCGCAGTGTCCCATAGGCCTGCGCGGTGGACGTGTCATCGCTCGAATGCTTCTCGCTACGTGCTCGGGAGCTCGATTGCGAGCTCACCATGCAATGACATGTGCCTTCGCTCAAAGATGACAGGATCACCGTTACCGCCCCGCTCTCGCCCGGTTAGGTGCAGAGGCTGATGGACGTCCCCAATCTGCAGTACAGAGTCCCGTCAGCGAGTCGGTAGTTTGCTTTTCGGGAGCAGGCGCATAGAGCCCACGTAGTGCACGAGGAAGCGTAGATCGATATCGTCCTGATCCAGGCCGAAGCGGATTGTGTAGTTCTGAATAGCTGTGGATGCGTCCCCGGATGTCGAGAACGTCAGCGGCCGAGACATGCAGGAACCTAGGGGACCGATGCGCACCATTGATGACGTTTCTCTCAGTCTTGAAGGTTCCCTCCCAAGCGCAATTCTCAGGAGGGTGCTCTGGGTCGATAGGCGTGGCGTAATGCAGTTGTCCGCTCCAGGGGTAATGCATGCGGACGCGGTCAGGCCAGGCGGCGATGGAGGCCAGCTGTCCCTTGGTCCATTCCGGGAGGATTTCTGCTATGGCAGCTCGTGTCGAGGGGTGCAAGTGGACTGGGTAGGCGCGAGAAAGGGGGGCACGTGAGCCAGAGACGAGGGGAAGGGGAAGGGTAAGGAAAGGGAGATGACGACGCTGCTCCAGCAGAGAGTCTACGCTACGCACCCTGAGCGATGGTCGCCACTATCTGGTGTCCTGAGGCGATGGCGCGGATGCTGTCAGGTGCGGGCTCACACTCCACTCGACTTCGGGGACCCGCTCGCGACTGAGTCTCTACCCACCGGCGACTCCCCAGGCTGCGACCCCCTGCCCGCCCAGGATGACGGCGGCGATAGAGAAGCTTGCCGCTCGCATTGCGTGCTGAATTACTCGGAGTTAGCCTAGGAGGGGCCTGTACCAAGCCGTGGGTGTTGTCGAGGCGAGAGGGCAAGAGACGCGTGCGGATGCCCAGGTGCAGGCCCCGCGAAGGCGAAGGTGGCGAACGGTCAAAGGGCTTCCCGCGACGGAAGCCCACCGGTGCCGTGACATGTCTTTCGCTGCTCAACTGAATTGCTGAAGACTACTCCGACATGCTGACTTCGTGACTGAGACTAGAGACTGAGACTAGGACTGCGACTGCGACTATTGCTGAGGGCTGAGACTCATGCTGAGACCACGACTACCCGCGTATATGATGATGGCTCGAACGCGATGCTACCGACTCAACGGAATTCAGGCCAGCAGAGCCTGCACCTTCGGGTCAAGCTGCTGCCAGATGATCGAGAGCTCTGCGAAGATCTGCTTCTGGATCTTGGCACCCTTGGTAGAGGTAACGAATGACGATGGAGCCATCTCCTTGCAGCACGAGACGTGACGTCGGCAATGCAGGCGTAAAGGAAGTTGCGGGTACCGAACTCGGTGGGCCAGGCCAGCCAGTTCCAGAAGCTGGTCACCGCAACGGATCAGCCGGGAGAGCTGGTCAGGCAGAAGTACAGCCAGTCCACTCACGCTGCGGCCGCTTTGGGCATGTCGCCTCGGAAATCTGACTTGCAAAGACCAGGATTAACGGCCGTGACAATGACCTTGGAAGCTGCAGGGAGCTTTGCCATCTCGCGCGCGATGAACAGGTCCAGGACTGGTCCGTCAAGCAAATGACGTGGATGTGAGCGGGTGTCCTCGGATCACCGGGTTGAAGGTAGAAGTGCACACTTACGCTTGGAGGTGTTGTAAGTCTCCTTGTGAACAGCCTTCTCTTCGACATTGAGTGCCGCGATGATGTTGGGCTCCTTCTGCTGAGGAAACTTGGCGAAGATGTGGAGATCAGAGGAGACAATGGCAAGATGCGGCTTGATGCTCTTATCGCCAGGCAGGTTGGCGGTCCTGCCGAGGACCGGGAGCGCACGAAGAGCAAGAAGACCCGTGGCGATGACGTTGATCTGGAGGCTGCATGTGTGTAAGTGTGAAGGATCAGCACAGCCTCTCCAGCAGATCGAGAGAAGCTGTGAATCTTACTACTTACGTGTTTTCAAAGCCTTCGTTCGTTTCCACCCAGGCTTCGTGGTAGACGCCGGCGTTGAGGCTGATCAGAACGGATCAAGCAGAGGATAGCTTAGTAACACGCACGCATTCAGACACAGTTGACTGACAGGTACTGCGCCAAGACCTACGTGATGGCATCCAGTCTGTCGAGTCCATCTAGTCTGTCCGAAAAAGCCCTCACAGAATCGAAAGAACTCATGTCCAGATTCCAGCACTCGAGGATGCCCTTGTAAGATGGCACGGTCGAGCGGATTGCAGCGATGGTATCATCGCCCTTTGCCTGATTTCGGCAGGTTAGGATGAGGCGGGCAGGGTTCTTTCTGGCGAAGTGCAGAGCTCCCTCGTAGCCCAGGCTGCAGACAGACCAGCGCTCACTGTATCAGCATCGTGTCGCCAGCGCACATGATGTACAGGGAGTAGAGCTACCTTCCGACTGTTGTACCCGTAATCAAACAAGTACGGCCAGACAGGTCGACATTAGGAATCTCGAATTTGGCAGTGTAGTGGCGCTTGAAGAAAGCGAGGGCCATGTTCAGCAGTGAAGGGAGGTTTATAAGTGTACGTTGATGGAGCAAGGATGCGATGACAGGAGGAAGGGCGACGACACGAGCCAGCGTAGAGGCTTAAAAGGCCAAGGATTGTCGGCGTTGGACTTCCGCTCTATCGGCGCTGTCGGCGATATCGGCCTTGGTCGGCCTTGTATGGCGGTCTGCCGGACGGCTACGCGTCCCTTGTCCTCACGCGATCCGCTTCTGAACCGGCTGTCAAAGCAAAGGAGGGCTCGGGCGGGCGACGCCGGTCCGGCAGCCATCACGAGAAATGTCAGCAAGTAGAGTGGTCACGAAACGATCAGGGAATTATGACTCGAGTCGTTGCATCTGCTGCATGTACCAGACTGAAGTGAAGGGTCTACGATGAGCTAGCTCGCGCGTCAGATGGCAGGCATCACGCCAGAATGGCCTCGACCTTCGGGTCTATCTTGCGCCAGATGGCAGAGAGCTCGCCAAAGACTTGTCTCTGAACCTGCTCGCCCTTCGCAGACAGGACGTACGACGAAGGAGGGGTCTCCTCACACTCCGAAATGTAGGAGCCCGAACTGACGTCTGCGACTCCGGCATAGAGATAGTTGCGCGCGCCGAACTCGGTGGACCAGGCGATCCAGTCGCAGATTCTGCGTGGCAGTTGAGGAGGTCCTTCAGCACTCGTTTCCGTGTAGCAGAGTCTGATGGCTGGACTCACACTGCAGCCATGCGAGGCATATCTCCGCGAAGATCTGACTTGCACAAACCCGGGCTTGGGGCTGTCACGATCACTTTGGCTGCAGCACGCAGCTTAGCTATCTCGCGTGCCGTGAAGATGTCCAGCACTGTGCAGCAAGGTCATTATTAGAGTGTGTTTGCTGCTTCTGATCAAAGACGCAAATGCAGCTCACGCTTCGAGATATTGTAGGTCTCCTTGAAAGTGGCCTTCTCCTCAGTGTTCAAAGCCTCGATGATGTTGGCCTCGTCTTGCTGAGCGAGCTTGGCCCATGTGTGGACATCGGAAGCGACAATGACGAGATGTGGCTTTAGAGATTTGTCCCCGGGAAGATCGGCGGTCTTGCTGAGGACGGGCAGTGCCCGCAGGGCCAGAAGACCGGTAGCGATGACGTTGATTTGCAGACTTGAGAGGCAGAGAACGTCAGTGATCATATAGCCGAGCGAGATGCACTTTTATGAGGCTAAGCGCTCACGTCTCTTCATATCCCTCTGCGGTCACTGCCCAGCTTTCCCAGTACACTCCTGCATTCAGGCTGTCCCGATGAAACGAAGGTGACTGTCAGCAGGTTGGCCAATCCGAAGCCAATGTGCCGAAAAGGGACTGACACGATGCCATCCAGCCTGTCTAGCCCATCTAGCCTGTCCGAGAAGGCCTTCACGCTGGCGAAGCTCGACATGTCTAGAAGCCAGACTTCAAGCTTGCCGACGAAGTCTGGAAGAGCCGAGCGGATGGCTTCGATTGCAGTATCTCCCTTTGACTGGCTGCGCGAGGTCAAGATGAGTCGGGCCGGGTTCTTTCGCGCGAAGTGAAGAGCTCCCTCAAAGCCCAGAGATCCGACAGTCGTGCCAGTGACGACATAGGTCCGGCCGGAGAGGTCGACATCTGGCACTTGGAAATTAGCGGTGATGTGGCGCTTGAGGAAGGCTAGAGCCATAATGAGTGGATGGAGAGAATTGGATGTGTGTAGGGGAGCGCTGGCGTGTGGAACAAGTTCTGGTGCTGGCAATGTGAGGATAGAGGAGCAGAAAGACAGTACACCTCGAGGCTCCTTTTGTACTGCAGAAAGTACCCGCGGTCTTGCATTCGGCGATGGGGGATGAAGTAAGCGCAGAGCTATCGGTCGTGAGTCATCTCCAAGCTGACCACGCGGCCGCTTCGGCCATCCGTTTACCCAAACAAAGGGCTGCCGAGGCCGCTTCGGAAGCCGCCATGTCAAATGGGCAGAGGCGCGTGCGGTCGCCACATGTACAGATGCGCACGCCGTTCGACGGCATGGTGTATACAGAAGGATTGGTGTACTGCTCTCACCTGAGTCGCACACAACACTGATACAGGCACCTGAGAGATGGGTCCGGCCGACGAAAACCGGCGATGCTGAGAGGAAGCGAGCACAGTCACGCCAAGAGGGAGTCGACCTTTGGGTCAATTGTGCGCCAAATACTCGAGAGCTCGCTGAACGTCTGCTTCTGGATCTTGGTGCCTTTCTCGGAGGTGACGAAAGCTGCTGGCTGGGTCTCCTGGCAGTTCGAGACGTAGGCTCCCGATGTGACGTCCGCAACACCCGCATAGAGGAAGTTCCGAGCGCCAAACTCGGTCGACCAGGCGATCCAGTTGAAGAGACTTTCCAATTGAGAGTCAGAGCACTTCAGCCGAGTGCTCGTCGAGCTCGAGATGCCAGAGCCGACTCACGCAGCAATCGGGCGGGGAAGGTCGTCCCGCAGCTCTGATTTGCAGAGTCCAGGGTTGACTGACGTCACGATGACCTTGGAAGCCGCAGAGAGCTTTGCGATCTCGCGGGCCATGAAGACGTCTAGGACTGCGGATTGGAAAGGCGCCTTCGATCACTGGGTCTCGCAAGGCACCGCAGTCTGGTCCAAGTCGCAACTCACGCTTCGAGATGTTGTAGGTGTCCTGCACGGTGGCCTTCTCCTTCTTGTTCAGCGCTTCGATGATGTTAGGCTGATCCTGCTGAGCCAGCTTGGCCCACTCGTGGACCTCAGAAGCGACAATGACCAGGTGCGGCTTGAGGGTCTTGTCTCCAAGCAGGTCCGCGGTCTTGCTAAGAACCGGCAGCGCTCGGAGGGCGATGAGTCCAGTCGAGATGACATTGATCTGCAGGCTGAAAGTAGCGACAAGCAACTAATGTCAGCAAAGGCCGAGGAGGGCATGAGGGTCTTGAACAACCTCACGTGTCCTCGTAGCCCTCGTCGGTCTCCACCCAGCTGAAGTGAGCAACACCGGCATTGAGGCTAAAGAAGCAGGGACGCCATGTCAGTATGCTGCCCTCGGGAGAGTCGAGCCTGGTCGCAGCAGACCAGCACAACGGCCACCCACACTATCGCATCGAGCCTGTCCAGCTCCTGTAGCCTGTCGGAGAAGGCCCTGACAGAGTCGAAGCTCGACATGTCCAGGGACCAGAACTCTATCCTGCCTTTAAAGTCCGGTAGGGTGCGCTGGATGGCAGCAATGGCGGCATCGCCTTTCGCCTGGCTGCGTGATGCTAGGATGAGGCGAGCGGGATTCTTGCGAGCGTAATGGAGCGCAGCTTCGTAGCCGAGTCTATTCGAGTGGCGGCAAGATCTAGCAACAAGCTGGCACTTCCGAATCTTCGGGGCACTGCGACTCACGTCCCAACGGTCGTCCCCGTCACCAGGCAGGTCCGTCCTGAGAGATCAACGTTCGGAGCCTCGAAGTTGGAGGTGAGGTGGCGCTTGATGAAGGAGAAGTCCATGGTTGGCTGTTACAAGTGAGAGGGGCAGGATTGCAGGTGGCTTTACTGAGGAAAGAGAGGAGGAGACTGAGAGGGATGAGACAGGTCATCGACACTCTCCACCCCCGGTCCAGCCTTTTGAGAATCACAAGTACACGTGCTCTCGGTGATAAGCTCCGCCCGACTCCGCCTCATTAATAATCACTGATCAGCGCTCAGCGCTCAGCGATCAGTGCCGGCTGACTACGCGTCCTTCTGACCTCAGCATCTTCGGCCAGCTCGTCGCCAGCGAGATACATGCACAGGGATAAAGCCTATGCAGGTACGGTGGATGGCGCTGGAGATGTACGAAGTCGGCCGACACACTCGAAAAAGGCCATGGCTTCCACACTCGACATCCCCGACCCAGCTATATACTGACGCTGCAGACGTCTACTTCGGCTTTGCGAACAATCTATACGCACGCCTGATCATCTTCTTTGGTGCTTGCCTGCCTTTGATCACATTGCCTGCAGGCGGCACAACCTGAATCCTTCGCGGTCCATCCAGACCTCGACCACTTCCCAAACGCTGGATGATCTTGTTGAGAGTCGGTGCCGTCTTCATGCCGTGGATGGCAATGACGGTGCTCGGGTCGAACTGCCACTCCTCCCCATTCCAGTACCGCCAATCGCCCATGCGTCCGTCGAGGTTGAGACGAGTGAGCGGTTCCGACCCATCCTCGCGCAAGTTTAGGAGATAGCGTGCTGTCTGGACATCCTCCATACCTCGCAGTTGTCGCGGACGAAGATTGGTATTTCCGATCCACTGGAAAAGCGGCGCAGACAACCCGTACGCCATCCCGGTAAAGTAGTACTCGTAGCCCCGGGACATCCCGCAGCTATAGTCTGTGGGCGTATAACCATGACACGTCAGGCCTTGTAGACAGGGGCGTATGTCTCTGACTAGCTCACCGATGCAGCTACCAATATAAACGTTGTCGGTGCAGCTAAGCGTGTCGAGCAACTTTACCAGGTTTGGCAGGACGATTAATGCCTGAGAAGAGGCGCAGTCAGTGTCGAGCTCCCAGATGGTGCTGTTGTTGGGTCACGCGCAGCTCACATCGTCATCCACCTTGAAGGCGAACTGGGGCGTCGGTTCCTGCCTCGTGGCGAGATAGCGATAGAACGCGTACGTCTTGCCCTCGTTCATATTCTCTTTCATCTCCAGCTGGACGATATCATCGTACAGCTCCGTCTCCTCCTGCACCATCGCACGCTCAGTCTCGTTCTGCGACATGCCGACGATGAACTTGAATTCAACCCGGCTACCATCCACCATGCCTGCAATAGGCTTCTCTGACTTGCGCAAGAGATCACGGCGTTCCGCTTTTGCCGCTGTGGTGAAGACACCAATGAACACCAGCGGGTTCTCTGGACCTGTCATACAACCGTACGAAGCTGGTCGCGGTCCGTCCCGCAGCTCTGGTATCCGCTGATGACGCACAATCTGCTTGGTCGCGCCTGTCTCGAGCCGGTACTTGACTGGCAGCCGCCAAGGCCTCAGAATGTAGCCTCTCACGCCGAGCTGGACGTTATGGAAGAAGGTGCTCGGCTTCGATGTGTCCTCGACCATCTCGACGAGATCGCTGAAGTTGGGCAAGACGTAGCGGTAGAGCAGGAAGATGGAGAGCAGTAGTAGAACGCGAGGATCCGCTAGCTTGCCGAGGAGGCGGACGACGCGCGAAAGTCGAGGCATGGAAGGGCGGAAGGCAGGTGTGATGGGCGGACTGCGGAGGAGAGGGATGCGGATCGGACTGAGACGCGGACGGCCCCCGCGGGAGGTCAGGAGTCCAGCGCGCGATGAGAACACGCTCCTTGGTGTGGCAGTAGAAGGGCGCATCATATCGAGGGAGCGCCGGTTTGGACCGATATCGGAGCTGCGGGATGGGTGGGTACGAGCAATCAAAAGCCCCCAATCCGGGCAAAAGCAGAAGCAGCAAGTCCGCTCGATACTGCATGTCGTTTGGCGGCCTTGGGCCTGCAAGGGAGTGCCCATGGCCATATTTGACACTCGCTGTTTGTCGCTGCGGAGGTTGAACGGTCGGGCAGGCGGAATTTGGCCGCGTCCCGGCTGTGCTCCGTATGCCCTGGGTGAGTCACTCCGCAGAACGGGCCAGGCTGTCAGTGCCCTTGGCTCGACCAGATTGCTGTCAAGCGGTCGTAGCGACGTCGTTGCTACGATAGTGTGACAACAACCAAGAGAGATATAGGCAGAAAAGCCGAATGACGGAGATGATGGGATCGAAGCGGACGTCAGAGGAGGCAAAAGGCCTTGAGAGTGCCTACTTTCTCCTGAAGCTCTTCAGAGGGTCGGCCTTCTTGCCCTTCTGGAAGCCTTTGCCACCCTTCTGCCCGCCTCGCTTATCCTTTGCGTTCTTCTTGCGCAGAGGCACGCTGCTGGACTTTGTAGCTGGCACAGGCGCTCCTTCTGCCACGTCCGCCGACGAAGATGCTGTCGCCCCACCTACGGGCGCAATCCTCGGCATGAGGTACGAAGGGACATGCTTCATGTGCTTCGAGTTGGTCCTGGAGCCGCCCGGCCCTGCAATGGGCTTGTCATGCTTCAGGAACTCGAGGTCCTTCGGATTGTCCTCAAAATGCGCCTTGAGCTTCTCCGAGTTGAGCACCTCGTTCTTGATCTCCTTGATCCGTGCCTCGCGCACGCTGGCCCGTGTTACGGAGCGCAGAGCGTCCTCCATGCGGTACCTGAACCCTTCGACCTGTGTCATGTCGAAGCGGTACTCTTGCAGTCCGCCAGATGCGCTGCTGCCACTCCCGGCGTTCGGCCCCGTGAGCACTCCCGCAGCGCGCTGATCCCGCTCAATGCGCTTCCAGATCTTCTCGTCGCGCTTGGCGCTCTTGAGAGATGTATCGAAACCACCGCGCTGTTTCGATGGCCCCCATTGCGCCCGCGGCACAACGAATGAGAGTGACATCCCGGAGCGCCCGGCTCGAGCCGTCCGCCCGATGCGGTGCGTGTAGCTCCGCGACGACGCGGGCAGATCAAAGTTGATGACGCACGCTACGTCGACAAAGTCAATGCCGCGCGTTACGCCGTACTCAGTCGCCGAGGTTGTCTTGTTGTACTGCGCCTTGCGCTTCTTTTTGCTTTTGCTGCGTGGTGCCGGACTGTCATCCGCTGCTTTTCGCTTGCGGCCAGTGACCCCGATCGCATCATCGTCCTCCGCCACCTCGTCCGCATCTTCCTCATTGTCCATCTGGGTCGAAATGACTGTGTCCAGGGGTTGACGACCAGGAATTAGTGAGTGCCTTTGTACCACAGCTCAGCTCGGGTTGAAAGCGACTCACGCTGGCTCTTGCTTTGCTTCCTTTCCCCCTCTACTTCTGACTCTTCGTCATCCTCGTCCTTCTCGAGACCCTCCAACCCGCTCTCATCCGTAGCAATGAGGTAGTTGAAGACGCCCCGGTTGAATTCCTGCACTGCGTGATATCGCGAGTTGAACGGCAGTTCGGCGTTGAGAACGCCAGAGCGAATGCCGAAGCGCTCGAGGAAGAGCTTGAGCCTGTATCCGCGGTCGGTGTCGTTGACAAAAACGAGGACTTTGCCTTTAACGAGCTTGAGCTTGAGGATGACGTAGATGAGAAGGAACTTGTCGTCCTCGGTCGTACGGATGGAGTACTGGGTGAGCCCACCTCCTGCTGCTGATGCACCACTCGCGCCTCCTCCGGCCGACTGAGCGTCCGACAGCTTTATTGTGACTGGATTGCGGAGGACGACAGACTTGAGCTCGTCGACCTCGCCGGTCAGGGTGGCCGACATGAGGAAGGACTGGTATACGGCCGGGAGTGACCAACTTCCGGTTGATGCTGATGTTGACGGCGCTGCCGAGGTGCTCGTACTTGAGCTGGAGCCACCAGACAGGATGGAGCGAATATCGTCAGACGAATGGCCGTACGACAGAATGAGGTCTGCCTCGTCGATGATGAGGCATTCAAGGAGATTGAGCTGCAGCGATCCAGATCGCAGGTGTACCAGGGCTCGCGAAGGCGTCGCAATGACAATGTCGGGTCGGTCGGCCAGAGCGAGTCTGCGCGGGGGAGGGAGACACAGTCATCAGGGAGCTTCTTGAATGGAAGCTGTCCAGTGGGATAGACCCACCTCTGAGTCTTGTCAGATGCTCCCTTGCTCGTTCCTGCTGCTCCCGCTCCGCCCGCAATGTTTGCGATCCTGATCTCATCCTGCTCTCTCAAGGCGCCGCACAGCAGGCGAATGTGGGAAGCGACCTGCTCCGCGAGCTCCCTCGTGGGCACGAGGATGAGGACGCGCGTGGTCAGCCAGTCCTCGTTGCCCGTGAACCCGCCATCAAGCGCTTTGCGGACATTGATGATTTTTTGGATGGCCGGGATGGCGTAGGCGTACGTCTTGCCTGAACCTGTCCTCGCGCGGGCGAGGATGTCCTTGTTCTCCGAGATGGCGAGCGGGAAGACGTGCGACTGCACCGGTGTAGGATGCGTGTAGCCCAGCGAGGACAGCGCGCGCAGGATCCGAGAGTCAATGTACGAGCTGAACGAGGTGAACGGCGCCACCGTGGTCGAGGTGGACGCAGAGGCAGAGGCAGAGGCAGATCCGACAGCGCTGCTGCCACCGCTGCTCTGACTCGTGCTTGCAATAGTGGAGGCCATGATGTCGCTGCTCGTCCTGTGCAAGCCTTCTTCCGTAGTGAGAGCCCAAGCTAGAGCGAGAGAGCACGGGAAGGGCTGCATGGCTACCCCTATTTTCGAAAGACCGGGCAGACCCTGCGAGCTCGCGCGAGGTAGGACGGCTACATGTGGACGTATATACATTGCTGCAACACATGAACGCCATCTCGCACACTCGAAATGCCCCTCACTTGGTCGCAATTGCGCTGGCAAGCCTGTTCCGCAGCGTACCAGCCAGGGCACTCGCAACCCCTCTTGCGCCATCCGCAAACTCCACGGCCGATGCGACGCCCTTCCAGACGCCAGCGCTTCCTAGCCTGTTTCCGCCCGCACCAGCTTCCGTCTTGGCCCCCGCTGTGCCCATCATGGCGCCCTTGATGCTCGGCAGCTCATTCAGGATCTCCACGCCGGTACTGCGTGCCCACACAATGGGTGCGCTGTGCTCGACGGCATACAGCTTGTGCAGCTTGTCAATGAAGCTCATGATGTTGTGGTTGGCCAGGTAGCGCTCGCGCGGATAGGTGTGCAGCGCCAGCTTGGATCCGACATCCGCGCCTTGCAGGATGGCCGCGTCCACTGTACGCGCTAAGGAGGCCGCGTCGCCCAGGCCCATGTTGAGGCCCTGCCCAGCCATGGGATGCACCGTGTGCGCCGCGTCGCCGACTAGAGCCGTGCGCTTTGGCAGGCCTCCTGGTGTGCTCTCGCCGAGGTAGACTGCGGCGTGTGACATGCGCAATGGAAACGACGCGCACGTCTCGAGATGGACAGCCGTGACGAGCGGTGGGACCTCCGTGTGCTCCTTCGGTAGCCTAGACCGGTCCACATTCTCCGGTGCGCTTCGCCAGGCAATCTCTTGCAGGAGATTGGTCGGATCCTGCACAAGGCGGTCGTACAGGTACGAGAGAGATGGCCAAGGCAGTCGGAAGGATGCATTGATGAGCGCAGTCAGAGTCTCCGAGTCGAGCTTCTTTAGCGCGGCTGCGAGGTGGGGCTTGGTGCTCCAGGCCAGTGAGCCATATTTGTCGGCAATCTGCAAGGGGCGGAGGCACGTTCGGTCAGCACGCATGCACGCACGCACGTTTGCGCATCAACCGACACCACGTACAGGCAAAAAACCCAATGGCCCGACAGGCAGGAAGCGCTGCCATGCTGTAGTGTTTGTGTCCAAGGCTGTCGTGTTGAGCTCGAGCGTGCCAACGAGACAGTGAGCGTCGTACGCCCATCCGCTCGTCTCAATGCCAGAGTACTTTTTGACGGGCGAGTTGGCGCCGTCTGCGCCGACGAGAAGGCGCGCCCGTATCCGGCGCCCGTTCTCGAGAACCACAACCGGCCAGCCGCCGTCTGCCCTTGCGCCAGCTGCTGCGTCTGCGCTCGTGGTGATCGTGGACACGCCCTCCTCGATGGCGGCGACTCGTGTCTTGTCGATGATCTCGACGCGGTTCTGCTCGCGCAGGTTGAGGAGCAGTCCTTTCTGCAGATTGAGGTTCTCGACAAACTTGGACATTTCTGGGGTCCCTGTTGCGTTTGGGTGCACATCCCATGCGGAGAACTCGATGCGGGACCCTGTCAGTCCGTCCCACACCTGCGCAGTGACGGCGATAGAGCAAGAGAAAAGGGTTTAGCGTACTGCTCCGCGGTCTCAGGAGACTCTACAGGCGTCAACGGTCAGGCCGATGCTGCTCACCTGCATCTCATCGCATGGACGCGTCCGGCTCATGTCGATGCGCTGCCAGCCGCCCGAAGCTGCGGGGCCAGAGGCTCGTCAGCTTGAGAGCAGAGTGCATTGCGAGACATGCACCAATGGGATGTGCAACCCGTGCTCACCCTTGAGAAAGGCCTGGCTGTCTTCGGTAATGCTGCTGATCCTGTTTGACCATTTCCCCTGTGGCAACCTCCAGGAAGCGACTTTCTCGAGGTCGGATCCTTCGAGCAGCGAGACGCGGTAGCCTGCTTCCTGCACAGCGCGACTTGCCGCTGTTTTTACGAGGTCGATGCGGGAGTGGCGGATGGGATAGCAATGCGCGCACGAGGTGTCAGCCGCGGCATGAGCTTGAGCGAGCAGGTCATACATCTCATATGATAATACATCGGCGTACATAGAGCGTTGGCGAACGCAAGGCCGACAGGTCCACCTCCGACAATGACGATGTCGTGCTCTTCTGGTGGTCCAGTCGCTGCGGGAGGTGGTCTCGATGGCGGCGTCGCGACGGGCTGTGCGAGACGGCTCGAAACAGTTGCGAGGGATCGCTGAGACGGAGTGAAGGAGGCCCTGCTAGCCCTGCTCGTCGCCCTTTTGCTGCCGGTGGATCGCATGGGTCGACAGGTACACGGCGGCCCGATGGTGCTGCTCGCGCTCGCGGCTGCCGTCGAGAGAGCGCGTGTGACGGTGGGGGCGGCCATCGCATTCCTGGTCGCGGCCACCAATGCACTCCTGGCGCTAGTAGTGGTGCTGCTGGTGCTGCTGCTTGCGATGAAGGACATGGTCGCTGCTGCTTCCGGCCCTCTTCGGCCGAGCTGAGGATGGAGAGCGAGCGAGCGGGCAGGCACGAGGATCGCAAAGTGCACGAGGGACGGCGAGTAGACACGACCAGTTGCCCTGCTTTGAGGCAGCATCACACATCAGCAGACGGTCCGAGCAAGCAGCATAGTAACTATGGCCGCATCAGATAGTGGCGACGAGAACACACGCCCTGCAGAGGTCTCTCTGCCTGCGACAAAGCAGCAGCAGCCAGCCTCGGGCAACCGGATAGGGGCGAACGGCGTCATACTCGGGCCTGACGGGAAGCCCTGCAAGGTAGGCGACACGCAGCAATGAAGGGGCACGTCGGGGGACATCCTGTCTGACCCCTCACCTGTCTACTCGTACCTGCGCGCATGTTCCAGGCTTGCAACAGCTTGAAGGCGTTCGGCGCCGTGGCTGCTGGTGGCGGCGGCGGCGGCAACAAGGGAAAAGGCAAAGCAACATCAGCGAACGCCATGGCAGGAGCAGGTGGTTTCGGTGCAGCACTGGCTGGAGCCGGAGCTGGAACTGCAATGGTGCCCGCCAACGCCGATGCGGCGCACCCGTACAAGGCGTGTCCGGCCGACGTCGAGCAGCTCGGGCGGCATACGTGGACCTTCCTCCACTCGACCGCGGCCTACTACCCGGACGCGCCCTCGGAGCAGCACCAGCAGAATGCGCGCTCGCTCTTCAACGCCCTGCCTGCGCTGTACCCTTGCCGGCACTGCGCGGATGAGCTGTCGAACGAGATGCTCAAAGTTGGCCCGCCAGACGTGAGCTCCAGGCTCGCGCTCAGCACATGGCTCTGCCAGATCCACAACGAGGTCAACACGCGCTTGGGAAAGAAGGAGTTTGACTGTGCAAAGGTGCTCCGCCGGTGGAAGGACGGCTGGGACGACGGGAGGTGCGACTAGTTGGCGCGCGGGTGCCTGAGAACGGCCCGCACCGAAGATGTGCAGTCCCGAGGAGCTGCCGCAAACCGCAAGTAGTACCATACAAGTCGTCCGTTCCATAGCATCCCTGTCGTTCGCCTGGTTCTCTGTCACGCAAAGCAGCACCTTCCCAGCTCTTTTTCGGTTGTCAGTTGTCACTGTGCCTGGCTGACTGATGATGGCTAGGGCGGGCCACATCTGCAGAAGCGCGCGGCCTAGCTACAGATGATGCGAACGGTGCCCTTCACATCGTTTGCTATGCTGCTGCTCTGCCTAACCAACTGCTCCTCGCTGCCGTTCCAAGCGTTGCTAGCCGGCCGGTGCCCACCTGCAGCTGTCTCCCCTCAACCCCGGTGATCTGCGCGGGGCCAGGGACCTTCGACCTCGAGCTCCTTCTTGCCCCTTTCTTCACCCACCACGCTCTCGGACATCCCACATAGCAATACTATCTCGTCCCCTCCATCTCCAAGTCAATTCCTCAACATGGCCGCTGCAACCGGTGAGCCGCTGTGGTTGTCGCTGTTCAGTGCCCTTGACCCCGCGGCCCTGTCGTCATCAAGGCGCCCGCTACCCGCTCAAGGGGAGGCCAGGCACAGCGCACGGCGCAGGGATAGATGGCAGCGGCACAGTGGTCTCATGGATATGCAGCGTCAAACTGACGCGCATGCTCTTTTCCCCTTCATTGTGCGCCCGCCCAGACTACGCCTCCTGGAGCAAGCTCGAGGAGCTCCACAAGACGCAGGCCGACAAGCTCATCCTCAAGGACCTCTTTGCCTCGGATCCAAAGCGGTTCGAGCGCTTTTCGACCTCGTACACGTCCACCGACGGTCCGGACGTCAGCATCCTGCTCGACTACTCGAAGAACCTCGTCAACGACGAGGTCCTCTCGACCCTCTTTGCCCTCGCCCGCGAGGCCCAGGTCGAGAAGAGCCGCGATGGCATGTTTGCGGGGGAGCACATCAACACGTCTGAAGGGCGCGCAGTCCTCCACATTGCCCTGCGCAACGCTGGCGGCGTGCCAAAGCCATTCACTGGCATCACCGAGGCGGGAGCGGACGAGGTCGAGGGCGTCCTCAACCAGATGAAGGCCTTCAGCGACGCCATCCGCTCCGGCGAGCACAAGGGGTACACGGGCAAGCGCATCGAGTCCGTCGTCAACATTGGCATCGGAGGCTCAGACCTCGGACCCGTCATGGTCACCGAGGCTCTCAAGAGCTACGCTCAGCGATCCATAAAGCCCCACTTTGTCTCCAACATTGACGGGACACACCTCGCAGAGATTCTCAAGGAGTGCGACCCAGAGACGACCCTCTTTATTGTCGCGTCAAAGACCTTCACCACACAGGAGACCATCACCAACGCAGAGTCTGCAAAGGCCTGGTTCCTCGACGCCGCCAAGGATGTGAGCCTGATCAAGTGGATCCTGTCGAAAGTGCCCCTTGCCAACCATGTCGGCTGATCATTCTCTGGATTCTCCTTCCGCCTGTGGTCAAATCCAACAGAAAGCGCACGTCGCAAAGCACTTTGCCGCGCTCTCGACCAATTCCAAGGCCGTGTCCGAGTTTGGCATCGACACCAAGAACATGTTCAAGTTCTGGGACTGGGTCGGCGGGCGCTACTCGCTGTGGTCGGCCATCGGGCTCTCGATCGCCATCTACATTGGGTACGAGAACTTCCACGAGCTCCTCACGGGCGCGCACATGATGGACGTGCACTTCAAGGAGACGCCGCTCGAGCAGAACCTCCCCGTCATTCTCGCGCTGCTCGGCGTGTGGTACAACGACTTCTACGGTGCCCAGACGCACGCCTTGCTGCCCTACGACCAGTACCTGCACAAGTTTGCCGACTACTTCCAGCAGGGCGACATGGAGTCGAACGGCAAGTTTGTCACAAAGGACGGCAGGCGCGTCAGCTACCAGACGGGCCCCATCATCTGGGGCCAGGCAGGCACCAATGGCCAGCACGCCTTCTATCAGCTCATCCACCAGGGCACAAAGCTCATCCCTGCAGACTTCCTTGCACCGGTCGAGACGCTCAACCCGATCAGCAACGGCGAGCACCACAGGATCCTCCTATCAAACTTCTTTGCTCGTGCGTCTTCTGCATGGGGTCTCAGAGAGGGCTCGCACGTCGCTGGACGTAATCCCCATGGCTAACCTTCCCTTATTCTTTTGCTGCAGAGCCCGAAGCACTCGCTTTCGGCAAGGATGAGGAGGCCGTTAAGAAGGTAAGTCTGAACGGGAAGCCATGCACCCGAATCAACAAAAATTGCAGATGCCGCTCACACGAGCCATGTGCGGACTACTTTGTGCTGCAGGACCTTGGTGCCCAAGCTTCCAACACTGCTCTGCTCAAGTCCAAGGTCTTCGAGGGTAACAAGCCAACAAACTCCATCATGTTCCAGAAGCTCACTCCCGCAACTCTCGGTGCGCTGCTATCGACCTTGAATGCCGTTGACGCCCATCCTCTAGCTGACAACGCCTTTATACGTCCATCGCTCATATGACGCCCAGGCTCGCTCATTGCAATGTACGAGCACAAGATCTTCGTGCAGGGCATGATCTGGGGCATCAACTCGTTTGACCAGATGGGCGTCGAGCTCGGCAAAGTGTGCGTTTGATGGAGGCTGGGTGCAACAGCAGCATCGTTCAGCGACACGCCAGCTGAGCTGACTCCCTTCGCTTCTCTGTGTCGCTTGCAGCCTCGCAAAGGCCATCCTACCGAGCCTCGAGGGCAAGAAGGGCGTTGAGGGACACGACTCGAGCACCACGGGCCTCATCAACTACTGGCTCAAGCACAAAGGTAACAAGCTCTGAGTAACTGAAGCCGAGAGTACCACGCCCTGCGACTCGGTTCGAGCATCAGGAGATAACTCGCCTGTCCGGTTATCAGTCATTGCGTAATAGATGTGCAAGAACAGACCCCTGGTACGACAGCACCGTTCTGTCTTTCTCGATTGAAACGGCAAGAATTTGCTGAGGATTACGGCTATTCCTCTACGAGCATGCTATCGTCTCCCTCCTCCTGGTCCTCGCCCTGGCCAGTGAACGACCCGGGTCCAGAAGGGTCTTTGCTGAGCAAGCCTATCTCAGGGTATAGCGAGTTGTGGTCCGGGTACGGCTCGGCGTCAGTTACCGGTATGCTGCATTCGGTGTTGAGCGATGCAAGCGCAGGGTGGTTGTCGACCGGCTCCAGGCGGCCAGAGCCATCCATCGCCAACGCAAAGCAGCGGACGGCCGGGGTGGTGGACGAGCTAGCCTTTTCTTCTGTCGGCGCTGATGACTCGGCCGATGGTGTTGTATCGATGTCAAGCGAGACGAAGAGGTGTTGCACGGTAGCGTTAGAGGTAATGTCGAGCACGGGATGATGCAACTTGATGACTTGCGGCTCTTCCGTGGCCCGGGATGTCCCATCGACATTCAGCGATGCCGTCGGGTATGCGAGAAGGGTGTCGGACCTGATGTGCACACACGACAAGACGTTCTCAGCGCATCCTTTTGCAACACATCCGCTTCCCAGAGCAACGACTCACCCGACGGAAGAGAAGACGAGAACGCCATCTTTGGCCTCTCCAGACGGCCCGCTGACAAATGTCATCTTGCGGATGGCGAGGTCTAGCTTTCGCGTTTTGAGCTTGACACCGAGTGCGACGAGCTTGTCAAGCGTCGTCTCCTCTTGCTGTCCGTGTTCCGCCTCGGCTATTACTGCGCCGAGCGCTGCTTCCTTCGCTTCTGCTTCTGCTTCTGCTCCTGCTTCGGTGGCCGCCTCAGCGTTCGCGGTCGCATCTACCGCCGCCTCTCCGTTCGTGGGCGCGGGCGCGGACGAGGGCGCAGACACGAAAGCTTGACTGCCGCTCTGCTCCCGCTCGGCCTGACGCTCCCTTTCCAGCCGGCCCAGCTTGCGCCGGATCCGCTTGCCCTGCATCATGGGCGGGACACTGAGCGTGATCTCTGCAGTGCCTTTGAGCGCCTCTAGCGGGAACGAGGCGCTGTCGATGCAGCGGTAGGTTGTCAGGTCCCACACGCGCACATTGTCGTCGCCGCCCGCTGCGAGGAGAAGATTGGGGTTTGATGGATGGAGAGCGAGGCACGAGACGAACCTGTCGGAAGCGTAAAGTGAAACGCTCGCGTCAGCCATGCGACCTATCGTGGTACTAGACTAGGCGTCAGAGCCGACCCACTTCTTCTGCCCCAGCAGGAACCGCTCAATCCGCCAGCCCTGCGGCCACCTGCTGACCCTGACGTGCTCATCCCGGTCGGCAGTGACGATGCGCGGCAGGCTGGCCTGTCCCGTAGTCCCTCGGACGGGATCTGCATCGTCGAGCAGGAGCATGGCGGTGAGCAAGCTGACGTGGCCAAGCAGCGGGGCAGTCGCAGATATCTTTGCCGCAACGTGCCGCCACTCTGGCGCCTGGCCCGTCCCGCGCCGTATCCCATCCTGCGGTTTGAACATGCCGCCCCTGTGCTTCTTTGGCTTTGCGTCACCGTCTGCTTCGCCGTTTCCGGTTTCTACTGCTCGCCGATTGTCATACCGAATCTGTTTTTGCCGCTTGCTCGGCGGGGCTGATGTCGAATCGCCGGCTGCCTCGCCTGCTGGAGCTCCGTTGGCCCCGTCTGCGCTGCCTGCTTCTCCGTTGCCGGAAGTCGAAGCTGATGGAGCAGCAGCTTCGGCAGGTGCTTCTTGCGAGGGCGGGAAGTGTGCGACCGGGGGAGAGGGTAGGATTGGGTTGCAGCCGTGCATGGCAAATCTGCAGGAGCCGACGCGCACACGCGCGCGCCCGATTTCAGTGTCAAGAACAACCAAGTCAAGAGAGCGACACGGCGTTGGCCGGTCCCCACGCACGTATAGACGTCACCAAACTTGTCGGCGACCAGGACAATGTGTCCATCTTTCGAGATGGAGATGGCGTTGGCGCGCTTTGTGAGCTCGCGCTCCTCTTTGAGGGTCAACGACGCGCCGTCGCCGCCGCCATCGCCGATAGCCCACTCCTTGAGCATCTTGTCCTCCCCGCTGGATACGAGCTTCTCGTCCCTCCACCATACGAGCTGCCGGACGGTGCATGCTGGCTGCTGAGGTGTCTTTTTGTGCGAGTCGGCCTGGCTGCTCGATGCGATGAGCTTGCCCGAGCTGTGCCCGCCATCCGCCATCCGCCAAACGACAACGACAAAGACAGAGCACGCGTCGTCAGCTATTCGTCTTCATATCCGTGTTGCTATGCGGTTTGAGTGTCGCTGCTGCCCGTTCCCTCCCCCTTCCTTTTCCTCTGACTCACCCTACGTCGACGAGCTGGATGACGCCCGCATAGGAGACTGCGAGGAGGCGACCCGAGGGCGACAGCGAGAGCGTCTGCAGCGGAAGCCGGCGAGGGGCAGCCGTGCTGCTAGTACCCGTCGTCATTGCCTTGTGCACGTATTGCCTGCTGCCTCCAGGCGAGATGGGAAAGAGCAAGAGCAAAAAGGGAGGAGCGGGAGCGTCTGCGTCTGCTGGTGGTGGCGCAGGCGGAGGAGGAGGAGCGCAGCAGCAGCAGCAGCAGCAGCAGAACAGCAAGGCAGCAGGACCGCGATGCAGCGTGTGCAGGGCAGAAGGGAGCGAGATCAAGTACAACTGTCCCGTAGACAGAGTCGGATAGTGAGTCCTGCTGCAATGCAGCTTCTGCAAGTGCTGGGGAAATGGTTAAAGAGCTGAAACTGATGCGCACGCGCGAACAGCTGCTCGGTCCCGTGCTTCAAGCGTCACAAGGGTGGGCAAGCCAATAGCAAATCCGTCTACTCTCCCATCCCTGACTCCCATCTGTTCTCTTTGCTTCTTTCCCCTCTCCGTCCCTCCTGCTCCCCTCGCCACAGCCGAATCCTGCGCTGCTCTACGTCAGACAGTGTCAACCGCCGTACAGCCTCCCTCGAACAGCTCGTACATCCCAGCAAAGCGTAAACATGCTCAAGGGGAAGGAGATGACGACGATAGAGTGCCAAAGCGCGCCCTACCTGACCTCATGTGGCCGCCGGATCCGTTGGAAGAAGGGCTGAATGCGCTCTCCGACCCGCTCAACCGGGACGAGGTCAAGCCTCTGCTGCACAGCGAGCTTCTTGCCATAGGTGCGTTGTGTCGGATGCTCGCGGTGTCCACGCTGTCCTGCGTTCGCTCAGACCGACCCAAATCTCCCGCAGCCACCTCCGTCCCTCTCCGCCAGCTCCTGGCGAAGCACCCCCTGCTAGAGGACCTTTTGGCAACACTCTCGCGGATACCAAACGCACCGCCGCGCTACCCGCAAAACACACGCGTGCGCAACATCCTCGGACTCGGAGAGGCAGAGGGTGTACCCAACAAGTTCTACTACAGGCCGGGCGAGGAAGAATCGGCTGCTACAGGACACGACCGTCCAGGTGCAGGTGCAGGTGCAAGAGGCGGAGGCGGGCGGCCGGGCATGCCGCATCCAGTCAATCTCGAAGAGAGGAAGGCCCTCCTCGAGTTCGGAGACCTCGTCAAGGGCGTACTTCGGGAGGAGCGTAGCAAGCGCGAGAACCTGCAGCAGTGAGACACGGCGACGGCATCGGCCTGCAGATGTGGCTGCTCGCCAAGAGCATACTTCCGGCGGAGGCGCGTAGCAAGCGCGAGAAGCTGCAGCAGTGAGGGCGGCGACGACAGCGCCCTACACACGTCTACCGGACGTCGGCAGGCTTGCGATTTCCATGCGTCTGCATGCAGAACTCCTTTCAATCTCTAGATCTGCTTAGGCTGTTGTTGTAATCTAGAAAATTGGCTCGCTGCAATCATCCTGCCCGTCTCGCTGCTCACAGCCATCTGCCATTCTTCAGCGTGTGATCGTCGTCAATGCTGCCATTATCGACCATGACGGTAGCAGAAGAGTACGTCGAGTACGCATCGCTGGCATTTGACGGCTTGCGCTCGAGGTTCGTGTCGTTGGTGCCAAGAGAGAGCCTTCTCAGTCCGTCCTGCTTCTTCACGTTCTTGGGCTTGTCTTTACCAGTGCCAGAGAAGGTGAGCGTCGTCCCGGTCTCTGAGGGCGGGTAGACCGACGCGACAGTCGCTCCTCCGGATCCGCCTTCAATGGACGACGAAGTACTGGATCGTCGGGGCACTTTGCGAGGCTCGCCGGCTACGGCAGGAAGCGAAGCGACACGCTCGGACTTGGGACGACTAGAGGAGCTGGTGCTGCGGGCAGAAGTCCGCTTCTGGTGCTTTGCCGTTGATCGCGCGTGCTCGCGCTCGCGCTCAAGATCGGCCTCGGCCTCCGAATCCTCATGGATTGGGCTTAGAGGCTCAGGTGAGCGATGCCCGCTCCCTCCGGAGTGTCTCCTCTCCCTGCGGACATGCTCATCGCGGTCACTGTCGACTTCAATGATCTTGGCATCATCGTCCATGCGGTCCGGTCCGCGGGCCACGAGGTGACCCGGCGGAGCCATCCAGTCGTGCGGTCCTATTTTGTGGTCGGCATAGTATGGGCTGTTGATGTCGTGTCCTTCATAGTCCGGCAGAGCGCCACTCCTTCGATCGTTGTACCCGTATCCGTGGCCGTGCATCTCCGGGTGCCCGCCAAAGCCGCTGTTGTTGCCGTAGCCATACCCGAAACCGTACGAGGGTGGGTACGCATTCGCGTGGAAGGCGCTCGGGTGCTGCTGTCGGCCCGACGGGAGGCCAATGATGAGGATTTTGGAGTTGGACATGGCGGGAGCTTTGTTGAGCGACCACGACAGGCTGCGCATGTGTCCCAGCTGGCCGTCTGCCGTGTTCCACGAGTCGAGGAGTGCGCGCAAACGGCGGTTGTTCTGAACTCATAAGCATGTCAGTGGAGCGCCCAATTCGGCAATGTGGCACAGCAGGTTTCATGGGCTCACCCGGACGCTGACTACAATCCACGGCACCCACACGGCGACGAGGACGCCGATCAGGATTGCGATGGCCGCCCAGCGCACGTCGGAGCTGTAGCCGTCCGCCCACCGATCGCCCATTGGGTAGTACTCGCCATCGCTGCCATAGCCGACATCTCCAGAATCGTTCGTCGATGCTGCTTCGGCTGGAACGTCGCCGTCAGAATCGTCACTGTCGTTGATGCCGAGCTGGCGCTTGAGAAGGAAGCGCGCAGAGGTGGTTGCAGTCTCGGCAAGAGCTGATGCGGTCCTGCTCGCTGCGGAGGCGACTGACGAGGCGGCGGACGAGGCGGAGGCGGAGGAGAAGGTGGATGAGGAGAGCGGGTCATCGGATAAGACGGGTCCATTGTCCTCGTCTAGATCGCTGTTGTGGTCTGCGGCTTGCTGGTCGATGTAGCGCGTGATGGCAGAGATGATTGGCCAGGGCTGGTCATCATCGGACGAGGTAGTAGCGTCAGAGCGGCGAGGAGATGAGGGAGTCGTGGTGATGGTCAGGGTGCCGGTAAATGTGGTCATTGCGGGAGCGTTGCCCACAAAGGGATACAAGGGGTCGGGGAACGGCGGGAGCGGCATCGGAGACGAGAGAGGTGGAGTCAACGCACCGCTCGAGTAGGCGGACGACAGGGCGGGATCTTCTGCGGGCGGCAGGAGTTCACCCACAATGGTTACGCTGGCGATGAATGCGAATGCAAAGAGGGCTTTCTCGAGCCAGTGCCAGTAGAGTCTGAGTGCCTTTTGAAGCTCGTCCATGCGTGCGTACCACGTCTTCTCATCGATCTGCGGCGCATCGTAGCGGGCAGCCAGGTCAGACTGCACACGCACTCGTCGAGAACGGTCGAAGAGTTTCGTGCACTCACCGTCCCTGTCAGCTCGTGGGGGAAGCTGGGGAACTCGACATCCTTCTGCAGCAGGAGGATGACCTGGTTCGTTGGTCGTAGGTAGTTGATTGCGTCCAGGGCTTCCAGCGAGACGGCGACCTGTGGTCCGCCGCTGGGACCATGAGCGTTCATCGTAGCGTCTTTGTCGTAGAGCAGAGATGCCGTCGTCGAGTCCGGTTTGAGAAACAAGCGCTTGAGACGGTTGCCTCTGAGTGAAGAGTAGGCGGGCGGATATCTGCGTGAGTCAGAGGAAGCAGAGCAGGGAGCGGGAGAGTGTATGCTCGACATGGCTGCCAGTCACCGTCGCCGTGCTGTCGAGTCGGGGGATATATGGCCAGGCACAGCCTTGACGGTCGAAAGGGTTGTCGGACAGAGCGCAGAGATGGCGGAGGCGGCTGTGAAGGAGAAGGAGAGCCTGGAGGATCTGGCCGGGGCATCAGCTGGGCATGGGCGAGCGCGAGAGTGGCGAGAGCGTCAAAGAGACTCGTTGACGCTGGCCTCAAAGTCCGGCAGGCATCCGCAATAGCAGAGGCAGAGGCAGAAAGGGCTACATTGCCAGCATGGACGCGGGACAGCTACAGAGGTGCCATGCAAAGCCATCAAGCGAGGTTGTTGATGTGAGCCTGGTGCATCATCACGCCTCGCGCAGCTCTTCCATATCCCTGGGCTCGCCAATCTCGACTGGCTGCGTGGACACGATCTGGTCCTGCTCGATGGCGACGATCTGCTGCTCGAAGCTCGCCAGACTCGTGCGCCAGGCCTGGATGGCAGCTTCAGGATCGGCGTTACTGCTGCCCTGCTTGGACACGGCTGCGGTATCCTCGAACGAAACGGCGAGCATGATGCCTGGATAGGTGATCTCGTTCAAGATCTGTGAGTACGTTAATGAAAGGGCAATCTCAGCTTCGAATTCCACAGTGCTGGAGGACGGCTGCCAAACGCGGGACCCACCTTTGCGCCCTGACGCTTGAGCGCCTCTACGACTTCCTTGCGAGTTGCCTCTGGCGTCTCTGCGTCGAGGCTGAGGATGTACGAGTGGGCCAGGGTGCTGGCTGACGCAGCTGACGCAGCCATGACGCAGGCGAGACCGAGCGAGAGGAGGACTGTGAAGGCCGAGACGCTCGACCACATGGACGCGTTCGCTCGAACAATGGGAGATCCGTGCAGAGCTGACTGAGATTGACGGAGGGGAATGCGGTATTGCTTGCGGGGTTTGGGACTGAAGCTGACCTCGCTGCTGCTGAGCGAGCCCGAGGCTGAATACGCGACTAGGCGACGCTGCAGCCGACTACGGGCAGCGCGGCGGTCAGCCGGGCCGGAGCGGAGGGACGGCAGAGAAGCAGTCCCGCGTTACGGGGACAGCGAAGCTCCGAGCTTCCCCCTCAAAAGCAGGCCTCTGTTCCTCCCACCTTCCTCTTCTTCGCACATCAACCAAAAACCATAGCCACGCATCGACCTCACAGTCAATCCTCCTCAGCCCGCTGCTTGATCAAGACTCCCCAGCGCTTCTCCGCAATCGATATCCAACATGGCCGCTTCATTCAGACAGATGGCAGGGATCCCAGACTCGACGGCCTCGGTCCAGGACTCGACACTGCTCATCATCGACGCCCAGAATGAGTACGCAGAGGGTGAGCGGGTGGCCGCTTCTGGCTTTCCACCCGGCTGGAGCTTGCCCGACATTGAGCGCACTGCAGACAGGCTGCTAACGCAGAGGCTGCATGTCTTTCGTACCCGTCCTCCTGCTCCTGTCGTGTCTCCACACCTTCTTGCGTACTCCTGCAGGCGCGCTAGCCGTGAAGGACCTCGAAAAATCGCGTCCCGCGATCCACAACCTCCTGAAGAAGTACCGCGCCGGCAATGGCTACGTCGCGCACATCCGACACGAGGTCCCCGAGGGCACCCCAGTCTTCACGCCCGACACTAAACTCGCCAAGGAGTTCTCCGAGCTCGAGGAGGGCATGGACGAGCACAAGGACACGGAGACCGTAATCGGCAAGAAATTCCCTGGCTCCTTTGCCGAGACGGAGCTGGACAAGTTTGTCGAAAAGTCGCAGAAGAAGAAACTCGTGCTCTGCGGCTACATGGCACATGTGGGTCCGGCTCGGCTTCATGGGACGACAGCCCTTCCCTGATACTGATGCTCCCCTCCCCATGAGCCAGGTTTGCGTCTCGACCACGGCGCGAGAGGCTCACCAGCGAGGCTACGAGGTCCTAATTGTCGAAGACGCTGTCGGAGACCGAGACATTCCAGGTGCAAGCGGAGAGGATGTCACCAAGGTAAGTAAACTCTCGCCAACGGATACATGCTCGCAAAGCTCGTCAGTCGCTGAGCGGCATCTGCCTTCAATTATGCAGCACGCCCTCAACGAGCTCAAGGATTTCTTTGCTACCACCATCAAGAGCAGTGACATCCAGTGAGCTTCAGACCAGGCCTCATGCGGAACGAGCTATACCTTTGTAGAGCCCTGCCGCGGAGAGCGGGGCCGCCGATGCAACCTGTGTGTTTGAGCAGGCTCACTGTAGCCATTCGCGAAAGACGAAAACGAATTATCTTGTCTGGCGCGAAGCTTTTGCCCTCATAAGTCCTGAGGTGCTCATGCACAGATGCTTTGCCGCCCGGATTCCTTGCCACTGACACGCCGCTTGCCTGAGCGGCTTCTTCGCCTCTTTCGCATTCGCAGAAGGCACCAACGACAGTTCAGCACAGCAGTGCACAAGACTCCTACAATGGCAGCCGTTCGCCCTACGTCTGCCAGCGCTCACGTAGCCACGCCTTTTGGGCAAGCTCCTGCGCCAGCCGCGCACCCGCACTTCCTGCAGTCGTTTGACCGCCAGACGCACGAGGCGTACCTAAAGAGCCGAGGGGTCGCATATCTGCAGCGGCACTACAGGGAGCTGCTGAAAGTGCCAGAAGGGGAGGAGTTTCCGCCATTCAACCCGCCCAACGCGCTCAAGCGGGGTGCGAGGGGAGGAGGAGTGTTGTCGGCGGCGGCTGAAGGGGATGGAGGAGCCGGCAGCAGCAGCAAGAAGGCACGAGTCGCAGGGGCGTCTGGCGGGGCTGCTGATGGACCAGGCGCAGGCACAGGAGATACAGAGGCGGAGTCATCGCAGCCGTTCGAGAATGGCGCTGGTGCGGGTGCGGGTGCCGCTTCTGCGCCTGCCGCCTCGACCGCCGCAGGAGGGCCGGGCATCCCGCACATCGACTCGACCTACCTGCTCGAGCTCACCACCGCAAAGCCAGAGGCGGGCGTGCTGGCACTGGGAGACCCGGCGCAAGACGTCTACCTGCCCATCCTGGGGAGCAGGCAGCGCCGGGAGGACCACCGGGCGCTCATCGGCGCGCTCATCGACCGGGCCATGGAGAGCGAGACGCTCTTCTGGGACCTGCGCCGCCTCGACCACGACCAGGTGCGCGCGCTAGCAGAGGTCGAGTGGAGCAGGCAGCTGCCGTTGACAGCGGGCCAGCCGAGCAGCTTGAGCGAGGAGCGGGATACTGCCGCTGCTGCTGCGTCTGCCTCGGTGGCACTGCCCAGCGCGTCCAGGGGCGGCAAGCGCGCACAGGGGCAGGCTGCAGCTGTGCCGCAGCAACTGCAACAGCTGCAGACGGATGAGGAGAGAGCAATGGACGAGGAGATTGCACAGATCAGGAGATCCTTCTGTGACAAAACACGCGCACAGGCTCTGGCGAGTCGAGCTGCTGCCGGGTGGTAGACGCCACTCTGTCCCACCGTGCTCCGCTCTGCGCCGGCTTGGATGCGCTCCACCACCTGCCATCCTCAAGCTGCCACTCCGCAACAGCCGTACACGAGCCCACGCATCGTCATCATCTAATCTCAACCCCAACTCGCTCTCGTTCAACGCCATCCTTCTGCCATATACTGCTGCTGCACGGCTCCCATCTCGTCCTGCATCCTCCTCCACACGTGCTTCCGCAATGCCGAGCATATCCGGCACCGTCACCGCAGACGAGTTGGATGCGTACGGAACTGCACTCGTGAGTGTTGTCGCTCTGTAGGAGTGTACTGTATGCACCTGGCTGACGAGTGTGTCCTTGTCCGCATTCGTCTACCCCACGCGCAGGCCCTCCGCGTCATCCAAAACATGCAGCCGGACGAACAACTCGAAGGTATGGCCCTCAGCCACCCCTGTGCATATTCGTCTCAGCAAACTGATGACAGCATAGTATAGATGCCCTGCGCAGATTCAGATGCCATGTCGTGCTGCGCCAGGCAGGACTGTCGGAACCGGATGCGCATGTGGATTCAGAAGGAAAGACCAACGAAGAACGGCTCAACGATGCGAAGACCGACATTGAGCAGAGAGACATGGGTGCGTGATGGCTCTGTGCAAAGATCTCGTCCAGGCTGATGCTGACCGCACCATGGCCTCTCCTCCCTTCCTTCTTTCCTCACTCTCGCACAGAGCTGCTTCTCCTTAAGCAGAAGGTCGACCAGCTAGAACAGGCAAACAAGCAGGGTGCAAAAGCCAACGAGACCCCACAAGCAGGCCTCGGTCCCGGTGCGTCAAACGCAACAGCGGGAAAGGGAGGGAAAGGCAAAGGGAAGAAGGCAGCCCTGACTGGCGTAAAGCAGGCGAAAGGAAAGGAGAGGGCAGCTGGAACAGACCTGAAGCTCCTGGACTTTCACGAACTGCTTCAAGCGCGTCACACGTGCCCGACTCCACCATTCGCTGGCAGCTCGCACCCTCCCGCGGCCCCTTTGCCCGAAGACAGCGGCGTCATCCGTTGCGTCTGCACGTCGGACAACGACGACGGCTTTACTATCCAGTGCGAGCGCTGCTTCGCCTGGCTGCACGGTCGATGTGTCGACATCTTACCCGACTCGGTCCCGCAAGTCTATATCTGCCCGCTGTGCAGTGCCACGGAGAGCGCGCACGGGCGCAATGCGAGGCTGCAGGACCATACATTCCAAGACAGACCTCAGCGGATGCCGTTCGTGGCCGGGTTTGGCGTGGGGAAGGACATTGTAAGCCGTCACCTGGGCATCCTATCCGGCATCCACTACTTGCAGCGCACGGCGGGCGACAAAGCCGTCACCGGATCTGAAGCGCTCGCCCGCTGCGAGAAACACCTTCTTCACGTCTTTCGATGGTTCCGCTCTTCCATTTCCGCCAGACATCAGGATGAGCGTGTCGTCAATACTGCTGCCGGCAGGCTAGCAACGGAGTCCTTTCAGGCGCATGCCAGCGTCTTCCTCGCTGCTCTCCACCTGGGCATCACGCTCGTTGACGGGTGTCTGTCGAAAGAAACACTCGCCAGCGGAGAGGAAGTGGAAGACACGCTAAGGGAGTTGACTGTCGAGGTGAGGGCATGGGAATCGTCTCTGCTCCTTTTGCCTCGTACGCGTACTGACGCAAATATAATGGCTTCTCGTGCTTTATTCTGCTGTAGCTCGGTTCGATCGTAACGCACAGCGTCGAGCTCGTGGTGGCGACGTGCTCAAAGCTTTACACCTCGGCAGCCGAAGGGCCTGCTCTGCCATCGGCAACACAGACCGACATCCGCAACGAGATAGCGACACTCCTCATTTGCCTCGCCGACCTGTCCAGACAGTGCCTGCCGGCGACTTCGCCAGCTGCTGGCGTGCTCCAGCATGCCTTGCAACACTATCTGCAGCTCGCCCTTCTTCGTAGCATCCAAGCTCAGCTGGAGCGGCTGTCCACTCTCGAGGGCCGAAGGACAGGCGACGCGTCTGTCGAAGCAAGGGTGTCGCGCTTGCTGGATTGCGCCGCGGCGGAAGAAGCGCTGGCATGTCTGTGCGATCTTCTGCTCGAGGTAGCAAGCTCGGGCAGAGCGCTTGCGGATGGCGAGGGCGATTTGCTTCTGCCATGGGGCCTCATCGAGCATGCGCAGCACCGAGAACTGCTCGCCGTGCTGGCGGCGGTCCTAGCACACGCGCAGGAGCGGGGCGAGGAGGACGAGAGGGAGGGAGATCGAGGTGGCATTGCGAGCGAAGTCATGGACGCGGTTCTAGAGGTAGCACTGCGGTTGGGCCCGCACATTGTCGACGATGTTCTGGCTGGTGTACTCGAGTATGGTAGCACATGAAAGCGCAAAAGTGGGCCACTTTTCTGCGTTGCAGCTACAGTCGGGGGGAAGGGGAACGGTCTCCGATATGGGTTGAGTTGTCCCGGTTCGGTTGCCGCCTCGCCATGTGCGCTGTCGCCGAGCTCCCTTGTCACATCTCGCAACCCTCGACCCCTGTCGGACCGCCCTTCTCGACCGCGGAGGTGCCCGCTGCATGCGTGCAGGCATGGAGGCAGGTGCCCGAGGGAGACGAGCAGATGGTGCCGAGATCGGACGGACCAGCGTTGTACGCGAGGCCCGCTCTCGCGCTCGCAAGGTCATAAGCCGTGCCTTACCTTTACTCTACGCGTGTGGGAATGTCCGAAGCAGAGGAACGCGTCGTCACAGTTTGGGTCGTCGAAGGAGCGGAGTTGCGAGGTCGGTGACCCTGGGTTGAAAGGGAGACGCCGACACCGGCGGCGGGATGTGACACTGACGCCGGAGGAGGAGCGAGCGAGCGAGCGTGTGGGTGGACGAACGTCGACGAACAGAGGGACAGTGCCTGTCAATGCATGTCCAGTCTGCCCTTCTGTGTCGACTGGCGTCCACCCATCCATCCATGACCATCAGCTAGCATTCACGACATTGATACGACAGGAAACCACGACCAGCATCTTTAGATCATCCCATCTCACCCCCCCCCTTCGTCGTCCGCATATCACGACCGCCGTTCTGCGTTGCATCAGTCCCCGACATCGTCAGCCAGAACAGCCAGGAAGGGCTCCAGCGTCACCTAGACTAGCATTGTCGCCAGTCTGTGCACAGAGCTGCACGCGCACGTCCTCCACTCCCAGTGTGAGTGTGCCAGTGCCTGTTCTGCATCCTCCTCCACTTTTGGGCCGCGATCACCCTCGTCCACGGTCGTCCGAGGCTATGGCAGGATCTGGATGAGAACAGCAGTGTCCGAGTAGCGGGCAGCATGTCGTGGTCGAAGCAATCCCTAGGCGGGCATGGCAGATCCCTCTGTTGAGCCCAGCGCTCTGACGGAGCGGCAGGTCGTCCAGGCGGCGGGAGTGCTGCAGGGCAGATGGTCGGATCAAAGGGGAGCTCCTTCCCTTCCCAATAGATCAGAGCTTGGAAAGCAGGCGCGCGGCCGCAGGGAAGGGCAGTGGCTATCGAAGCATCTTTGCTTTTCGAGCCAACTGTCATTGTCATCCCGGCTCGGCTGTCGGAACTCTGTAGCTTGACTGAAGGTCGAGGCGGCAGACGAAGTCGATGTCGGCGGCGCGAGGCGGAGCCGCTGGTGCTATCGTATAGGCGTACCGACCAGATGGTCACCTCTTTACACGCTTCGCATATCCTCCCGTCTACAACCCCAAACCATCACTTCCTTCCCGCTTGCGAGCATTCACCCAAATTGCATTCTGCCTCCTCCCGACGTCGCGTCCTTCTCGAGCGCTCTCCAACGCGATCGATGAAGAGGTGTGTCAGCGCTCTATGATATACTGCACCCTCACCCTCGCAATCTCTCGCCAACACACGGACACCAATGAGATCCGATTGCTCACGAGGCATCGGAGCTTTGTCAGAGTCGTGGTCCTTTGCAATTAGCATCGACCCTTCCCGTGCGGCATGTTTGGCCATGCGCTGGTGAGGCGCAAGGCAGCTGGCTGGGTGAAGGGCCCTCTCTACGCGTTTCAGGTACAGGGGCAGGCCGAAGTCCCCGCCACGGCGCGTCCGAAACCTACCTCAAGTAAAGGGAAGCGCGCGGCGTGTCCTGCTCCAAAGGAGATTATAATAGGATGGCGAACAGAGTGTAAGGCCTCGGTTCTAGAGTGCTCTAGCCACCCATTAGTCCTGCCCGATGCTGGTCGTCTCGAGGACGTCGCTCGGAAATTTAGGCAGTGGTGGCGAATTCGGGGGGGACGAGGTGACGAGGGGAGCTCTGGGAGGAGCGCCCGCACCCGACCGGCGGTGCGTACTCAAGGTACGCGTATCTTCCGGGCGGAGCGATTTAGAGCTCTCTCGTCACCCGGTCCGCACTCTGCGGGTGAGGCTCATCACTCTGGTGGCTCGCGCATGCGCATTCGCTCGCGCTTTTTCAGAGATATGCTCCTCCTCGTCGTTTAGAGAGGCAGGCAAGCCGTCGTTCCTCCTCCCCTCTTCACCTCACCCATCCACCACCCGCGAAAGCAGACGCACATCGCATTGTACACGCACGCAGGGGTCCTCGAATGCCTCGGGTCTAATTCAGACTCGCACGCACCGAGCGAGCAGCGGTGGCATCCCGCCCGCCCCGGCTACTGCCCACCTCTCTTCACCCGGCAGAGTCGCATTCTCCACCCATCACCCTTGCACACCCTGCAGAGCCAGCCAGCTCTGCGCTTCACCATATTACGCGGTCGCTCGTGTTCCTCCCTCCACTCCATCCTGCACCTCACACGCCAGAGCCAGTGCCCGTGCCCGTGCAAAGCTCCCTGCCTGCCGCGAGTCGTCACTTTCTCCATTCCACTCCGAACACATCCTGCATTCTCTTTCGACATACAAGAGAACATCAGGAGGGGCAGCAACTCCCTTTCTCTTCCATCTTATCCTTCTCGCCTTCGCATCAGTCCTCAGTCATAGTTCAGCAGCACCTTCTTCGCTACCGGTTCAGTCCAGAGAACTGATCAGTTGTCTGCCACCCTCACTTGGACCGCAAAGCCTGGTGCTCGCCTCCAGTCTGCACTCTACATCCGCACCTGCAACACTGGTCGGCTCAGCCATTTTTCCCTTCAGCTCAGCCGTGCTTTCGCATAAGGCAATTCGGTTTCGTCCACTTTCTCCACCATGAAGGCCGAATCTGCCCCGCTTAGCACCCGCTCATCTCGAGCTGCGTTCTACGCGTATCGCCGCAACGGCCCTTCGCCCTCTCCTAGCGCCTGCTCGTCCGCTTCGTCATCCGGCGCTGGCGCTTCCTCCTCCGCCACCTCGGCTTCGTACGCGTCCGCCTCCACCGCCGCTTCGTCCGCGGCGCGATCGAGAGCTGCCGCTCTCGCCGGCAGGAAGCGCTGCTACTCGGGCGAGGTCAAGCTCGCCAGCATTGACGCCGCCCTCGCTGCTACCGGCAATGCGGCCGCTTCGACCTCCTCGCTCGCACCCAATGGCGTTCCCCGTCAGCGCTCGCGCAAGCTGCAAAGGAGCGACAGCCTTCCGGCCGTCGTTACGCTGGCGCTCAACGGCAATGGCAAGGAGAAGGCAGCTGCCGTGGAAGCGCGCGAGTTCAAGGCGCTCCTCGAGCCAGAGTACCAGGAAGAAGTGCTGCAATACATGACAGAGATGGAGGTCAGCCTGTCCATCGCCTCGGAAAAGGTCATCGAGCGCCCCGTCCACGTGCTGACAACATTTCCTGCACTCCCAATACAACAGAGCCAGACCGGCGTAGCCATCGAGCTCATTGATCAGCAGCCGGAGCTAGAGTGGTACATGCGTCCATACCTCATCGACTTCCTTGTCGAAATTCACTCGCAGTACCGTCTCCGGCCAGAGACGCTCTACCTCGCCGTCAACATCGCAGACCGGTACACGAGCAAGCGCATCGTCTACAAGCGGCACTACCAGCTCGTCGGCTGTGCCGCTCTGTGGATTGCAGCCAAGTTCGAGGATGCAAAGGACCGCGTACCAACAGTGCAGGACCTGTGCGCCATGACGTGCAACGCATACGATGCATCCGCTTTTATCCAGATGGAAGGGCACGTTCTGTCCACTCTCAATTGGCTCATCGGCCACCCGACAGCTGAGGCGTGGCTGCGCGTCGCCGCTATCGCCGACCCGTCACTCATCAGTGCAGAGAGCAAGACGCAGCACGTAGCCCGCTTCCTCATGGAGCTCACCCTCTTCCATCGCGCGTTCGTCCCGCTCAGGTCATCAGAGATCGGCAAGGGCTGCCTGCTGCTCGCACGCTACATCACCGGATGCCCACGCCGGGCAGGTGACGAGACCGAGCTCGCTCTGCAGATCGCTCAGATGCTCGACGGTCACCTTGCAGACCACCTCGAGCAATTGAGCACAATCGTCATTAAGAAGTGTGAGTCAGCTCTGGCTGCCAGCCCTGACCTCCCCTTCAATGATCAGCAGTTGACGCGCTGCTCTCGCTTCCTGCTCATCAGACGCCCAGTCAGGCTTCTCGAATGTCTCCTCTCTCGTACGCGAGTGGTACCTTGCCGGCAACAGGTTCATCCCCTGCAACTGGCCGTTGTCCCTCCCCCTCGCCTCCGCGTCTTCATCAGCCAGCGCCACCCCACCTGCATCGCTCACGCCGGCGAGCTTCGCTTTGCGACGCGGCTCTTCGTACTCGAGCGTCATGTCTGTCAGCTCACCATCGTCGTCCTACTTCAATGGCAGCAGCTCGGATGACGAAGATGCGCCACTCACGCCCAGCACGCCGCTCACGCAATATGGGAGCGATGAGGCAGACCCGATGTCGGCCATGTCTGCCATCGGCCCTACATCGGTGCCCATGCTGTCCTGCAGGAAGGCATCGCCCCTGTCACGCCAGGTGCTGCACTCGCAAGCCCTGGAAGCCATGATCAAGAAGGAGAAGGAGATCACCCCTCCTGCTCCGGCCGGGCAGGCGACAGGCCTCCAGGTCAAGCTGGTGCCTACGTCTGGCCCGTCCATGACGCTGTGCTAAGCAGGGCACCGCCACAGTATCGTCTCCATCGAACAGTCCGTAACCCAAGGGGCAGTAGAAGCAGGTCTCATCCTTACGACGTCAAATTTACGACCAATTCGCATCATCAGCATCCTTGTCATTCAATTGAGGCAACACCAAAAAGGGGTTCTCGTTCCTTCCTCGACTCCGCATCAATTCGCATCAATCCATCGTTCGACGTCTCTGTGCGGTCGCAGTCCTCTCTACTTTGCTGGCGACCGCTTCATCATTCGAACTTCCGGCGCAGCGAGCCGATGCAAGCCATCCGCTCCTCGCCTGCCCTCCTCTACATTCAGCTGCTCTCCCTCTGCACGTTCGCCGTGTAATCCTGTCTCATATTCTCTTCGGATCATTACGACGCAAGAACAAAAGAGACCCACAGAGCGGGAAAGCACACTTCTTCTCCGTGGTTCATTCTCTACACGCCTGCTCTTCTACTGGTAGAATAGTGTTCGCCTTCACGCCCGTACGTCACCTTTTATGTCTGTCTGTGTTTGTCTCGGTGATTGTCACGTCAGTGGGTCACGTCAGTAGAACTGGGGCCAAACAAATGAACCAGTGTTCTGTGGTTGGTCACGGTCGTAAGGGTGGGCTAGAGTGTGCGGATGTAACAGACTCCTTAGAAGGACCTTTCCTGCCAGGCAGCCTGTGTACGCGGCTTCTCCAGATGCAGATGAAACCAGAATTCTCTTTCATACACTCTTTTCTCGGCGCCTAACTAATGCACAACGACAGTACTGACTCGCTGCCCGCCAATCAAGATCGCTTCGCTGACCGCTCAGCCGCTTTCAACGCCTTCTTGATCTGAGCAAAGGCCTTGGGTCCCCTCTCCACTGCCCTGATGCGCCGTCTGTCGCCAGAGGCAAGAACAGCCTCGCGTTCCTTCTCCGCTTCGTCTTCTTCCCTGTGGCGCTGCTTCTTCTCTGCAGCTGTCTCGGCCGCTTTGTTGAGACCGTCTCTCCCGAATGTGCCATCGAGGGCGAAAACAGCGGCACCGTACGCTCGGGATTCACGCAATACCTCCGTGGCTCGGGACCGGTCGATTGGACCGTCAGGCGCACCGCTGTAATCGTCTATGATGAGCGCGATGGCAGCTTCGGGGACCATCACGCGCCGGAGATAGGTGGCCACATCCAGCGGAGCTGTGCGATGAGCAAGGATCAATGGGTCACGTTGGATCATATAGGTATTGATGCTGTTGATGATGGCTTCGAAGCCTTGCGGCCCGTAGCTGAACGTTCGCAAAGCACACTCAGCTCCAAGTTCCGGTGGACTCCAGTCATGTCTCGGATCCAGCCACTCACTAGCCCGGGAGCTCCTGATCAAATGATGACCACTCGTTGAGGACATTCCCCATCTTCCGCGCGCCCTTCGTTTCCCATTCCAGCCGCGCAGAATCGAGGAAAGGGCTCTCGCGCTTGCCCCTCACGACTTCTGCGAGCGCGTCATAGCATACGCGCTCGAAGCGCTCCTCAATCTTCGCAATGACATCGCCATCCGGTGGAGGGTAGCCTCGCTGCAGCCCCGTAGGGATGACTTCGCGCTCGTCCCGATGTCGCTTGCATGTGGCTGCCGTCACCATGGACGGAAGGTTCAGCGCATGTGGATTATGCGAACCGCCCCGAAGCTCGAGGTCACTCCGCAAGCAGAGCTTCTTTAGCATCTCGAGTAGACGTGGAGTCGGACGCGCTGGGAGAGGCCCATCGCAGAAGGGGCATAGCGGACCTGGGCACGCAATGAAGATCAGTGTCAGACGAGCTCGAGTCGGCGATGCTTTGGATCCGGCAGGATCTCGCGCAAGCCAACACACCTTTGGCAATCTTCTCGCCGAAGGCATCCTCTTCCTCGCTTTCTTGCGCAGCTTCCTGCGATTGTGACGCAAGTGTCGACTGACTAGCATCGCTGTGCAGCTCGCCGATCTCGGCATCCCGCCCATTTAGCACGTTCTCGAACCACATCTTCTGCGTCGCCTGTCCGAAAATCTCCTTTGCGTTGTCGCTGTCGTCCTCGTCCCCTTCGGCTCCTCCATCCTCCTCTGTCCCCGTCTCGGTCGTACTCGCCACGCGGACAGCCTTGCCCTTGGCACTGGCTGGCTGCCGGGCGGAGGTAGGGCGACTCCGTGGGCTTTTTCTCGGAGTGGATGCGGCCGCCTCTTTTGCTCTTAACGCAGCAAGGCCAATCTTGTTGGTGGATGGGCGGGCACGAGGCTTTGTCCTAGATGACCCAGATGATATTTCATCGTCTTCGTGGAATTCGTCAGAGTCGCGTCGACGCTTTCTGGACGACGGCTGGTCTAAAGCAGCGCGAGACCGACTGTGTAGGTTGCTGCCATTCTGCCTGGCGGAACCGGACGCCACGATAGGTGTATCGGAGTCGGTAGTTGGGGACAGGTGCTCTGGCCGAGCTGGGCCATGGGCATCCGCTTTCGGTGTAGCTTGTCCCATTGTCATGCGTCCAGCTGCTGAGCCTTGCGAAGATCCAATCGGCACGAATGCAAGTTGCTTGCTCTTTGCCGATGAGCGCGACGACGCCATGGCTTTTGAAGGCTTGGTAAGGCTGCTGACTACGGCCCTGCCGATTTGCCCTAACCGACTCTGCGAAGAAGACGGTCCAGGTCCAGACTGACTGCTACTGGCAACCGTCTGTGCCGTCTTGCGCTGCGTCGCGTTGTCGCGATCACTGAGAACTTCAACATCGCTGGCGTCGCTGGCCCTGTCTGAATCATCGCACTCGAGAATCTGGCCGCTGCGACGTGGCGGAGGGGCTGGAAAGTCTCCCTTCACAGGGCGCTTGCCGCCCTTCCTAGGCGAAGGCCGTTTGTGGGTGAGTGTCCGCTTCTGCGAGTGGGTCTGTGCCTGTGACTTTGACTGAGAGTGCGACTCCGGCGACGTCCGGCTCTGCTTCTGGATGGCGCTGTAGGCGATGGCCTCGGCTGCAATAGCGGTAGAGCTGGGAGGGATCGCCTTGACCGGTCTGCCATTTGCAGCGACGCTGCCTTTACGTTTGGTGTATTCTTCCCGACCTAGGACGATGGCTGTCTTGGCAGCGCGCGGACTGACAGAGCTCGCGCTCCTGCTTGGAGAAGGTGGCTTCGGCAATTGGCCGACTTCTTGGGCTGATGCTGGTGGCTTCGCGACTCGGCTCGTCGCACGAGACGCTGGTAGTAGGGCTGGTACCGGCTTTCTGGCGGTCGCAGCTGCTTGTTCTTCGACGGGCGGAAAGGCCTTGCTAGGCGTGCTGGCGGCTAGTCGTGCCGCCATCTTGTTGATGACGACTTCGGGTTGTGGTTGACTAGGGCGTGGAGCAGTACGCTGAGGACCAGTGGAATACGAAGCGTTGATGGAGGCTTGTACGGATGATGATGAGGCAGGTGCGGACTTCGAAGTCGGCTTCGGCGGTGCCGTCAGCGTGCGATCCGCCTCAGAGGTCGTCAAGTCCACCTGGTATACGAAAGGCCTTGGCTCCCTGTTGCT
Source organism: Symmetrospora coprosmae (assembly GCA_008802785.1). NCBI lineage: Eukaryota > Fungi > Basidiomycota > Cystobasidiomycetes > Symmetrosporaceae > Symmetrospora > Symmetrospora coprosmae. The sequence goes on along the minus strand of VUYT01000012.1, from coordinate 390,948 downwards.
CGATTTCGTGCCTGCACGCTTGCCTTCCGCTCCGTCTGGTTTGACGCTGCCTGAAGCGAGGCTGCTTGCTGTCCGCGAGCTCGAAGCGACGCTGGTCCCCGCTCGTTCACCCGTCGCTTCAATCCTGCGCTTCTTTGGCGTATCTGCCGGTCCCTTCGCCGAGGGAGCAGCAGAACCGCCATATCTCCCGCCGTCATTGCTGCCACTGGGTTTCCGCTTGACGCTCGCTCGGGCGGTATTTGGTATCTCGACAGAAAGTATCGTCTTGCTCGGCGTGCTGGGCTTGGGCGGCTGCAGTTGCAGTTGCGGTTGCGGTTGTGGTTGCGATACCGGCTTTTGCGGCGGGGCGTGCTGCTTCTGCGAGACGACTGCACGCTCGATAGAGGAGCTAAAGTCGCCCGCGGAACTATTTGACCTGTGACGATGTGCGAGTGAGCATCAGCGCGCACGAGCGGCCTTTTCGTGCATGAGCTTCTCGGCGACCTGCGCGCGTCGACTTACGAAAACATGTAGTCGCCCGGGGTAGACGCGACGGCTGCCCTTTTGCTTTCCCGTATGCCAGTGCCAGGAGCCTGCGCCGCTGCAGCGGCACTCTGCCTGCCAGGCGGCGTCGGCAATGGTGAGTGCGACTGTGATCGCGTCCCGTCTCGCACCTGGCTGCTCTCTGCGCTGCCGTTTGGCGGAGCTCGGCCGCTGCTCTCCTTTGCCCGTTTCCTGCTCCTCTTGCGCTTGCTCCCGGACGAGCGCGCTTGGACCTTGACGCCAGACGACGACAGCTGTATCTCATCCTGGCTGCTGTCGCTGTTGATCTCTCTGACCTTTAGAGCAGAGGCGGATGTGGGCTTGTTGTGCTTGTTGCCCTGCTTGGACGAGACCGCCGGAGCAGTATCGCGGTGGACAATTCCGTTCGCAAGCTTTGTCTTTGCCTTGTACGCAGATGCATTGGCTCCTGATGCGCCAACGCTCCTTCGTTTGCCCTGGCTGCTCGTAGTCATCGAGGCTGAAGTGGCAGGCGTCCTGCTCTTTGGCATTGCCGACGTCGAAGCTAGGGATGAGGCTGAGGACGAGGGCTCGGACGACGCAGACCTGCATGGATACGAGTACATCAGTGAGCTCGGCCGCTTTGCTCTTGTGCTGCGTTGGCACTCACGCGACTGGCCTCTCTGCCTTTGCGTCCGAGCTCGCGCTCGCCCCTGCTTTCCGCTTGTCGCGACCTGCACCGAGCGGCCTCACAGCCTCTGCGGCACTGCGGCCATCCTGTCCTGCATGCCCACGCTGTCCTGACTGTGACGTCGTAGTTGTTGTCGTCTTTGCCAGTGATTGCAGGCTTCCCACATCTGGCTCTTCGTTGTCGTCGTCGCCGGGCTGGAAGGCCTTGTTGAGGTGTTCGCGGCGGTCGTAGACCATTGGGGGCTGTCAATGCCAGCACGCGACAGGATGCCCCGCTACCATTAGCTCGAAGTAGGTGTTCCGCATGTACAATGTGCGACTCATCGAGCTCGGGGAGAGCTGCTCTACCCCTCCTGCCTCTCGGGGAGGGCGGGCGAGCCGCACGTGCAGGCTCCGAGTCGCCCTCGGCGTCGCGGGGAACAGGCCTGAGACTGCACTTCTCGCATACACAGCCAATATTACACCGTACAAGCTTAGTCTATGCTCTTTGCAGCTCCGTCAAAAGATCACAGAAGCTGGAAGCTCCTCGCTCTTTGGCAATGGCGTGGCGGAAGCGAGCCGGGTACTGTAGAGCGGAAAGAGCCATTGCGACCCCGAGCTCAGAGGCAGTCCGACATCTCACAGTTGACAACGTACAACCCGGCCAGGCACGGAGCTGCATGAAGACTCACGACGCACCTATTCTCGAGTTTCCCCGTGCTACCCGCGCGGACTGACACGCGCGCACGGTCCTCCTTCCGCTATTATATCGTCGCCCGGGCCTCTGCCGTTTCAGCCCTAATTCTCGAAGGGCGGAGATGGTCGACGCGACGACTGAACTGGACCGGCGCAGTCGGGTCGTCCGGGGGCGGGAGAGAGGGAGAGGAGGTCTGTGTGGTACAGCGGGGGAAGGGGGAAGGCCAGAGTGTGCGAATTGTTTTGGCCTGCGCCCATCCGCTTCTCGTCCTTCTTTTCCTTCCTCCGAGTGCAATCCTCCTTCCGCCTTCACCATCCGTGTCCGCCCATTTTCCCCGTCCATCGCAGAGACATCGCGTTCGCCCATCGCCGCTTTCATTGATCGTCGGAGCCAGCTCTCGATTCATTTGCCGCTGTCACATCTCTTCTTCTTCTCCCAATCGCGGGCGTTCTCTCCCGCCGCCATGCCACCCAATGCGCTCCTCCTCTCGGTTCAGACGAATCATCGCCGCACTCGCTCATCCAGCCAGGATGGATCTGAAGCGGGATCGGGTCGCGTCGCTTCGCCGCGCCTGATGACTCCTCCCCTGTGCACGCCACCATTGCAGATGGGCGGACAGGCGGGGTTCAACCCGCACAGCAGGCTCCTCCGCCGCTCGAGCAGCTGCTCGACACTCGGCAGCATCGTCGACAGCGACGACGGGCGTGCTGGTGAAGACCGTCCTCTCGCCACGGAAGCGGAGGCAGAAGCCGAGTGGACCCGAACCGACATCGAGCGTCTGAAATCAGTGAGGAGCTTCGTAGTGCCGCCTTCAGTCGATCTCCCTGGCTGACATCCGGTATGCCCGCATGCTTGTCCAGGTCTATGACGAATGCGTCCAGGAAGCCAGCGCCTTTGACACCCCTTTCACCGGTCTGCCACCTTCTCAGCTACTCCAGAACATCGCACATGCATGCAGACGCGTCTACCGCGCCGAATGGACGCACTCAATCCCACATACGAGAGCAAAGGCGCTCAGTCTGGCTAGGCAAGATCAAGAGGAGGAGGAGAAGGAGCAGCAGGCGAGGGAAGCCCCCCGCGCTATGGACGAGTCGGGCGACGTGGACATGCAGGCTACCCCTAGACCAGAGCTGTCTGGTATGACCGTGAGTGTTGACCCAGCTCACCCATCGAGAATGCTCAACACTCCTAACACGCTTGCTGCTCAGCCCAAGCGCAGGAAGGTCCGCCGAAACGACTCGATGGACTTCCTGCCATGCAGCCGAGACCTAGCGAACGTCGAAAGGTGGGCTCACCGTGCTACTCCGCGAGCAACGCGCGGAGATCCTAACTGACGAGACCTGTACCTTCAACAGACTCTGCAACAAGCTGCACCGCACGAGCGATGCCACTATCCCGTATTCCATCGTTCCTTCCTCTGCCTCGAAAGCAATCTCTGCTGGCGTGTACGCCGACATTTCGGCAAGCGCACCGTTCTCCGGTCCAGGACGCCTCTCGCGAGCAATGACATTCAGCTCGTCTTCGACGATGGACGACTTTGAAGGGCACCGACACGCGTCGCGCAGCCCAGAACGCACATCAGGGCTGCATCTCCGCATGGACGAGTCGGATATTGTCCGCCCTCCCCTCCGGTCTGCATCGACTCCGCATGCAGCGATGTACCCCACGACGCCTGCCCCTCGGCCAGCATTGGGTGCCTCATACTCCTTTGCCGCCGCGACCGAGGCGACGCGGCTGGCAGACACACTCGCCGCCTCTGGCGGCCTCATGGCGCCGCTTTCGCACGCATCGTACACAAGTTGCAGCCGCAGCTATAGCTCGTCTGCGCACTCGGAGGACGAGACCGCCTCTACCTCGTCATACTTCTCACGCGATGCGTGGGCCCGCGCACCGTCCATGGCATCGACGAGCGGCAACACCACGCCCAGCCCGAAGAAGAAGCGGCCCTTCGACGATCTCGAGGTCGACAATGATGCGCAGCGGCGTGCAGCTACCTTCGGACGCGCTCTCAATTTCCAGCACGCTGGTACCAACAGCGATGTGACGGGCTCAGAAGCGGGGACGTCATCGTACTTTGCTTCTTCCGTACGGACTGGCCGAACATCGAGCGCTGGCACTGGCATCACTGATGGGCTCGCCGACCCTTTCGTTGCGCATCGCGATCCTCTCCCACCTTCCCAGGGCCCCGCCAGCCCATCCGCCAGATCGCCTACTGCCGCTTGGCGCCTTAGCGGCTCGTGGATCGCGCTGCCGGGCAAAGCCCAGCCCGCACCGGAACAGATGACGCTCGACAGTCCTTTTGACTTGACCTTTGGGTCGAGGCGGGCCTAGGCGAAGTCGGCGACCTCTCTTCCACCTTGTTCTGTATGTCCCAATCCGCTCATTCCGCTTTCTTGCTTCGATTTTCTTCCGGTATCTTCGTCCTAGCTTATCACTTCCCTGACAGTCTCTTTGGGTATCTTGGCAGTTCCCTTATCGCTTGCTTTGTTTAGTCTCTGTGGATCCATATCGTTGCAGTCGGCGAGCCCATATCCCTGTCCTGAATGTACAGTTATAGAATTGACCCTGGTGGTCTAGCTACAGCATGCAATACCTAGTCTCCTCCCTTTGTCAATCAGGGAAGCTACACGTCCTTGCTATACGTCTGAATTGAATCCGGTCCCCATACTTGGTCCTTGTCTTCCTTTTGAGCCTTCACGCAAGGGCTGTCGGCTACCTTCGTGATCTCTACCGCGTCCGTAGCAATGGTAAAGTGCATCGTGTTGTTTCTGCTGCTCCTGCTTCCGCGCAGCTGTTCTCAAAGCCTGTTATTTCGCGTTCCGAATGGGCAGCTTCTTTCTCTGCGCCGCCCCTCCTCCTTTGATAGCCCTGCGTGCTCCTCCTCGAGCAGGTGCGATCGTGGGTGCAGTCGCGGCCGGTACAGGGGCCGTGCCCGCCGGTGCTCCTGCTGGCCTTCCGCGGCCCCGAGCAGGCGCCTTCCTGCCCCTCTGCTCGCTATAGTCCTCGTCCGCCATGTCGTCCGCTTCTTCACTGCTGCTGCTGCTACTCGTCAAGGCGTATGCTGCGTATTTGGACGGCTGCGGACCAGCATCTGGCATAGCTCGCCGCTTTGCCGCCCTCTCTTGCTCTACTATTTGCCTTGTTGTGGTTGCTGAGGCTACCTCAGGTGGAAGCTGCCCCTTTCCTCTGTTGACGGAAGTGTCGCCAGAGTCGAGCGACGTTGGCGAGTCCGTATGGTCGGGAGAAGTACGCGAGGAGGGCGCTGTAGGTAGCTGATTGCGATCCGCGTTGTTCGCACCAAATCCTGGGCTGTCTCGCGATGCATCGGCTGCTCCGGGCCGGCTTAGTGCGACCACTTCCACCCGACTTAATGGAGCTTTCCCCGTTATCGTTACGCCTGCCGCGGTGGGGGCACCAGCAGCGTTGTCATCATCTGCCTCCTTCGCATCTCGCATATCTTGATCCGTACCCAGCACCTCTTCCTCGTCATCTGAAGTACCGGAAGAATACTGGAAGATCTCCCTCTTCCTCGGATGAACGACCTTGGCAGGCCGGCCGGAAGCAGGCGCGGACATTGTGGACACGCCGATGCCATGGACGGCTGTCGACGGGCTCGAAGATACAGGTGGAGTGGGTGGTGCATAGTCTGCTGCTGGCGTACCTGGCACGGCCGGTGAAGCAGTCAATGAAGTAGGATGGGCAGGCTCGGCAACAGAAGGCACCTTCTTGGCGTATGTCGCAAGTAGCTGGCTCTCATCCATCGAGGGCGCGACTGTCGAGTTGGTGCCTGGTGGCGCGGGCAGAGGAGGCGGAAGTGCGATTGCCTGGTTCTCCTTGTCCGTCCACTGGTTCAGCTTATCGAGACCTGCTTTGACTGACTGCGAGTGTATATTGGCAGGCAAATCGTTTGTGAGCTGCTGCTGCTGCTGCTTGTGACTCTGCGCATGTGAGGTAGGTAGCTTAGGCGTTGCTGCAAACGTGGCGTGTGAGCCTGAATGTGGTTTGAGGACATCGCCTTCGACACGGACTGCCAAAGATGGCGGGCTCATCTGCGAGTTGGCGATCAGCTCGGTTGCAGCTGTGGATCGTGCGCCTAAACCAGAACGATAGCCGAGGGATGAGGAGTCTGTAGTCGCGGATGGCGCAGCAGAGGAAATGTCCGAAACCTGATGGTCCGAAGGCGGCAGAGCTTGCCCTTGCAGAGGGAGGATTTTCCTGCCATTGAGACTGAGTAGGGTACTCTTGTTTCGACCGAGCGTCGATGTCAGTGTTCTTCCGCCCGCTGCAGGCTGAGGATGCTGATCGTGCGCAACGACTGGCATTCCGGCAGCAAATGGTGCACCTTGCGCACTGAAAGGGGAAGTCTGGGTGCGATCGTGCATCGCGATTGTTTGAGGGTTTCTAGGAGGAGGTCTCTGCTGCTGGCTTATTGAAGGCGGTGGGTCGGGGCCAGGAAGAGAGGGACGAGCCGCTGGCATATGCTGAGGATGCGCTTGCGGAACCTGCAGATGGTTCTGTGACCTGAAAAGATCTGGCACGTGCTCAGGTACGGTAAGGGCCGCAGGCTGAGCGGATATCTGGAGCTTGATGAGATCGAACAGCTGAGTCTGGAAGGTTTGTTGCTGGGCCAGGTTGCTCTGGAAGACGGGGAGGAATGCCTGGAGCGGTTTGAGTGCGGTCTTGACGGCATTCTCGATGTCCTTTGAGGTGGTCAACCCGGGGAGCAAGTCTGAGAAAAGCTCGCTTGTGAAATGCAAGACTTGGAGACCCACCTGAGGCAGTCGGTCACGCAGAGCCTGCTGGGACGCTGCAATGCCTCGAAGCAATCCCAAAAGGTCCGCGTCTTGAGTCGACCCGGTATGTTGCAGCGAACTCGTTGCGACCGTGTCGATCTTCCGTGAGAACGTCGCCAGGCTCTCTTGCAGGCCATCACGCAGTGTCATGAGGTCCTTCCTCAGATCTTCATGAGCGCCAGCATCGTTAGATACCTCGCGCTTGACTGCTGCAACCACTTCTGTGAGCAAGTCCTGCATCCATCGTGCCCTTTCCCTCTCCAACCGCTTCTCCGCCTCGGCCTGCCTAGCCTCCTCCACGGGACTAGTGCCGGGCTTACGCTGTTGCTCGATACCGTCGATGATCAGCTTGACCAGTCTCTGTTCACTTTCCTGCTTGCCAGTCTCGAAAGCGGCGAAGCGTTCCCCGAGCTGATCGTGCGTCTTTGCGCTTTCGCCGAGAGCGCGTTCGAGCTTTGCGAGGCTCTGCGACTGCCTCTCCAGGACGGTGACGACGTTCGACAGCGACGTGAGCATACTTGCAGTATGTGCTTGTGAGCTGGGCGGAGGGGCAGAAGGAGCAGGAGCAGCATAAGCAGCTCGGCTTGTTGGTCTGCTGGCGCCAGCTGGTGGTGAGGCGGACGAAACGACGGGGAGCTGTCCGCGCTTTGCGCCAGTCTTGGAACGCTTAAGGAGGCTGTAGAAGGGAACTTGAGGTGCGCCATTGACACTCTGAGCCGGGTGAAGCGCTGTTGTGTTGGCTCTGGTGGGCGGTCTGGCGAAGGAGGTGTTGCGGCGACTCTGGCTGTGAACAGGTGCGAATTGCGAGGGTGGCGGCGGGGAGGGATGGGCTTGAGCGTGTGGATCGTACTGAGGGAGTGCATAGTGGTACTGCTGCTGCTGCTGGTAGTGTTGTGCTGAGGCCACGGGAGGCGAGTACTGTGTCTGGCTGAGGTCCTCTTCTTCCTGCATCTGGCTGCTCCCCGCGGTCTCTTGCACGGGCGAGCCTGGCCTTGTCTGCCCACGACCAGCATTGTACTGCGCGCTCGTAGACGCTGTCGACGACGCAGGGAATGCGATTCCTCCTGCTGTTCCTCTGCGCTGGGCGTGCGGGACGATCCAGTTGGTCGGCGTCATTGCTGCACTCGGGCTTGCTCGTGCTCATGCAGCTGCAGGCAGGCGGAGGTCTCGCTGGCTCGAAAAGAAGGTGGACTGATGGAAGGGAAGGGCGACGATGGGGTGCATTGGCTGTCTACTCTGCTCTGCACCACGACTGCTTGCGCGCGAGTGTAAAGGGAAGGCGACGGTGCGAGAGAGAGAGGTGGGAAGGGAAAGACGGGCAAGGCAAATACACGGAGACCAGCAAGTCCCGACAACAGAGACAAGGCACGGATTTACAGACAACAAGGTCGCCGCCACGAGCAGTACCTTCAGAGAGCCCACTAATATACCTGTCAATGGAAGCATAGTGTACTGTCTCTATAGCCAGCGCGTGGCCGAAAGGAAGGAAACGAAGGGGAGCTCCCGGGAACCGAGAGATAGTGAACCAATCTAGAAAGTGTGCACGGCACGAGGCGTCATGGTGGGATCGGACGCGATGCGTATCTCTTCCTCGCGCTTTTCCTTCTCCACTTCCTGCTGCGCCTCGGCGCCTGTCCGGCTCCCGAATGTCGCGTCCAGTGGAGTCCTCGGCAGGCTCTCGACCTCCGAGTCGTCTGTCGCAGAGGCCGACTCGCTGAGGGCGTCGACGTCTGCATCGCCCTCCAGGCTGCCGGCGACACTTGCTCCGCTGTCCAAGCCAGGGAAGGTCGGCGCGTCGCTCCTGCCACCACCGGGCGATGGCGGCTCCTCGACCTCGGTCGGCGGCACGTAGCGGTAGGCATTGCTAAACGAGAAACCCTGGAAAGTGCTCTGGAAGTTGGGCACGCCGGACGAGAGGATGGGCGAGGGTGCTGCAGAGCTCGTGCCCGTGCTGCCCGCCGCAGAGGAGACGGACAAATGGCGCAGGTCGCCGGTGGTCCGCCAGCCGGGCTGCGAGAGAAGCGCGGGCGATGTGCCAGCGAGCGGTGTAGCGTTTCCGCTGCTGCTCGTTGACCTTGCGGGTGCCGAGATGGCCAGCTGGGGAGGCAGCGGGGCGGAACTGCTGGAGTCCGCAATGCTGGCCAGGCCAGCCTTGCCGGACCCATTGCTGGAGCCAGCGATGGCAGGCAGGTGGCTAACAATGCTGTTCGAGGCGTCGCGCCTGATTGAAGAGTAGCTGAGGGATGGCAAAAGCTTGGGCATGCCCCATCTGCTGCTTCGCTTTGCCGCAGTCGCAGCGGCCGCCGCTCCTTCCGTCTGCTTCTTCTCCTTCTCTCGTGCGGATGCCAGCTCTGCCTCGGCATCTGCATCAGCGCTGGCGTCCGTTGGCAGCGGAGGCAGTTTTACGCGCTCAGTAGTCTCCACAGCGGCCTGTGTTGCGATAAACTCGCGCAACGCTCGAGCACAGGTGTCGCTTGCCTCGCGGCACTCCTCCGCCTCGAGGAGTTGCATCTTGAGCTCCGCGACCATGTCCTTGAGCGCCGAGATCTCCATGGCCGCCTCGAGCGAGAGCGCCTGCACGACGCCGTCCGTCTCTGCGGGAGGGAAGGTCGTCGTGCGCATGCTCATTGGGTACGAGACGGAGAGCGTGGGCGAGTGCGCCTCCTCCATGACAGTCGCGGGGCGTGGGTCTGCCTGACCGTCCTCGGGCGTAGAACCGAGGGAGTAGGAGGCCGAGAAGAGGGCGCCATGGTCGATGCTCTGGCGCAAACCGCTAGGGCCATGCGTTGACGAGGCGCCCGCGAGATGTGCGTACCCATTGGCGAGGTGTGCGGAGCTACTTCTTCGCTCGGCGAAGCTGCTCTTCCGCCGGACTCCTGTGTCGGCCAGCTGCGTGAGGGATTGCTGCTCGCTACCGTTACCTTCCTCCTCATTGATGGTGGTGGAAGCGCGTCGAGAGTTGGGAAGCTCGCCATCGTCTGCGCTGGCAACACCGCCGTTCAAGCGAATGAGAGCCTGATTCAGGTTGGACGTGCGGCGTGTTGGCGAATCATATCCCAGAGAGGCACGCCTTCCTGCCGTAAGAGAGGATCGGCGGGACAGATTGGAAAAGTGAACAGGAGAGGTTGCCGCATCGGCACTGTTCGCAGCTGACGAAGCGTCCTGACCAGTAGCGTGTGCCGCAAGGACGAGCGAGCGGGATTGCGCGGTGCCAGCGGGAGATGCCGGAAGTGAGGCTCGCCTGTTCAGGCGGTTCGGCGAGACAATGCTAGCTGCGCTGTCTGCGTTGGTCGAGGCCGAAGTGCCTGCGAGGGCAGCTAGGTCCGACTCCGTCCTAGCCGATCCGAGCGAGAGTTTCTTCGCGCCCGCGCTGTTCGGGTCAAAGTGGTTCAGGCGCTTCGAGGTGAGGCCCAGTCCGCTGAGATAGTTGACGGAGCCTCTGCGGTGCTCAGAGATGACGCTGACATTGACATTGACGAGCGAGGATTTGCGGGCGAGGCTGGACCCGCTGCCGCTTCCGACGGCGAGAGTGCCCTGGGCCGCCTCGGACGCGCGCCGGCTCGTCGCAGCCACGAGATCCGAGTTCCGCCGTTCATTCTGTTCATTCAGGATGGCGATTGCCTTCTTGCTCTCCTCGAGTCCAGCTCGGAGTGCGAGGACCTTCGCCCGCTCGTCGTCAAAGCGGGCGCGCTCCTCTGCGAGCTGCGCGTGCGTGAGGGTGAGGCGCTGGCGCAATGCAGTAAGCTCGTCTGCACTGTCCTGAGCGTCGGCGCGCAGGCGAGCATTCTCCGCTCTGAGCTCTGCCAACGTCGCGAGCTGCGCATCGGCGTCCATGGCTCCTTCGTGAAGCTGGGACCGCATCGCCACCAGCGCGGCCTGCAGCTCGTTGATATTGGACTCGCGCCGCATGTCGCCCTTCTGCAGGCGAGAGGTGTGCTCGTGGTCATCTCGATCCGCGTGCTTCTGCAGCAGCATGCGTAGTTGCTCGTTCTCGGCATTGAGTGCGTCGACGAGACTGCTCTTTATGGCTAGCTCCGCCTCGATGGATTCCATTGTGGTCGTCGACATCTGGGAGGAAGAGGAGAGGACGCGCAGAGTGTCAATGAGGAAGCCGAAGCGCGAGCTATTGCCGGACCGTCGCAAGACGCACCTTGTCGCCTTTGCGTCGCCTGTCTCCGCTCGAGGCACTTCAGTCGGGCTGACAGCGTAGAGCAGCGGAAACCGTCAGACGATGCAGCAGGAGGGGAGGAAAGGAGAAGAGAGGAGGGATGACACAGTCAAGACGGGAATGGTACCTGCCCAGATTGTGATCCGAGCCAGCCCCGGCCGCGAGTGCTGGAGCTCGCAGGCTCGCCTCGCCACGCCACCTTCTCTTCTGGATCAGGGTCAGGATGGCGGGCCTGCCTTGGAACAGGCACAGCAACAGCTGCAGCAGTCACAATGGTGGAGAAGAAGGCATCACCGTGGTACAGCAGTCAGCTGTGCGTGGTACTGATCTTGCAAAGGCTTTGTCAGTCTGGCGGCTCGGCGGGCTGCGTCTCGACCTGCCCTTGCCTATTCCGGACTCTGCCTGCTCTGGACTGACTGGACTGCACCCCTTAGCAGCATCTGGCTCGATAACATCACTGATTGCGCACATACAGGCTGATTGGGATGCAAAGTCGACTGGTACCCTCGCTGATGCATCCTCGCGTTGCGGGCTGTTCGGGGGAACAGCAAAGGGCAAGGTCCCGTGGTCGGGCTTGCTGGATAGGCACCCCGGCAAGACCCGCAACAACAGCAACTCACCCTCGTCATGCTCGAGGATACCCTGTACACCGGCAACATGCTCTTTGGATCAATGCGCGCAGTCTGACAGCCTCGTGTTCACGCTTCTCTGGCTCCACCTGACGGCCTGCCATCGCGCTCGCCGCAACATCCTCCCTTGCATATCATCAGCTGATACCGCTTGATCGCTCCAGCTGCTACAGCTATCGCATGTCTTGGCTTACCTACCGGGTGGCAAGCACTGCCTTGACTGCGACAATGCTTGGAATAGAAGCCTCTATGCCGCCCGCTTCGAGGGTCACACGCTCAAAGGCAAGGGCCAGCCTTACAGCAGCCCGGCTTTAGCCTTAGCTAGCTAGCGGTGTAGAGACAGCTTGGCCTCATGCCGTCCGAGAGCTCGTCTTCAAGCAGCATCCATCAGGACTGGACCTCCCACTGAGGGCGCAGCACTAGCACACTCCTCCTTCTCCTTTCTACCGATTCTCTTTGGAAACAGCCACCAATCACGCATGTCGGGAACAGGAGTAGCTACGACACCTCGCCACCGGGCAGCACTGCGAGGGTTGCGCAACGAGCAGTCCGGTCGCTCGTGTGCAACGTGCAACATTCCGCTACGGACTCGGGCCTTTCACGGAGCGCGCGGCTAGCAGGGAGGGTCACTCGCCTCCGCAGAGCGATATTGCCTGAGCAACTCCGCCGACGTGCAGGCGAGTACAAAGCCGCTTCGACGTCCGAACGTCCTCCCACTTCAGACCCGGCTACTGCTGTGATGCGACGGTCTAGCCCGCCCTCCGCCGACAGCAGACACTTGACAGGTGGTCAACAATCCACCAGTCCATTCCACTCTGTCCGAGACGGAGAAATGCCTCAGCAACGGGCGTCTCCTGCAGCATCCGTCAGTTCAAGGTCTGTCACTCGGCAATCCGCAGAAGGTTCCGGCGGCAGAGGGCAGCTTGGTTAGTCAACATGAGGTCCTGGCTGCTAGAAAGCTTCATATACTGGCCGCCGTCCCCGTTCACTACCGCCGCTCTGCGCTTTCCAATGGCACCCCTTGCTCCGAAATCCTATATTCTCAGTCCTTCGCCGCCTAGACGAGTGCATAAGTCTTTCGCAGAGCTAGTCTGCCAAGATCATATGGCTTGACCACTACGATGACTCGTACACCGATCTGCACATTGCTATCTGTTCGGGCAAGCCTCAGAAGGCCGACTCTGGTTAGGCCTGTGTGACCGGTATCATCGTGAGTCCCTGGCAGCCCTTGCGCGTCTACTCAACATCGGCATTGTACTCTATCAATATGCTCTTCAGTCGAGCGCATGCGCTGCGTTGCAGCCACCCATTCTCACGCTCTTCGTTTGCGCTTGACTCTGCGCTCGTTCCGCCATCCTCCCCCGTAGACATCGTCAACTGATTCCGCTCATCTGCCCCAGCTGCTGCAGTTGCTGACTGACTCGCTTGGCAGCCTGCTAGTAAGCATAGCCACAATTGCGATGGTGTCCTACAATGCTCGAAATAGAGCCCTTGTACTGCCTGCTTCGAGAATTCACACGCTCAATGGGACGAGACAGTGAAAGTCAGCGAGACAGGCAGCTGATTGGGACCTGAACGCGACTATAAAAGCTAGCGCTTCATCGGACATGTCCCTCTCCTCTGCCTTCCTCCATAACAGTTGCAAAGAACCTCATCCGCCCGACTGCTCCCGGTATCTCTCTTCATCTCCTGCTATCGAAAGTCCGAGTCCCCCCATCTGCACTTCACCACTGCTCAGCTACTTGCGCACGCCGCCAGTGCCCCCTTCCGCTTCAATATGGAGCACTTGCCGAAGCCGAAGCCGAAGCGCAAGTCAATCAGGGCGACGGACGCAGTGGATCGAACTCTCGAAGACCACCCATAATTGCTTCGGAGACTCAGGGGTCCTTCTACGGCGGGTCCACCTCAGGCCTGTCGACAGGCCCTTTAGGGACATCGATTGGACCCAACGGTACCGAGGGTCGTGGTGCACGGAGCTCTGGTGCGCCTAAATCAGATCCTCCCAACTCTGGCCGAACGGGAGCGCAGTCGCCAGGTCCGACCCAAAACGGGCGGGCGCCAGGCCGAACCAGAGGAGCACCCCGCAACGACATAGAGCCAGGTTCTGGTCCCCACCCTTCTCCTCTGCCGGGTCGGGTTCCGCAAGCACCGGTCTTCCAGCGCCCTTCTTCGAATTCGCCTTCACGTGGGCCTGATACCATGGCTCCCTGGTCCTCCCAATCACGCAGGAGAGAGTCTCCCGAGCCTGGCCCGTATCCACGGCCAAGTCAAAACGGACGTTGGTCTCCTGAGCCCCCTGCCAGTGCTCTCGGATCGAAGAAGGGGCCTACGCAATCCCATAGCGCCCGTGTAGGCGGAAGGGATTCTCCGAGGATGCCTCCTCCTGCCAGTCGACTTCCAACAGCAACAACGAGCAGCTCTTTCGGCCGCGGCAGGGCCTCTTCGACAGCGGCTGCTTCTCCGGATGGTCCTCCCCCTACGGCACCCGCCGGCGCAGCGGGCGCCCTTGCGCACGGGAAGGCTTTATGCGCTAAAACGCAGCATTCAAGCGCCTGATCACCTGCAGGCGGCTCGCGACTGCCTGTCTGCGTGCCACTGCCTTCACTCTGTTACGCGTCCACCATGCGGATCTTCGCTGCCTCTGCTACCGCAACCTCTTTCTCATCGCTTTCCATCTCCATCGCCGCTCTTCCTCCGTGAGGCAATCGCATCTGCACCATTGTCACCGCCTTCCTCGTGCCTTTCATCCTATCATCCGCTCTCAGTCAGTGTCGTGTACTTGTAGACCGCCTAGATTATGCAATGCGTGCTTCAGATCATTGTGCTCTGCGCCGTCTCGCGGCAGCACAGCTATGGCGGGTCAAGCCTTGCGATCACATAGGACTAGATGAAACTTTCTGCAGATAGGATCGAGTGCAGTGACCTTATCGTTTGGACGTAGCCAGCTTGCTGTTACATCGATCCATCACCTTGGGCGCGTCCAGGCGTCTTCCCCTATTCTCCGGGGTTGCGAATGTCAGCAACAGACTGACTATACATATTGCGGACTACACGGCGACAGAATGGACGACGATCTCTTTGCAGCGTTTGGAGGCGGAGGAGCAGCAGTGGAGGCGACAGCAGCGGCACCACCGCCAGCGAGCTCCTCGACCGGTGCCGAGAAGAAGAAGAAGCGAAAGAGGGATGGGAAGCAGGGCGAAAATCCAGAGACGGCACAGACGGTGGCAGTAGCAGGAGGAGCATCGGCAGCGGAGGCAGAGGATGGCACAGATAGCTCGAGCGGGCAGGATGACAATGGTACCGCCGCTGCCTCAGGCTCGGGTTCGAAGGAGGCTTCATCGCAGAAGATCAAGAAGAAGCGGAGCCGGGTCACCTCGCCAGGTCCAGCGGGAACAGGAACGAGCAACGGTAGCAGCAGCAGCAATGGCACAGTAATGGCTGTGGATGCGACACAAGGCAGCAGTGGTCCTCCGTCTACCGCAGCCACAGCTACCTCTACCGACTCGACACAGCGACGGCCGCAGAGGGCTTTTGGTGGCAAGCGCGGCGGAGGCGACGTTGCCATCGAGATGGCAGACCCTATGGAGGAGCAGCCTCTGGTAGAAGACACGTTCGAGGAAGAAGCGCATGTCGACGTCGCCGCTTCTGCTGGGCTGCAGGCGTCAAAAGCCGCGTCGTCCGACGAGCTCGGCGGCAAAATCACCCTGTCGCACGCAGTTCGACATCAGGTTGCCGTGCCGCCCAACTATCCCTACGTCCCCATCTCGCAGCACGTCCCTCCACCCGTGCCTGCGAGGGTGTACCCATTTGAGCTCGACCCCTTCCAGAAAGTCTCGGTGGCAAGCATACAGCGCAACGAGAGCGTCCTCGTTTCGGCGCATACATCCGCAGGAAAGACGGTCGTCGCAGAGTATGCTATCGCGCAGTGCTTGAGAGACAAGCAAAGGGTGATCTATACCAGTCCGATCAAGGTGGGTTCCGCGCTGTCCGTAGCACCCATCATCATGACAAGCGGGCTGAGCCAGCATGGCACCTCTGCAGGCCCTGTCAAACCAGAAATACAGAGAGATGTTGGCAGAGTTTGGGGACGTCGGATTGATGACTGGTGATGTCACCATCAATCCGACGGCAAGCTGTCTTGTCATGACGACAGAGGTGTGTGCTGTGGCGCCGTCCTTGATGCCCGCAACCTAAGCTGATCACTGTTCCGCTCGTACGCGTGCAGATTCTTCGCTCGATGCTGTACCGCGGCTCCGAGGTCATGCGCGAGGTTGCCTGGGTCGTCTTCGACGAGATTCACTACATGCGCGACAAGGAGCGTGGCGTGGTGTGGGAAGAGACAATCATCCTCCTCCCACCAAAAGTCCACTACGTCTTCCTCTCTGCAACAATCCCGAACGCGATGGAGTTTGCCGAGTGGATCTGCAAGACGCACAACCAGCCGTGCCACGTCGTCTACACCGACTACCGGCCCACCCCGCTGCAGCACTACCTCTTCCCCGCAGGCGGGGACGGAATCCATCTCGTCGTCGACGAAAAGGGCAACTTCCGCGAGGACAACTTCCAGAAGGCCATGGGCGCGCTCGCAGAGGGCAAAGGCGAGGATCCGGCCGCGCTCGACGCGGGCAAGGGCCGCAAGGGCAAGTCAAAGAAGGGAGGGGCCTCCAAGGGCCCCTCGGACATTTACAAGATTGTCAAGATGATCATGCTCAAGCAGTACAACCCCGTCATCGTCTTCGCCTTCAGCAAGAAAGAATGCGAGGGGCTGGCACTCCAGATGGCAAAGCTCGAGTTCAACACGGACGAGGAGCGGGACATGGTTGCCAATGTCTTCGAATCGGCCATCTCGGGCCTATCAGAAGACGATCGGCAACTGCCGCAAATTGAGCACATCCTGCCGCTCCTCAAGCGCGGCATTGGAATCCATCACGGCGGTCTCCTGCCCCTATTGAAGGAGGTCATCGAAATCCTCTTTCAGGAAGGTCTGATCAAAGTATTGTTCGCAACAGAGACCTTTTCTATAGGTGAGCAATGTCGGACTTGACGACGATGTCGGCACCAGGCTAAACAAACCGACCCTCCAGGCCTAAACATGCCCGCCAAGACGGTCGTCTTCACCAACGTGCGCAAGTGGGACGGCCAGTCCTTCAGGAATCTCTCTGGCGGAGAGTACATCCAGATGTCTGGGCGAGCCGGACGTCGAGGACTGGACGATCGCGGTATCGTCATCATGATGTGCGACGAGAAGCTTGAGCCGAGCGCCGCCAAGGGGATGGTGAAGGGTGTCGCGGACCGGCTGGACTCGGCCTTCCACCTGGGGTACAACATGGTCTTGAACCTGATGCGCGTGGAGGGCGTGTCGCCGGAAGGGATGCTCTCGCGGTGCTTCTACCAATTCCAGAGCACGACCTCGGTGCCGCGGCTCGAGAAGGAGGTGCGCGAGCTCGAAGACGCGCGTTCGGAGCACGTCATCGACGACGAAGATACGATAGCAGACTACTACGACATCCGCAAACAACTCGATATCCTCAAAGATGACTTGCGCACGGTCATCCAGCACCCAAATTATGCACTTCCTTTCCTGCAACCAGGTCGTCTCGTTCGCGTCAAGCACGAGAGTGCGGACTTTGGCTGGGGATGCGTCGTCAACTACAATAAGCGCATGGGTCCGCGAGGCTCTCCACTGCCGGATGGGACGTCTGCGCAAGATGGCTACATCGTGGACGTGCTATTGCAGTGCGATGTCGGAGCAGCAAGCACCAAGCTGCGAGCCGGGCAGCCATTCACGGCCGTGACTGGTATCCGCCCATACTCGCCTGACTCTGCTGTGTCCGCCTCAAACGGTAGTGCTGCGCCGAAAGCCGAGTACGTCATTGTGCCCTGTTTGCTCTCGACCATCGACGGCATCAGCCACATCCGGATATTCTTGCCAAAGGACCTCAAGCCGCCCGCAGCGCGCGAAGGGGCCTTCAAGAATGTCAAAGAAGTGCAGCGACGCTTCGCAGACGGGATCCAGCTGCTAGACCCTGTGGCGAATATGGGCATCAAAGATCCTGAATTCAAGGACCTGCTCCGCAAGATTGAGACGCTCGAGGAAGCGCTGCGGAAGAATGCACTATATGGCACGCCCGAGCTGCCAGCCAAATACGAGCAGTACGCAGCCAAGATGGAGGTCTTTTCACAGATCAGGGCTATTCGGAAGAAGATCCAGGCTGCCGAGAGCGTTATGCATCTCGACGAACTCAAGCAGAGGAAGCGAGTGCTGCGCCGCCTTGAGTTCACCACTTCGGACGACGTGGTCGAGATGAAGGGCCGAGTCGCTTGCGAGATCAGCACGGGTGACGAGGTGAGTGTGTGGCTGCCAGCGGGCCTTAGCTGGCTGTCGAAGCCTTGCTCAATAATTCTCATTCTCTGCCTTCAGCTCCTCTTGACGGAACTCATCTTCCACGGTGTCTTCAACGACCTGTCGCCCGAACAATGCGCTGCGCTCTGCAGCTGTTTTGTCTTTGACGAGAAGAGCGAGAAGCTGCCGCGCCTACGCGAGGAGCTCGCCGGCCCGCTGCGCCGGATGCAGGAGTTTGCTCGCAACATCGCCAAGGTGTCCAAGGAGAGCAAGCTCGAGATCTCCGAGGACGAGTACGTGCAGTCATTCAAGATGGGTCTGATGGACGCCGTGTTCCAGTGGTGCAAAGGTGCCAAATTCTCTGAGATCTGCAAGGTGGGTCCTGCGCACTCGAGTCCCTTCTCTCTTCTCCGTGCCCGCGCTCATATCATGGCTCTTCCATGCACTCGCGCAGATGTCGGATGTCTTCGAAGGGTCTCTCATTCGCGTCTTCCGGCGCTTGCAAGAGCTGCTGAGGCAAATGGCCATGGCAGCCAAAGTGATTGGCAATACCGAGCTAGAGGAGAAATTTATTCAGAGTCTTGGCAAGCTAGAGAGGCAGTCGTCTGTCGTCTTCAACCCATCGTTGTATCTGTAGAGCTGGGTCGAGTCCCTGCTCATGTCGTTGGCATCAGGCAAAAGCGGAAATGAGAGTGCGCTGGTCTCAAAGCTACACGAGGACGTGCGAGCCGACAACAACCGGTAAGAGGCACGGCAGACTGAACGAAGAGAGTATACGTTACATGGGTTCTAGACCTGGCATGACGCCTCTGTTGCACGCCTCAGTGCGTCTCGCTTGTGGGCAGACCATCGTCCTCGTCATCATAGATGATATCATCCTCATCTCCGACACAGAAAGAGTCCACAGAGTACTGGCTGGCCTCAATCTGCTCTTCGTCGCGGCGCGGAGCGACATATCGCTTGACGGCGCTGCGGTAATCGTGACAGGCGATCAGCCGCAATCCCAGTCGCCGGAAAGTAGAGCGCGGCCTAGCAGACTCACTCAACGCGCAGCTTGTACGCTCCAGGACGTATGGTCTCGCCGTGGAAGCGATGGTTCGCCTGCGACATCAAGCTCTCTCTGTAGAAGGCCTGCATGTTGCCAGGCACGCTCACATCACCCTTGTCGACGAACTCGCGATCGCGTGTGCTGCGTCCAGGAGCAGAACGTCTCAGCACGCCATGCGCGAGCAAGCCGGGCGATTCAGGCACTTACGTCTCAGGGTCAATGTCCTCATCATCGTCCGTCTGACTGTCGGGATCATCAGAGTTGATCGCCCTCAAGTCGAAGAAGGGGCAGCCGTCCGCGGCGAGCTTTTTCGGCTTGATCTTCTTTAACCTCTTGAATGGACTTGTGCGGCCTGCGGCATCGGTCGGCTTCTCCCGGTCGGCTGCTCGAACGAGCTTGCCCTTCGGCCTCGGGGCGCTCAGGACCACCACATCGCTGTCGTCTGCCAGCTTCACGCGCTTTGGCAAATGTGCGAGGCTCTTATCGGGCGATGAGCTGTCGCCCGTAACGATGCGCCGGCGTCCGCCTGCTTTCGGGCGCGCGACGACGGGCGAGTCGTCCATGGTCATATTGCTCGCAGCCTGGAAGATCGAGGACGCCGCGAGGGCTGTCGGGGGCCGGAGGGCTGGAGTCGGGCGCTGCATTGCAGACGGCAGAGCTGGCGGTGGCATAAGCTCCGTATCGGCCTCGGCCTCTGACTTTAGCAGAGCCGGAATGGCACTTCCGCCAGGCGAGTCTGGCACGGTGATTTGACCAGTCGCGGCCTTGACTGCAGGAGCTTTGGCGCGCGGAGAGGGAACATCGAGAATTCGGAGAGCGGAGTCGTCCATGTCCAAATCATCGTACATTTCCTCCTCCGAGTCGAGGACCACCTCGGTGGCTTCGCCCTGGCGCACGATACGAGGTTCGGGCGCTCTGCAGAGTGGGCCGGACGGAGGTATCAGCGACAGCTCATAGCTGTGCAGCGCACTACATGCAAGCGATGAGCACGTACGGGCTCAGCCTATCCTTCCCAACTTTCTTCACCGTGGCCGATGCGTTGATCTTAGCCTCAATGGCCGGAGGGTTGACGAGTGGAACCCGGCCCCTCTGGGACTCTGGCGC
This sequence comes from Symmetrospora coprosmae, assembly GCA_008802785.1. Lineage (NCBI taxonomy): Eukaryota > Fungi > Basidiomycota > Cystobasidiomycetes > Symmetrosporaceae > Symmetrospora > Symmetrospora coprosmae. Next base: position 371,017 of record VUYT01000012.1, on the reverse strand, counting down.
TGCGCTGCGATGCGGAAGCATGTAAGCTAGAGTGTGCAGTGCAATCCAGACACGAGAACGCACCTGGTCTTCTTCACTGCACTCGGCTTGAGAACGACCACGCTGGCTTCCTCGCCAGCATCATCATCGTCGTCGTCGAGGTCGATGACGACGGGCTGGGAGACCACCTTTGCTTTGGGCGCAGACGCCGCTGACTGCCCGCCAGTGTTCTTGCCTTGCGAGTTGGACGGTCCCGCCGACGAATCGCGCTTCCTCTCTCCGGTCTGGCTTTTCCGAGCTGCGGCTTGAAGAGACGGTTTGACGGGCTTGGCGAGCGGAGCAGGCAGGACCATTTCGTCCTCGTCTTCGTCGTCCTCGATGGTCTCGTCTGCAATGCGCGGTGCTTTGGATGGCTTGCTGCGCTTCGCCGCCCGAGCCGGAGACATCACGTCGGATATGTCCGGCAAATCATCGTCGCTTATCGGATCCGCAAGCGGCTTGCCAGCCTGAGAGAAAAGGTCATCGTCTTCCGACAAGACACCGATGTCGTCCGCGATGGCTGAAGATGCACCACGACTGCTGGCCCCAGCGCCTTTGACCGTGTGGTAGGCAGTGGTCGGAGCGATGCGAGCGTGTCGATCCTCTGTCGGGATACGACACGCCCCAATGCGAAAAGATTTGTCCCTGCCTGAGGCAGCCGGCCCACCTCCTTCGTCTCCCGGTCCGTCTTCACCGTGCCATCTGTTGACGTTGTCCCATCGGAGATTAGATCGCAGCTTGTCTTCCCAGTCCCTGAACTTAGACTGATCCGCACTGTGTTTTTTGCCTTGCCGCAGCACGTCGATGATGGTACTCGTGCGGGTTGAGCTGCTGACGAATCGCTTCCCGTTGTTCAGCGTCGAGCTCGACGGTAGCTTCGAGGGCAAGGTACCATGCCTTGCGACTCCCGGCTGCGCATTCTGAATATCGGGCGTGATGGAGTATCTCGCGATCTCCCTGCGCTCCTGCTGCGACAGCTTGCCGGTGTGGTCCTGCAGCTCAGGCGCGAGCGGGTAGAGTTCGACTTCGCTTTGAGGTGCGCGTGACTTTGTGAATGCCGTGATCTTGCCGGTCGTGCTGGACTTGGTGCTCTGGCCAAGCTTCCGACCACTGGCCTTCTGGAAGCCATCGTCAAAGACATCAAGATCCCCCTCCTCGCCCCGCTTGCGCTTGTTGTGCGCGCCCCTGATGCCCTTGCTGCCGATACCCATTCCTTCGGGGTCAAATGGCTCAATCACAAGCTCGACCTTGTTCGCGACTGGGCGGATATCGGCTGGGACAAGGCGGTGCGAATCGGCATACAGCTCAAAGAGCTTGCCAGAGACGATGGCATTCTGCACGCCCTTGTATGTGTCGTTGGCTTTGCGCCAGTTATCCTCCTCGACGCCCTCAGTCATGAGCACGATGACTCGGCCGTCCCTGGCTCGGCCCGTCCGTCCAGCTCGTTGCAGCTACCAACATACGGGAGCGTACAACTCGTCAGCACATCGCGAGTCTCGAGTCCTCGAAGCCAGAGCGACCGGACTCACAGTCCTGACGGACGACTTGGGTGCCTCGTAACACACGATTAGATCCAACTCGCCAATGTCGAGTCCTTCCTCGCCGATACTGGTAGCCACAAGCACGTTGAAGGCTCCCTTCTTGAAGTCTGCCAGGACCTGATTCTGCTCCTTCTGCTTCAAGCCTTTCTTGCCCTTAGTGTCTCCTCCCTGCCCGACAAGCCTCGTCGCTCGAATCTCGCTAGACTTGTTCAAGCGGTCGACAATCTCCTCAACGACTTGCCTGAACGAGCAGAAGACCATGATCCTTGTCGAATCGAGCGTGCCTTCCAGCTTGGCCTTTGCAAAGTGCTCCAGCACAACCTCCTTCAGCTTGACCATCTTTGGATGGCCGGAGAAGTCGCGCCCATTGACAATGTCCTCGGTATCTCGCATGATGCTCGCAAAATTAGGATGCGTCACAATCTCCTTCATCTTGCCCTTAGCCGATGTCTTCAGGTCTTGGAGGGCTTCGTAGAAAGCCGAAACCGACTGCTCGAGCAGCTTGACATTGGCCCGTGCCATGGCTCCCAAGTACGCAAGCACGGGGTAGGCCCACTTCTTGCTGCCGACGTTCCGGCTCGCAGCTTGGAAGATATACGGGTGCATGCTCGTCGGATCTGTCCGCTGCGTCTTGATGACGTCCTTCAGCGGTTTGATGAGGATGTCCATGAGACCGCCGAATCGCTCGCGGATGCTGCCAAGCTCGCCTTGAACCGGTATCACCATCAGGTCGACTTTCTGCGAGCGTGCAAGGCGACGGTTGATCTCAGCTGCGTGTCAAGGTTCGGCACGGAAGGGCACCCTCACCTTCGTGTGGATGTATGGCCGAATGTCAAAGGACTCGTCTGTTCGCACTTCAATGTTGCCGATGTGCAAATTGTCGATGACGGCCTGGACCACCTCTGCATTGCTGCCCGGCGTGGCAGTAAGAGCGAGCACGCGAAAGTGCGGATTCTTTTGCATCATGAACCTGACGACTCCGGTGTAGGCGTACTCGCCGGTGCCTCGGTGAGCCTCATCGATGACGAGACAGATGACGTCTGTCGGGTCGAGCTTGCCGGTGACTAGATCGTTATGGACGGTCTGCGGAGTGCAGTAGAAGACGCGTCTCCGCTCCCACTCCTCCTGCCGCTTCTCCGGCGCATCCTTCCCTGTCATCTCGACTGCATCGTGCAGCGGTATGCCCACGATGCCGTGACAAGCTGAGATCTGCTGTGTGACGAGCGGTCGTGACGGGGCCATAAAGATGATCTTGCCCTTTGGGAACCAGCGATAGAAGTTGTACATGACGACGGCTGCCAGGAAGGTCTTTCCCAATCCGGTCGGCAGTGCGACAAGCGTGTCCGTGTAGAGGGCGCGCGCAACAATATCGTATTGATACTTGCGCAATGGCTTGTTGAGAGGGTAGACGAACGTCTTGCAAGCTTCGCGGTCTGGCTGAAGCTTCATCGGCTTTGGCGGGGCTGCTGCCTCTTCCGGGTCGTACAAGGGGTCGTTCATGTCGACCGAGTAGTCGAGCACCTCTTCGTCGTCATCGTCATCGCATCCGTCGTATTCTGTGGCTCTGCCCTTGCCCTTGCCCTTGCCCTTGCCCTTGGTCGCGGTCCCCTTTCCTTTGCCCTTGCCCGCCGCCGCCGTCGTGCGCTGCGCCGCGCTCTTTGCAAAGGCCGTACGATCCCACTTCTTCTTGACGACGGCGTTGACCTTCTCCTTCTGCGCGTGCAGCAGTCGCTCGAATGCGTTGACTGGCTGCTGCTGTGGCGCGCGGTACGGGACGCGACTTGTTGACGCGACAGGTGCGGCTGGAGCATTGCTCACACCGCGAGCTTCGAGCTGATTGAGCTCTTCGAGTGCACTCTCGTCGAGATCCAGGTCTAGATCCCATGCATCGTCGAACTCGTCCCTGCTGCCCGGCATCGCTGCAGTGTGCGACAGCACAAGAGCAGTCTCGCGTCGCCTCGTTGCGGTAGTGTGGATGTGCGTCGAGCTCACCCAGAGAGAAGGTCGAGAGAGAGCAGGCAGAGCCGGGCGTCACCAAGCTCGTGAAGTCCTCATCAATGCCTCATCAATGCATCAACGTGCTAATCTCTCGCCCGTCACCGAACAACTAAGTTATGATGGAGCATGGTGTGACATGCTGCTCGTTCAGGCAACCATATCGATACACACAACCCCGACGCGACGCTACGCTGTCGGGACTGACACTCGTTGAAGGCCCCCCTTCACGCGCCATATGAATCTCTCAATAAGGCTGACGCGCACCAAGTTGGCGACCGGGCGAGGGACTGAGCGAACTCATATACTTACTCTCCTGTCATACTCTCGGTACGGGCTATGGGAGACTCGGCGTCATCGCTCAGTGCTCTCGGGCTTGTGGTCCAGCTCCATCCACTGGCTTAGGGCCCTGCGCCGAAGTCGATGGTGCCGCGACACCACTCAAAGGGCAGTCTTTGTGCTCGCGCCAGTTGTCCAGTCGCGTCCCTTGTCCGAGCTGCATGCCCTCATCCCCCCGCCCGGCGCTTCGTGAGCGCGAGCGCTGCGGTGGTGCCGGCGATATCGCTATACCCGGCCGCTCCTGACCTGGGCGTACCGATCTCACCCGACAGGCTCCCATTGATCCCCACCGGCGCAACCCCACTATCAAGCTCAGCCTGCAACGATAAAGGGTCTGGCGACGACAGACAGTCGCTGATCAGCGCCACCTCCCATGCATGGGTAGCTCTCTTGCTCTCCCGGCACCATCGAGTCGCTCCGACATTTTTACCTTCTCGTTCGCTTCTGCACAATGGCTAGCCCTTCATTCTCATTTCTCCTCCTGCTCACAGCATCCACCTTGATCTCAGCAACCCCGGTCGAGCTGGCTCATCGGCAGGCCACACCCAGATGCGACGTCAACGGCTCGCCCTCCACTACAGCGGACGGTGCAACCAAGATCTGGTTAGTCAGGTTCAACGCTATGTCCTACATCAGTCGCTAGAGGAGCCCCCTTAAACGCGCTCATTCCCCTTGGCAACAGGCCGGCTGGGAAAGGCGTATCTGGCGTGAGCCTCGCCGACTGGAGCTTCTGGGAAGCTGGCTATTGCTGGCTACCAAGCGCCATCAGCCAAGGCAGCGAATGTCGCCCAAAACCCGTAAGCCGCGGTCTGTTCTTGGGCGGAAGGATCATACGAGACCGAGACTGAAACTGCGCTGGGCTGCTTGATCTCGTCAACAGAGCGACTGTCAGAAGGTGCTCCAAAATTGGCGCGACGCGGCTCCGAGCAACTCTGCTGTTGCTGGTCCGCCTGTATCCATTGGAATCACCTATACGAAAGGTGAAGCAGTTGCCTTTGTGAGTCGAGTCAGGCGCCACAGGTGAGGTTCTGTGTGTTGCGCGGGTGTACTGATATGTGCAGCATGCTCTCACGCGTACAGGGCACGCCTCTGAAGATTCGGAACACGCTTAATCCCGACACGGAGCTGTCGCTGGCCGAAGGAACCTGTGGCATTCATTTGTGGGTTGAAGGACCTCGGTTTGCGTCGACGGAACCGTCCTGACAGGGTGACCGTACACAGCTATATCAATGACGATGGCACCGCACCAGCCGAGGACACCCGGTGGGTGAGTCGACATGGCGGTATTGTCAAACGTTTCTGAGCTGATCGAGACATCTCGCCTTTGCACTCATCGCCGGGCTGCACGTCGAGAACATCTTCGCCAAGATTGCAGCCTGCCAGAAGGGCAACGAGTTCTCGGACATGGATGTCCGCTTCTATCCCCTCTGCACAGGGGGCGTCAACCCTGTTCGAGCGGCTACAGTCGGGGAAGAGCCCATTCCAGTCCGCATGCGCATCAACTACAATCATGCCGAGCCGTCGTGCGGGGAGGTATGCCCTACCGGCCAAGACGATCATTTCTGCTACGAGTAATGCCCATGCGCCTCGCTTTTACCCTATGCAGTCAGAAGTGCCGCAGATCGCAGCTTACAGCATCCCATCGGTCTCCTGAATCTGCGAATTGACGGTGGAGTGCATCGCACACTTCGGCTCTTGCATAATCTCAGCAGATACACCGAGCTACATGCACCTATGCCGAGTTCCCCTTTACCAGACGGATTTCCCATGACACCATCCGCTGTCTCCCGTGGTCTGCCCGCGCCCGGTCGGCAGCTTACCGCGAACCTCCCCTTTTTGTCGTTGGCCATGTGTTGTGCAAGCTGGCGCGATGCATATCAAGAGGGATGCCATCTCTGGTCTCGACCACTCCACTTCTCCGCCCACTTACATAGCCTGCCACTTGACTACCTCAAACATACACACCAAAAGTAGTTCAATGCTATCCGCCATTTTCCTCATCTCAATGATTGCAATCCAGTGCCAAGCCAGTCCGCTCACTCTAATGCGCCGGGCCTATGGCGAAGGCGGCTGCCAGGAGGATCCCTCGTCAGACCGAATAATAGACGCATGGTTAGTCACCTGCCAGCACCTCTCGGTAGTCTGTGTTGACACTCAGAATGGCTCTATCCCATCAGGTCCGCAAAGCCGGGTATCGAGTACACAAAGGAGACCTCCAAGCCTGGTCAGTACGAAAATTGGCAGTGTATGCGTCAAGTACCCTTAGCCGTCGGTAGTCCGTGCCGTCCAAAGCTGGTGAGTCACATCTCTATCGTAATTTCTGTCGAAAGCAAGCGAGCTTTGTCTGCTTTCCTCTCGAAATCGCGCAGGAGGACTGTATCAATCTCTACGAGAAGATGAAGGCTGTCGGTAAAGCAGATGGCAACCTTCCCTACGTCAGAGTGGAATACGCTAAAGACGAAGACAATGTTATCGGATACGTAAGTTTACGGGCTGCACACCAGAGGCCCGCACGATTCATTCCACTGGCTGAAGCCTGCGCTGTGCTTCTTAAGCGTAAGCACTTGAGAGCATACAACGAAGCCAGTCTTGAAGACGACCTGCCGCTATCCGAGGGGACATGCAGTATTCGCTTGTCAGTGGATCGCAGTCAATGCTGCGGTATCTCCGGCTGAACGCCTTCATTCTCGCAGCTACATTAATGAGGAGGATAAGCCCGATCAGAACTTTACCTGGCGTGAGTCGCCCACAAACGAGGGATTGCGAGCGCATGCCCATACTAAACGAGACCGCTGACCGGAACGGATCGCATGCGCCTGTTTTGCAGAGATTGCCGGGGATGAAATCAAGACCATGCTCGACATGGGAATCAAGAATTGCGCCGAAAACCCCGACTTCACCGATCTTGAAGCCACATTCTACATCAAGTGCTGGTACAAGAGCGGGAACTCGGAAACCTGGTCTGTACCTGGTGAGGACGTGAGGAAGGATGCCCTCCCTTTTCTCATGCGCATCGCCTACAACCACGCCGATTCCAACTGCCCGAACGTCTGTCCGGCGGGAGCGAATCAAGGCTTCTGCTACGCCTGACTGCGCCGCAGCTTGAACATTGTGTATGCACCGCTTGTTGAGAAAGCATGCCTGCCCAGGTGGCGGCATTGTGTACTCGGAGCGTCCGTCGGTGCCTGGCGGCTGTTGCCTCTCCACGTGCCCACTCTCGTCAGAGAGCGGCGATCATCTCTGGCTTCTCGCACTTCGCAATGAACAGCATCCGCCTGATGAGGACGTCTGCCATGCCACCATGGGCTTCTGCGTCGGGCCGTTCCGCTGCCGGCGTTGCCAGCGCATCAGCCGCACCCCTTGGGCTGTCCCTGGCATCGACGTTGAGCATGACCTCGATCGGCCACCGTCACCACTCAAGAGCAAGAGCAATAAGCTCGCTCGCACGACCTGCTCGAAGGCCCAGGCTAGCACGGCCACATACAGGCATGCTCGCTGCGACGACGCTCGGCCAGCGGCGCGCCTTCTTTGGTATCGGCGAGATTGTCGGGTGCGTCGTTCCTGTCCTGCGCGGCGCCTTTGAGGTGGCGTCAGGCCCCCCATGACCTGCAGACGAGCATACCTTGACGCGTGCGGCCATGCACCATCCGCAGGGTCTTGACGAACCCAGCAGAGGTTGTCCGCAACCTGACGGAATCACGCAAGCTCCTCGAGGAAGCTCGCCAGGATATCAAAGACATGCGCGAGCGCGCCCAACTACCTCCCAAGCACACCTTCTCCCCGCTCCCCGGGTTCTTCGAGCGGAAGAGGGAGATGAAGGCTATAGAGCGCTCTCTGAGCGGGGTGCCGTCATTCACCGTGCTCTTTGGCGCGTCCAGCGTCGGCAAGTCGGTGCTCTGCCGACAGATCCTGTGTCGGCCGGAATACCACTGCCTATCCTTCGACCTGCGTCTCGCTGGCTTTGCCGACCTCTCAAGTCTCTACTTTACGCTCTCGGCGCAGATGGAACAGTACTTTGTCCAACTGTCCAAGCTGCTCAAGGGGTACGAGGAGTTCGAGAAGGAGTCATTCGCATTCAAGGTAGGCCATCTTGCCGCCAACGGGACAAATATAACACGGATCGCTAATCTCTATCATGCTCGCAGCATGACCGCATAGCCGTTGAGAAGCGGACAGAAGCTGGCGGAGAGGTTAAAACAGCTGACGTCGCTCGCGTCCTCGAGCTCTTGTGAGACCAATTTCAATCAAACCCCGTCTCTGACCGAGCTAACGATAACTTATCATAGTCAAAGCGCTCTCATCAAGTACTGGGCTTTCGAGCCTGCTCTACCTGGCGATAAGGGCAAGAGCAAGGACAAGAATCATGATGCCACACTGCCAAATCCAGAGGCTAGCTTGAAATCCGCGCGGAGCGTAGATGTCTCCAAGGATGGCTCGGACAAGAGTGCCGTGCCCGGAGTTCCGGCCCCTCGAGTCGACACGGTCGACACCGTTCAGTCCGAAGAAAACGAGGAAGTCGCTCCGAAGAAACTCATTCCCGTGCTGTTTTTCGATGAAGCGCACAGACTGCCTCTGCTCATCCAGGACCGAAAGGCGATGAAGTGCATTCTAGATGCTATGCTCGTGCTCACCAAGCAGGTGAGCTTCCAAAAGATACCTGCTTTTCAGCCCTCTCAGCCTGACCGACTCTCCCATGCTTACCGACAGGACCGCCTGTGCCACGTCGTCGCAGCCACTAGCGACCCATTCTACATGCACTGGCTGCGGCAAATGAATATAATGCAACACTGCAAGATACAGACCATTGGCGATGTCTCGAAGATCGAGGCTGAGGCCTTCTTCAAGGACAAGTTGTTGCCAGATGTCCCGGAGAAGCTGCGCAGTGGCTTCAACTTCGAGGATGTCTATCGAGTCTTTGGCGGCAAACTCGCTCACCTATCAGACTACGCCGCAGACTATGTGAACGCAGACGGGCGTCTGGAGCGTAAGTCGCCTATCCTTGCAACCACACAACCGCAGTCCAGGCTGACGCACGCTCAATGCACTTGCCTCATTCAGCCAAAGCGTCGTCTCATTATGCCCAAGCCCATGCCCTCCTAAACCTCCAGCTCATCCACGCTTCGCCTGCGCTGTCTTCGGAAGAGGAGGACACAACGGCGCAAGCAGCTGGCTTCGGCATATACTCTCCTCTCCGACCTACCGGCGGAGACGATAATCCGACGCCGCAGGGCAACGACTTCACGCCAATGAACCTTCTCGAGGTCTGCAAGCGGCTGCTGGCGGAGAATGCTTTGCCCTACTTTCCCCTGTGTCGAGAGCTGGGCGCGCGTGCTGTAGACGGCTTGGTGAAGGGTAAGCTCAGGGCAGCAAGACCTCTCCGTTGGCCTCTGGCACTAACGCTGTCGCGACTATGTGCAATCTGGCTTCATGACCGACAGGCCGAATCCTCGAGCTACGATGGGTCGAGTCCATTACACCTGAAGGAGATATCCAGCAGTCCAACACCGAAACTGGGCCTGTTCTGCTACCGACCACACCGGTGATTCGTAGCGCGATGCGCCAGGTAGTCGAGGAATGGCAGGACTACATGAACTCGATGGCAAAGAATCCGGCATCGAGGCAAAGCGCGGATGAAGATAAGGACAAGTAAGTATAGGCTAAGAAGCGCGTCTGATGGACATCTCTGTTGTTGTACGATGTTACGACTCTTGCACTGCGCTGCGTGTCACGACTCCACTACGATAATACGCTATGGCTACAGGTTGTACGCGTACTTCGGCTGTCTAGTACTGCGCTTGATAATCCAGAAGGTACAAAGACAGATCCTGCCAGCCTGCATGTTCAGAGGGAACGGTTGTCAGTCAGCATGGATGGCATCGGCTCTTATAGCGAGCTCACTAACTCACCTCCGCCGATGCGGCACATCACCTTCCTACCTCGCCCAGGTCCGCGATCGACAAGCTTGCAATTGAGTGGCTTTTCCGAATAGCCGAAAGAATACCTGGCAATCCGCTCGCTTGCAGATTGCGCCTCCGCCGCCGCTTTCGAAAGTGGCAGGTCGACACGCTCGCACGCCACAGAGCACGGCTGCGAGTTGATGATGGATGCAACCTCAACGTCGAGCGGGTCTACGGGATTGGCAATGTACGGCTGCCCTTCCTCCCGCGCTCCATTCCTGCCGACTAGCCCAAAGGGCGAGGCAGAGCGCCCAAAGTATGACATTCTCCGGTCACCGCTGGGCGTGCCAGCGACGGAGCGGCGGGCATCCGTACCAGCGGCTGACGAGGTGACGGATGTTCTTGGGCGCCGGCCGCCCTCCAGCACAATAGGTGGCGGGGCGGGCAAGCCTCCCATCGACTTGCGAGACGAGGTCGGCGTTCCGGTACCGCCCCCATAGATCGCTGATGCCCGTGCTGCACGGCTACGCAGCGAAGGCTCGGGGGTAAAAACACTCTCTTGCCCGTGTGCTGGCGAGTGGAGCGGCGTGTTGTGGGTCGAGCTAGCAGAGAGTGCCAGTGTCGGGATCGGGATGTGCGACTGCCGACGAGAGGCGGATCTCGTCCCGCCAATTGACGACGCTACTGTGTATCCGCCCGCCGAAGGCGTAGGTGAGATCGCCCGGTTCGTGAGCGATGCCGAGAGAGCGCCGCCCATCGGCTCTGCTGAGCGGAAGAAGAGGGTCTCGGTCGCGTGCTCATCCTCGTCCTGGAAGGGCGGGGCAGAGGAAGAAGGCTTCCGTAGCGCACCATTGCTGCCGGTCCCGAAGGATGGTCGACCTTGCTTCGATGGGGAAGGCGCTCCGATCTGTAGCGGCGCCGGTATGCGTGTATGTGGAGAACTGGGCCTAGGCCGCGCAGCTGAAGCCGACGCGTTCGAATTGGCTGAGAAGGCGGGCGAGGCTGAGCGGTTGACAGGCGGGGCAGTGAAGTTGCGCGAGGCTGGACGCGAATATGTCGCTGGGTAAGCGGGAGTCATTCGTCCCGTACTATGGCCTACACTGGGCGACATAGCGCGGCTGGGCGTGCCGAACGGCAGCGATTTCCGCGCGCCCGCTGAACGATTCAGGTCGTCGTGCGTGACTTTGACACTACTATTCCATGCTGGGCGGACGTCGGTGGTCATGCCTGATCCAGTTGGTGGGCGCGACAAGCGCGAGCCTGGTAGGGGCGATCTGGCCCGTTCGCTCGCTGCTGACGAGATGTGGGAAGGGCCGCGAGAGAGCGCGGGCGGGGTGTACAGTGCACCTTGACCTGTACTCTGACTGTAACGGTGGTGTATGGCGGAGACATTTGTCATAGCTGTGGAACGGGGCAAGGTGGCACCGGCACTCGAACCAGGCGGTGTGTGTTGACTCCCCTGCCTTGCCGTGCTGCTCAGGCCGGCCTGACCCTGGCCTGATACGCGAGGCTGCATCGAAGCGATAGATGACGATGTGTTGGAAGAGCCAGGAGACTGACTGCGCGGACCCCTGACCGGGACAGGCGGTGGCGGCGACTCTTCTTTGCCTCTGCCGCTCGATTTAAGGCGATTCGCAATCTTGCGAAATGGCGAGACTGTTCGTGGCGCCTGGCCGGGTGAGCTTTGTTTGTTGCTCTTTGGGCTCGGCGTCAGGAACCCGCTGCTCCTTGCGCGCACGCCACTCAGTGTGCCCCTTCCCGGAGTCGAGACCGAGCTTTTCCTAGACGCGCTGGCCGAGCTGGCCGTGGACGCCGCCTCCTGCACGCGCTCACTCAGCTCGCTCAAAATCTCCTGCACGCTCTCCATCTCGCGCTCGGTGCGGCGGAGCCGCTCCTGCAGATTGCGCCAGCGCTGCTTCATGTCCTGGTGCCCGCGCAGCACTTCCCCATTCAGCGAGCGCTGCTGGGCGATCCCGCTGTCTATCGTCTTAAGGACGTGCTCGCAGGATGGCACGTAATACTTGGTCTTTTGGTGGAGCGACTTGTGCAGCGACATGAAGGTGGTCAGGCTCGACTGCAGGTCTTCCGGTGGTGCAGCGCGGCTTGGGGCGTTCGCGGTTTGGGATGAGCCGTGCTTGCTGTGCACCTCGTGCACAAAGGTGTGGCATTGGGCGAAGATCTTCTCCAAGCTCGTCATCATGTCGGCTGCCTGCTTGGACACGGTGCGATAGACGATGAGGTACCTGTTCGCGACGCGGTCAGCGCGCGGATACCAGGAAAGCAGGCTGGACAGCAGGCTCCAGATACTCACTTGTCCTCCACAAGCTCCCTGCGCATTTCCTCTGCCCCATCCTGTGCTTCCTGCCATTGCTGCAAGCTTTCTGCCCACTTGGCTTGCACGAAGTCGGTTTCTGTGGCTGACCCCGCCAGGAGCGGTTGTATCCGCTCTTTGAGCTGGTTGAACTCGGAAGCTGTCGCCTCAAGCTGGCTATCGAGGCGCATGAGAGCGCCGTCTACCTCGGAAGTCGCGTCGTTCGTGCCGGGCGGCCCAGCCTCGACCGCTTCGCTAGAGGCGCGTTCAGTGCTAGCAGACTCGACGGCGGCATGTCGCAGTTCCTGTTGAGCGTGCCGGATGCATTAGCGTCTGAGCTGACCCATGCGTATTGACAGGCGCGCACCTGAACCTCGAAGATGAGGGTGAAGGCCGCCTGGATGGAGTAGCCAAGCTCGGTGATGGCGGACGAGAGCGCGAGGGATTCGAGCTCGCGGTCAAAAGTGACGGTAGCTGGACTATCCGTCCCATCATCATCATCATCATGCCGCAGTGTTGGCTGTTGCTGCTGTTGCGTCACTGTCGGACTGCCGCTGCCGTCCCCACCTCTGCTTGCGCTCAACCCAGTCGCACCAGCAGCGCGGGTCGGCGTTGTGGTCCGGCTGCTGTCACGGCGGATCATGGGGATGGAGGATATCGCCTCGAGTGGTCTGCTGCCGTTGCTGCTGCTCTTCAGTGCCGTGGCATCCTCGTCTGCAGCGGCCTGCACTGACGCGCTCAAGCTCGAGCCCTGCTCAGCCACGTCGGCCATCCTCGTCCAGCTGCGAGTGGTCGATTGCACGCAAGCAAGATGTCGTATCCGGCACTTCTGCAAGGCGTATCGTCATGTCCCGTTGAGCCGAGTGGAATGACTGCAGGCACCTCCAAGCTGAGCTGAGCGCACGTCGCTGCAAGCGAAAGGGTCGCGGACACCTCGCGAAGCTCGAACAACTGCACACAAGATGCACAGACTGACACTTCGCACGCAGATTCACGGCTGTACATATAGCTACGGCGTACGAGGAAATTATTCCAAGCCGGAAGCCGCTTGGCTCCAGCTCTGCTGCAGAAGGCAGTCATGGTCTCCGGTCTGAGGTTCGAGCCGAATGACCCATGCCCTTGACCGCCCATTGACGCCGAGGCAGACCCTCAGGCTGACGCAATGTCGGACGCTGTCGAACTGACGTTCCTCTGAGCCCTCGGCCACTCTCGTCGACCGTACCACAGGCCGACCCGCCAGCCGGTCCTACTTCGAATCCCTCAGACCCGCCTCCACAAGCAACTCCCACCTCTGGGCCTGTTACCACAAGTCCTTGGCTCCGCTTGAACTACCGTAACTAGCACTCTAGCGTCCTGCCCTTCTCGGGGACGTACCACAATGGCCATCGGCGGAGATCTCATCTCAAGCTTCCCAGCGAGCGGGCTGTCCGCTTCCGAGATCCCGCTGGGTACTGCTGCAGATAACGAGGATCTCGCTGCCCTGCCGAACGAGAGTGCTAAAGTCATCATCGAGAACGAGCATGGCGAGGAGGTGCCGCTAGCCGAGGCGTCCGCTTCCACGCCTCCGGCCCTTCGCCACGATGGCTCCTTCACCAAGCCCATCTCCGCGGCATCGTCCTCTCAGGACACGCTCGCCGCTCCAGTCGCATGCGAAAAGACATTGAAAGACGTACCCGTCTCCACTCTTGCCAGCGCTGGCCTCACCGGCTTGGAGCGCCAGCTCGAGCGGGTCAATGATAACCTCGAAGCCGGGCAGGAGGCTCGCCTCGACTTCACCAGCGTCAGCCTCGATGTGCGCCAAGCCTTCATCCTCAAGGTTACCAAGGCGCTGCTCTCCTTCGGGTCGCCCAGCCATCGCGTAGAGGCGGACCTGGACTTTGCAGCGGAGATCGTGGGCGTCCCTGCTCAATTCGTTCATCACCCGAACTGTGTTGGTGCGCAGAGAGTCGATGTACAGAAGATCTCCTTGAAAGACCGAAGCTTACGCCTCGTTCCTTTTACTGCAGTCGTCAACTTCGGAGTTGCGGGCTCGCACTTGAGCGACACCATCACGGTCAAACACCAGAACGGCGGACTGGATCTCGGATCGGTAAGTGGACATGCTCAACATCGCTTCCTTCAACCATATCAAGTGACAGTGCATTCGTCTCCAGCTCCATGCCGTCAATCAGCTCTGGCGGTCCGTCGAGTCGGGCCACACGACCGTCAAGGAGGCAACCCTCTGCCTCGACGTCATGATGGAGACCAAGCCCATCTACAGCGTCTGGCAGCGCGTCGTCATTGCAGGGTGCATGTCGGCACTTATCTGCCCCATGGGCTTCAGTGGCTCATTCGCGGACGCAATGCTCGCTGGGGTGTTTGCGAGCATTCTGACCTGGCTCAAGCTCGGCATCAACGCAAACAATCAGCGCTTCCATGACATCTTCGAGTAAGTCAGACGCCGCACGTGTATCGATGCGAAAGTCGAGGCTGAAGACCTGGCTCTGTCAGGATTGTCGTCGCAAGCGCCATCTCCTTCGCGGCAAAGGGTCTTTCCCGTGCCGGCCACATCTGTACGATTGAGAATTCCTCCTCGGCCTCCATTCTCTCTTTCCTGCCTGACCCTGACTTCTTTCTGGCGCGTAGTCTGCTACGAGGCGACGCTCTCCGCTGGCTTGGTGGGGATTCTGCCCGGCTTCATCATCCTGGCTGGCTCGCTAGAATTGGCCGGCAAGAACTTCGTAGGAGGGGCTGTGCGACTAGGTGGGTCAGAATCTGCCCGCCTTCCGCTTCGTCTGCTTCTAACCCGTATGCAACCCATCTGCAGTCTACGCCATAATCTACTCGCTCTTCCTGGGCTGTGAGAGTCCCGCTGCTGCTGCTCATGTCTAGAGCCGAACTGAGAGTGCCATTCAACCGCAGTCGGCATCGGCGTCGGGAGCGACCTGTATGGCCTTATGGACAGGCGGCGCCTCGGTCCCGACGACACCGACAACACTGTCAATATCATGGGCACCGTTTACAATGGCACAGTGCCATTCTTGACCGGAAGGTGGATCTCATACGTCACGTCAAGTAGGCATATCCGATCATGCTGACACTGTACTCTTTCGCAGCTTTTCCTTCGACAACGGCACCTTGTCCGACTCGCTCACCGCCATCAACAGCGGCAATATCAAGTGCAACCGCGCGTCGACGGACGGGTGGTACGCGCGCCCACTCTCGAATGACTGGTACCTATTCCTCCTCGTCCCGGCCTTTGCGGTCCTTCTGGCGCTCTCAAATCTGCAGCCTCTCAAGCGGCGCGAGCTGCTCGCCATGGTCTGCATCGGCTGCGCCGGCTGGGTTACGAACCACTTCTCCGGGCTGTACATCCCGCACCGCGTTAGTGACGTCGCCTTCCCAACTTCTCCCGATGCGCACGAGTTACTGCTGACCGTGCCGCTCTGCCCAGTCGGACATCGTCTCGTGCATCGGAGGCTTGACCGTCGGCGTGCTTGCCAACGTGTACGGCCGCATCACCCGCTCCTCCTCCTTTGTGGTAGGCATCACGGGCATTCTCTATCTCGTGCCCAGTGGCATCGCTGCAGCCGGTGAGTCCGCGCCTCGACCGGCCCAGCTCCTTGAACGCCGCTAACTTGTGGGCTTGCCCCGACTCGCAGGCGGCCTGGTCATCTCGGGCAGAGGACAGGCGAGCGACGGTGCCGTGTACCAGCACAGTCTCGGCGTTGGACTCCTGATGGTCGAGATTGCCATCGGAATCACCGTTGGCCTGTTCTTCTCCTCCTTTTTGGCACACCTGTGCAGTTCCAGGCGGTCCAAACTGAACGACCACCTCCGGGCGTTCAGCTTCTAAGGATGCTTGATGTCGAGGGGGTCGATGTTGCAATAGTCATGCGCGCGTTCGAGGGCGCAGTGCTTTGGGCTTTAGGGGCGGCATCCGCGCCGGTAATAGCAGGGCTTGACCTTCATCACTCCAGGATCCAGGCTTTGGCTTGTGTGCTACCACCTAGCTGCGAATGCAGTAACACGGTACTGAGCCAATAAGCAAGCCGCTTGCGCCGTTTTTCCAGGAAAGACGGTCGGTATTTGGCTGAAGGGCTGGAGCGTCAGTCGGAAGAGAGGCAGTAGGTGAGGCGACACGTCCCCGACGCACCTAATGACTTTCGTGGTAGTGTGTCAATCAGCCTGGTGAGAGCAGGAAAGGCTTGAAGGAGGTCCTCTCGCAGGTCGCAGAACGCCGAATAGCGCTTCATCCGGCGAATAGTGGCTCCCTGCTCGACACATTACTCTTGATCAGTAGGTCCAGCTATAAGTCAGGAAAGTCTCGCCGACGCACGTCTGTGGTGGTTATGACGCACTCGTAGGCTACAAAGCCGCCGAGTGAGCCGCCAACTGTGTGGAAAGAGGATATCCGTACCTATCGGAGTCATCAGATCGGAGGCTATGGCTAGCTTACCTCTCACATGGTGTGCCGCAGTGCTCACCTGTCGAGCGAATGAGGCGCTCTCTTCGAGCGAGTTGTCGCGTATCCTCACGCCCTGCAGTGATGTCCCGATGGACGTGCGCGAAGCGATGGAAGCAGGGCGGATACGGAACGACTCGGGCTGCAGCGGTCGACGTCAAAGGGTGAGCATAGTGTCCCGTGCCAGGCCTGCCGAGACGTGCCACGCACGTCGCTGTCAAAGTCAAGGCTGTGAGCGCTCTCGGTGCTGCAGCGACGTAGCATTGCACCTCCGCTTGTGCTTCGGGACATGTCTTCCGGACCGGATCTCCGCAAGGTGGCATCGAGCTGGCTGGGCGGGTGCAGCCTGCCGTGGGCGCTGCTGCTAGAACGGCCAGCAGCGCTTCCTTCGAGAGCTCTCACGCTGTCTTGTGCGACTCGCGGCGACAGCGGAGGCGGCAGACGCCTGTCTTCGAGGGAGGATCGTCGAGCTCGCGCGGCTCGGGATGGACCCGATGATATCCCGTGCGTCTCTTCTGCTTCGTCCGACGAAGCTGAGGATAGATGTGACGCTTCCATAGCATCTGCCACTTCTTGCGCGGTAGTCCTCGACATGTTTCGATGCTTCTCCAGGGAGTGCGCTGCTCGGAGGTCAAGGCGGGCGCTGGTGGCGACTGCCCCTGCAGCTGGAGACGCCCGACCCTTGGGCGCGTCTTCGTCTTGATCCCGTCCCTCCTCCAGTCTCTCCTCTTTCCTTCGCTCCAACCAACTGTATCGTAAGGTGAAGTCGACAAAGCAGTGTCGGGTAGTATTAGCAGCAGCAATAGAAGCGTAGATAGCGCTTCCAGTACCACAATCACCTCGCCCAGTCACGCTGCGGCTGGCAGCCTCCAGGCCTGAAGACAGATCACTTCCCCGACTCGACGATGAGCAAAGAGGATATGGAGGTTGACTGGGACCTCGAGGAGGACGAAGAGTTCATGGCCTTGGCGGAGGCTTCCGCCCTCAAGCCCAAGCCGCATCTCAAGTCTGGCGCACCTGCGGAGAGGGCCATCCCGCGAAGGACGAGCAAGGACTCCGGTAGCAGCGATGGCACCGACTATCCCCACACCTCATCCTCCAACCCCAAGATGCATCACTACGACCATTCGCAGTATGCTTCCTTCGAAGGTGAGCAGATCCGACCCGTGTCACTCCCTTCCGCCGTATCCGGAGCTCACCCTCATCCCCTTCTTCCCCCGCCAACCCTGCAGAACTCACCGCAGAAGCAGAGACACAGCAGCAGAAGGCAGCTAGAATACGAAAGCTTACACACTGGAGCAAGAAGCCTGGCAAGCTCAACGAAGGCTTCGCCCGCATGCGAGAGAAGGCGTCGAAGAAGGGAAATACGAAGACTACATCCACCTCCAATGACGCGGATCCTGCCGCTGGCGAGCAGTCCGAGACTGGAGACAAGACCGCTGCTGCCAAGGCGGCCACGAAGCAGGGCAAGAGCAAGACTCCCAGGAAGAAGAAGCAGGCCGCTGCCGTCCTGCCCGAGGAGAAGGAGCAGGAGGACCCTTCTACAATGGCCGAACCGGAGCAGGAAGCGGATGCTGCGCCCGCTAGACCAGCAAAGAAGCAAGTCAAGGCAAAGACTCCAAGGAAGAACAAGAAGCAAAAGGCTGCAGCAGATCAGCCTGAGGAGGGTGACGAGGCGCTTGCAGATGCCTCTTCTGAACATGAAGCGGAAACTGCTGCAACCAAACCAGCAAAGAAACAGGCCAAAGCGAAGGCGCCTAGGAAGAAAAAGGCAGCGACCGCTCCGAAAGCGAAGGCGCCAGCCCCGAAAAAGGCGAAAGACCCAGCCAAGGGCAAGACAGTGGCCAAGGCTTCTCCTCCTCCTCCTCTTCCAACCATGCCTACAGACGCAGATATCCCTCAAGCCGAACCTGCACCCTTTCCGCCCCAGTCTGGACCGTCTGCACTACCTCTCCCTTCTCAGAGACGCCTAGTACAGGCCCAACAGCAGCAACTCACTCTTATGCCGCAATCACCTCTTCATGTTCAACATGCCGAGCCAGAGTCAGGGGATGACAGCGTAGACGATTCTGAGTTCGACGACGCGCCACCTCCCCTTCCTTCGTGGATGAGTGCCTGCAACGGAAGCCAGCGAACCTCGGCAAGCGCCATAGCAGAGCTGCTTCCAGCCCATCGTGATCAGAGTCCCATGTTTACTCAGAGCGTGCCTTTGCGTCTTTCGACCGCTTCGACACCGATGCAAGATGCAGCAAGTACAGGCCCAGCCTCCATCACCGGATTAGGCGGGCAAGGTGAGTCAGCTTCCTTCCCTCGTCTGCTCTTCCCGTGCTTCGTTTGCCCTCTTTTCCTCCCGCCTCCCTGCACCTCCGCCTGCTACTTTCCACCTCCCCTAGCACGCGTCTTTCTCGATGCGCTTGCCCTCCTTCGTCTCAGCTCATGTAGTCACAGCACTAGGCTGACTCTCTGCTCTCCGCTAACCCGCTCCCTGTTCGTCTACGCCAGTCTCGCGCAGCATCCCCATCATGCGAAGAGCTGCTACCTTTCGGCCTTCACCACTCCAAACTCATCCTAGCGCGCTCCCTATTTCTCCTCAAACCAGCTCCAGTCGTAAAGACGCCAGCGCGCATGCTGGGCACCCTACATGTGGCCTGCAGCGAATGAGCAGTCTTCAGGAGATCGAGTGGTGTTCGCAGGCAGCACACACGTCTGCAACGCCGCTTCATGCGTCGATCGATCGCGAGAGCAGCCGATCCTTCTCTGCCTCGCCATCTCCTCCGCGTTCGCCTGCACCTAGGCCGAATGCTTCTTCCGATGCACATTTCATAAGAAACATACAGACAGACCGAGCGCTGTCCACGGGCCGGCAACAGCCTGCCTACATCGTAAAGAGAGGGGAACATCGCCATGAGCCTTATGCCAACCCAACCTCGCCCACTAGGAAGGAGAAGCGACGGATTGTCGTCCCGAATGAGCTGCAACGAGAGAAAGAGCGACGAGAAGAGCGCGTCCGTCGCCGAGAAGAGCTCGAGAACAAGGCCGGCCACACGATCCAAGCTGCTTATGCCGCGTCAGCGAGGAAGGGCGGGCGTGTACCTACAGATCTCGATGCATTCGGATACGGCGGCAGCTTTGACCAGGCACCCTCATCAGACGAGGAAGAGGCGGCATGGGATACTGTCGAGTTCACCCGACAGCTCAAGAAGGGAACGCTCAAGCTCGGACGCCCTGTTACCGTTGACCCTGCCGCAACTGCGAACCTCCCCGCCTCGTACAAGAAGTTCCAGCCTGTGGCGCGGCCGAAGATGACGGCCGAGATTATTACCGCCGCCAAATTCAAGCTGCCTCTCCAGAAGAAGCCCGCTTCGGCGGAGGAGCAGGCTGCCGAGAAGGCCCGAAACAAGACTGCCGCCTACGATGCATACGGAGGGAGACTGCGCAAGACAAATAAGCGGGAGACGTACGCCGTCGCTCCCAACAGCAAGCTCACGCTGTTCAGGCCCAAGACGAAGGACCAGCACGAAGAAGAAGCGAACGAAAGAGAGAAGGCTGCGAAACGGGCGCGGGCGCTTGCTGGCATGGACGCGTTCAGCATTGCGCCAACGACGAGCCAGGCGCAGATCAAGCGAGAGGCCGAAGCGGCCGCGGCAAAGAAGGCGGAGGTGCGCGCTGCCC
The DNA here is from genome assembly GCA_008802785.1 of Symmetrospora coprosmae. Lineage (NCBI taxonomy): Eukaryota > Fungi > Basidiomycota > Cystobasidiomycetes > Symmetrosporaceae > Symmetrospora > Symmetrospora coprosmae. The sequence goes on along the minus strand of VUYT01000012.1, from coordinate 350,800 downwards.
GACTTTCCCTGACTGTCAAGTGGACTCGACTGATCAGGGTGCTTTATGCAGGCACCAAAGTTCAAGCTGTACGGCAAGTCCAAGCTCGCGGATCCAATGGACGACTGTCCTCGTATCGCCGACCTCGGCTCTTCGGGCACCGAGAACGACGATATTTGGCAGAAAGCCTCCATGGCCCCTCCGACTCACTACGAGTCGCCTCCCACGTCACCTCAGGCGCGGCGCGGTGCTCTGGCCGGATCTCGCATCTCTACCTTCAATACTGCTGATTCGCGGGTTGGTGATGCCGCCGCAGAACCCTTCCAGCATGCTCGCCAGGACGAGTTACAGATACAGTCGCAATCACAATCACAATATCAATCGCGAGAGTACAGGAGCGCAGAAGACGTCATGGAAGCAGAGAAGGAGGTATTTGGTTCGATCAACAAGTACTACGAAGCGAGCCGCCAGTCTCAAGTCCAGGCCCAGCCTCAGTCTCATGTAGGGACTCACAAGCGTGTCGAGCAGTATGCTAGCCTCTTCAAGGCACGGTCGAATGAGACACAGTCTGCTTCCACCATATACCGAGAGTCGCACGATCCGCATATTGTCATCGAGAACTCAGCTGCCACAACTACACAGGCGGTTGGTCTTTCCACCACAAGCAAGCCCACGTCCAAGTGGAAGATCAAGTTCTGGTAGCCCAGGCAGAACTGGACCGAGAAGAGACAGAGAATATCGAGAACATATAACAGAAGGATTGTTTAGGCCCACCGTACAGAAAAAGCAGGAGGACGGCCTTGTGGAGTATCGCAGTTGTCATAGTGAGCAAGTCTGAGAGCGCAATGCGAGCATGATGGATTGCGGGATGGGACGCTGTTACTACACACAACAGGACTGAAGCACTGTAGCATCCGGATGGAATAGCATAGATTGATTGAAAGTTCCGTGACATGTCGCTGTTTCTGCGCGAAGAAAGCCGTCAATGCCTGCCACCGGTTCTTGCCTTGTCGTAGTTTTCGAGGAACCACTTGACACTCTCCTGCAGGGCTTCCTCGAACGGCGTGAACTGGAAGTCTGGCAGATGCTTGAGCAGTTTCGCATTCGAGGCTGTCTTCTTGAACTGCCCGTCTGCCTTCGATGCGTCCATCTGCGTTGCGACAGGACGCAGAGTCAATGAGCAATGCCCAAGGAGCTGACAACTGCAGTACGCACCTCGTAACGACCCTTGAAGTCCATGGCCTTCACGATGGCGTCTGCCACCTGCTTGATGGAGACTTCCTGCTCCTCGCCCACGGATAGGATGACAGGGTCTATCTCGTCATACTCGCGGAGCATCCAGACTGGTGGGCAAGAAGAAGCACAGTTCAGACGGGCATCGCTAAGGAATGGGCTTGAGCATGAAGACGCTCACCGAAGAGCTTTGCCAGATCGCGGGAATAGATGAATTGGCGGAGCGGCTTGCCTGACCCGCTGACGATGAAGGGCTCGTCGTTCTCTGAGGGGTGGGTGGTACATTTCGTCAAGTATGCTCGGAAGTATCGCAAAGACGCAGCCAGACTCACTCATGGCCAGATAGCATCTGTGCATCAAAGCGGGGATGACGTGCGCGTGTAGAAGGTCATAGTTGCTACGAAGCAGAACGGCTCATCAGCGTACGTTCAGAAGTTGACAATCCTGACGCGTACAGGAGACATTGCACTCACTCTCCCTCGCCGAAGATGTTGGTTGGGATGGCCGAGGTGAAGTTGCAGCCATACTGGTCGTGGTAGGCACTGGGTGGGGCAAAGCCGCAGCGTCAGGCACGGCAGACAGTCGAGGAAAGAAAGCTGACCCTCACTGGTTCTGCACATCAACCAGCCGCTTGCCGTGAGCATACCCAAAGTTGCTCTCGTGTGGCGGGCCGTTGTGAATCATCGTCTCGTCTATCGGGTAGGTCACCTTGTCGGGGAAGACGCAGGTGGAGAGGCATGAGATGCACTTCTGTACCTGTGGGTTGGCGCATGGCGCAGGTAGAGGGCAGAATCAGTGGCGGACGTGGGCAACGGTGGCAATCAGAGACAGCGCACCCCAGCCTCGTAGGAGCAGTGCAAGACGTTGTCGTTGATGAGGAGGTTGTCGCGCAGGTACGTGAGCTTGTGGGCCATGTTGCCGAAGAGGCCGCCGACGTGAGCCGCGAGGTGGATGACGTGCGTCGGCTGATACTTGTCGAAGATGACTTTCGTCGCGGCCATGTCCCTGAGGCGCGTGGACGGACGCGTAGAGAGATCAGCTCGGGCGGAGCACGGGAGAGCGGCACGGGGAGCATGGCACCCACTTCAGATCGCCATCCTTGCTCGAGAGGAAGATCCACTCCTCGTCTGCGCGCTGCTTGCCGTACCGCGACCCCACCGTCTCGTTCTCGATGACCCACTGCAGAGCGCGACCGACCAGCCCGGTCCCTCCAGTGACGAGGCAGACGAATGGGCGGTTCGGGTCGACGTTGGTGCCCTTCTGACTGTGCGATGAGCTGCCGTTCGTAGTCGCAGCCATGTTGACCGGGAAGCCGGTGTTGTTGGAGGGCGTGCGAGTTTCGTGCCTGGTTGAGCCCTGATGCTCCCCTCGAGCTCCGCACCCTTCACCTTTGTGTCGATTCAATTACCTTCTTCCCATCCTAGAGAGGAAAATATACGCTGCGCCCATACAAGCATCAGGCTACTCCCTTAAACAAGGCACAGTCCTCTCTGCGCGAGCTGCTCCTGCCATCACAAGCGCCCGTTCGCCGTCCGCTCCGAGTTCTGTCCCAACGCGTCAACGAACACTTCCGCACAAAAAGCAACGGTTGCCCAGCTACCGAGGGAGGGAAGGGAAGGGAAGGTCGTCGTCGTTTCTCGTCACCGCATGCATAGCGTGCGACGTGAGGCGCCCTTCAGCAGTCCACTTTGAGCGCGCCACATCTCATCCTTTTCAAGGAAGACACAATGTCAGGCACCCCTAGCGCCGCCCCTTCGCTGCTCGCTACATCAGGTGCGGAGCAGAGCCCGTCTTCTCCTCCTCTGCGGCAGCGGCATAAGCGACATCGTACGCCCACCGAGGCCACCGGCGGAGAGAGCGCTGCTGCGCGAGCTTTGGCAATCTACGAGATCGCAGAGATGGTCATCTCGCTCGCGCGACGGGCAGACCTTCACTCGATCGCCCGAGTCTGCAAGGGATGGAACGCCGTATCTATGCCCCTCCTATACCGCACCATACGCATCGACTGCACTGAGCCACCTGAGCACGGTCGCAACCGCTTCGACACCTCTCATGAACGCCGCATCGAGCGATGTTACCGACTCAACGACATCCTCGTTGCCGACAAGTCGAAAGCTCGCCTTGTCCATCACTTGATCGTGGCCGGGCTGAAGGACCCGGAACTGTGCGAGCTGTTGAGTGGCTGCTCTGCCCTGGTAGACCTCGATATCACCCTCGGGCGGAAGGATTGGCTTGAACGGGAAGAGCGGGGGAAAAAGTCTCATGCCCGTTTGACAGGAGACACTACGTGGGACGAGGAGATGCCTCTTCTGCAGAAGGAGGCCTGTAGGCATATCAGAGCTTTAGATCTATCGCTGGCTGGCAGAGGTATCGGCCGGCGCGGGTGGGACGGACTCGTGGGCGGCTTGACGAACCTGCACAGCCTCACTATCGCCGATCCGAACGACTTTCCTGTGGTAGAACCATGCACGACGGGCATTTTCGGAACAGTCACAAGGCTCACGCTCACCCACCACGAAGACCAATATACATACTTAGGCGCGTCACATTCAGTCCGACGTGCACGTTATCAGATCCCCTATGGCGGGATTCCGATATATCAAGAACAGATACAAGAGCAGATAGATGAATTCATAGCTGCTTTCAAGCACCTCCGACACCTGCTGGTCGATTCGGATCTGGCCACCCTGGTCAGGGCCAGATCCCTTCCTTCAAATCTGAAAACGCTGGAGCTGCAGGCCTACGAGCCCGTCGGCTACTTCGACATTATCCGTCATCTGGCAGATGTATCCTGGCTTCCGCATCTCCGAGGCACACCTATTCTTCGCGTTGGGGAGGATATGTCCGACTACATGGGCCTAGCCTACGACCCCGGCCTTAGCCATTGGCCTCCTATGGATGAGGTCCGGCTCCTCGTTCAGCATGCAGAGGATGGACTACGAGCACGTTCAATCTGGAAGGAGGAAGGAGAAGGAGAAGCGTCTCTGAAGGAGCTTCTAAGCTTGTTTGAATACTTGACCACTTTTGACGAGGACGCAGACGAGGCAGACGAGTGACGATGGGGAGCTACACATGCTGGGGCGCAGCATGGCAGACGATTTTTTCCAAGACGTAAGCGCGAAACTCAGGATGTTCGAGGCATTCCCGGGCGCTGCTAACGCGGGAGCATGCCTTTTGCGTTGGGCCACGATAGATCACGCCCGCGACGAGGAATGTGTATCGTGTACAAGTACTGAAAGTGTGAAGCAGGAGGTGGTAGCAGATATGCGGGGTTCAGGATCTTGTGCACCTGTATCAGTGACATTTCGTGCAGGGAAAGTAAAGGATGCAACCTGACGACGCGGTGTAATTTGGGAAGCACGTCATGTCGAGCGAGCCTCTGCTTAGCGGGTGTGCGTGCGAGCGATGAGTTCACCTGGTCTGTCGGTGTCGCCGACCGGGCAGGGATGTGGCAGACTTAATGGAAGAGTGCCCTAGGTAGCTGAGCAGTATGATGGAAGTTGCAAAGTACACTGCAGATGCCGGAGCGGGAGAGCTGCCAGAGTTGCCCGGCACGTGCTGGAAGCAGGGCTGCCCGGCTCCCTAATTCACAGTAAGCGAAAAGTCCATCAGTAGGTATATCAGAGCCTCCTTGGCATCAAGAAGGGCGTCTGCAATTTATAGTCTCTCGAACCGGAATGAGATCGCGTCGAGGAGTTGTGTGTCTTCCAAAAGTCGCCACCGACGACCCTACCTAGTGCTACAAGTCCGACAAGCTCGCAGGAACACGCTCACAAGAACGCTACCTTTGACCGGCGTCCCGCATCAATAACGCGATAACCTCCGGTCTCCTCATTATCAAGCTCCTCCTCCACCCGCGTCAAGACCATGACATAGCCGCACTGCTCGATCTTGTTTTCTTCGCCGACCACGATCTCGCCCGTCTTCGGATCACGAAAGTTGATGATCTCCTGTGTGCGGAACGAGATGACGAAGACGTTCATGTCGTTCTCGAGCACCTTGACCGCCTGGATGTCGACTCCGCGGATATCGAGTACGCGGCTATCCGGGACGAGGCCTTTCTGGATGTAAGGCTGGACCGTGGCGGTGAGGACGTTGTACGTCGCCTCGCTGCACCACTGCTTGAGCACGGCTACGTCGGCCGAGACGTACGCGTCGACAATCTCGGGGACAATGTACTCGCGCAGCTCGCGCAGGAACGCCTCCATCTGGAAGTCTGGGTCGAGCGTCTTCATCCAGCGCACTACACGCGCCGTCTCGTTCTCCTCGACGAAGAAGCGGTGCAGCCCGCCCGTCACGCCGCGCGAGAACGAGATGAAGGCGTTGTCCGATTCGCGATAGTTCTCGCCCATGGCTGCCAGACTCTCTTGCCATGACTGTGGGAGGCGGGATCGGATGGAGCGCTTCCCTTCCACTGGGTCTGAGGATGCTGTCGCGTGCAGTACAATGTTCTCGCCGGCTCTGCAGGTCGAGCGGATACGACGTCAGCCATTAGCGATAGAGCCACGGCGGCAAGGTGGGCTCGCCGGTATGAGCAGAGCGTGTGACCCACTCCAGGTTCTCCGGGACGCGCATCCGCTTCTTTGCCATGCCGTCTTTGCCTAGCGCGCGCAACCGTGCTTCACGGCGCTTCCTCCGCGCCTCTTTCTCGATGAATCCACCGTACCGCGTGTTGCTACCAACATCGTCGAGCGCTTCAGATACCGAGGCCGCAACAACCTTGTACGATTCTGTCTGTCGTATCGGCTCGGAGGCATCGTAGGCTGCCTTTCCAACGCGGTTGAGCTGTCGTAATGACGCGGCACAGGTGAGAAGGGAGAAAGCGGATCAGTCTGGCGCAGGACGAACGCACGACGCAGGCGCAATGTACGCACAGCATCTCGACTCCCGCGATAGATGTACGACTCCTCCACCTTCTTGACGGCTTCTGCCACGGCGTCCGAGACGGCTCCTCCTTGCTTTTGCAAAGCTTCGGCGGCTGCCTTGAGGCGCGGGTTCGACTGGATGGATGCAGTGAGCTGCGGAGTGTACGAACAACACGATGGTGATAGGATGGACTGCCGTATCAGCTTCTTGGAATCTCCTGTCGCGCTGCATGACGGTGCCTGCTGAACCCGGTCCAGGCTTCCACGGAACCAAGTGGACCCACCCTCGCTCGCTCGTACACGGCCTTGGCCTTCTTCATTGCCTCGCTGTCCATGGCCTCTGTGGCCGTCCCCTGGAGCTGCCGGACGTTGTCTTGGAGCTCTCTGCTTTTCTGCAGCTCCTCCTTCAAAACTTCGACGAAAATCGCAAAGGGAGAGCGTCCAGCCTGCCCACGGTCCTCCTTCTCGGACGAGGAGGCCTTCTTCTTCTTTTGCTGCTGCTGCTGCTGCTGCTGCTGCTGCTGGCCATCGCCTTGTGCCTGCCCGCCTTGTCCTGGCTGGCCGTTGCTGCCACTCCCGCTGGCCTCTGCATAGCGAGATCTGGTGCTCGAGCTGAAGGCCGCCGTGGACACTGGTGGGATCCGCCGGAGCAGCTGCGTCTGGTGCTGCAGTGCGGCCTGCTGCCGTATCCGCAGGTTGGACGTCACAGCGGTGCTCAGTGCGCGTCTCATCGTTGCTTGATGGTTGTGGTATGCAATGCAGGACGAGCAAGCTGACGCGAGGGAGGCGTTCACGGTGGCGGGCCACGGCATCCCGGAGAAGCTCGGCAAGAAACCTGATGACGCGCCGCTTCGACTCGCACCTACAAACACAACAGCATGGGGACTGGAGCACGCCTATATTCCTTACTGCAACCGCAACGCCTCCCCTCTGAACCCTTCACTCGCATACTTGCTGCTTTCACGGAGCAGGTCGAGCTTGTTGGCGAACTGATCCCCAGCCTGGAGTTCCTGCAGCGTAATCAGGTTCGATACGCACGACTCCTCGTTGTAGAAGTCAAGAGGTGACTGGCGACTCGCCGCCTCGAGCAGCTCGATGCCCTGATTGCGAGATGCACGGTGTCAGCCGGATCTCCACAGAAGAGCAAGGTCCGATATAGCCCACCTCGGAAATCTTGCCCGTGTACATGCAGCATACAGCCACAACGTTCCGGCTGGTGAGATCAATTGGATCCACCTCCATGGATTTGCGAGCACTAGCTTCCGCCTCCTCCCACCGGTTCTGGGAGAGGTAGCCAATGGTGTCGAGGTCGATGGTCGTGTCTGAGCCGGCCTCGTCTGGTGCCGCGGTCGGGTCCAGTGCGCTAAGGCGGTCTTTCATCTGGCCCGCCTTGTAGAGATCGCCCATCTCTGTATAAAGGAGGAAGGCCGCCTCCAGGTATCGCTTGTTGTCCGGTCCGTTGGACGTGCGTACTAGCTGGTCCAAGAGGCGAGCAGCCTGCGTGTATTCCTGCATCTGGACCAGCAGATTCACGCGAAGCAGGGATGTTTTGTGCATCCTCTCCGTCCAGACAGCCTCGCCAGTCCGCCAATACTCACGCTTGCATCCTTCATGTACCTCGCCCAGTCTCCGCAAAGAGGTCAGGTCATCGCCCTGCGTCTGGCTGGGCAGCATGGCCCGTGTGAGCACCAGCTCGAATGGCATCAAAGAGTCAAAGTGCCCGGGCACTTCCGCCTTGTCGACAGCTGGGATGTGAGAGTATGGCTCGAGGGGAACGAGGTAAGGCGGTGGTAGGAGGGCGAAGAGAGCCGTAGACTCGCTGGCGAGGTTCGCAAGATGCCGCAGGCGGCCGAGACATCCAATACGAGCATTCCATATACGCAAGACGGCGTGAAGGTCGTCCCTCGTGGGCGACCGAGTCGCCTTGCCGCGGCGCAGCAGTTCGAACGCCGATAGATCCGCTAGAGCTCGCCAGCGGCGCTCGCTCTTGCTCGCAAACAAGGGCGATATCAGCCATGTTGGATCGAAGACCGCGTGTGTCGAGGTGGACCGCGAGATTTGGGAGAACTCACGCTGAGCGTGGCTACCAGAGCCGGATAGTTGCCATCGCGTTCTGCCTCCGTCAGTCCACCTTTCCGGCGAGCTGGGCGCGAATGCAAGGGGAAGTGTTGCGCGAGGAGATGGGTGAGCGAGTCGTGGCTCGTTTCGGGGAGTGGATGGACGGCAAAGAGTTTAGGGGAGCAGAGGGAGGTGTAGAGAGAGAGGAGGGACATGGTTGCGCAACTGGCAGGAGGGCGGCGTCAACCAGTCTCGAGGCGGGCTAACGATAAAGAGTCCAGTCTTCCTGCGTGGTTGTCCGATAGCAAAGTGTTGAGATGCGCACGCTCCTGAGGAGGATCTGCGTCCCTCAATCGCCGGAAAGCTGAAGGTGGGGATCCGGGTCATCGTCCAGACAGACGGGGAGGCTGCCCCTTTCCCTTCGACGACCACCACACCGCCATGAATATCGACAACGACAGCACAGAGGGCGCAGGTGCGGGAGTGCACGACACAGACGCACAGATGGCGACAGACGCTTCCTCGCCGAGCGCAGCCACAGCGCCGGGCGAGATGGAACTCGAGCTGGAGCACGCCGACCCGGGCCGGGCAGAGAGCATCGACGTCGAGATCCACGATGTCGAGGCGGAAGGCGGGACTGCTGCACAGCAGGACATGCCAGACGAGATGCTGGATGATGATGATGCAGGCGCCCACGAAGGCGACGCCGCCGCAGACGCAGACGCAGAGATGGCTGCAGAGTCGCAGGACTTGCTGCAGCACGGCGGCGCAGACGAAGAGCGGCAGTTCGGAGTCACGGACACTGAGGTGCAAATCATCGATGAGCAACACGCAGATACAGATGAACTGGATGCACACGTAGCGGCAGGGAACCACGCGGAGCGCAGTGCAGACAGCGCAGACGCCCAGAAAGAGGCCGCATCTGAAAGCAGCAGCGGGCGAGAAAACGGGCAACTCGGCCCCGGCAACACCGGCGCGACAGGAAAGAACAACGATAGCATCCCTCCTCAGGAGGAGCCTGGTCAGGAAGCAGACAGGGAAGAACAAGCGGATGAGGTCGCGCCAGTCCAGTACGATGCCAGCAACGAGGATGGCAACGCTGTCGGCGCGGTGGACCCTGATGAGGGACAAACTGCCACAGAGGCCGCGGTCGAGGAGAGCCATGCGCACGAGGTGCCAGGCGTTACAGAGCCTCCGCCAGCTGATGAAGAAGAAGGGAATGAGGAAGAGGTGTATGCTAATGCGTAAGTCGGATCCCCCCTCGATGAGCTTCCCGCACCGCAAGATCAACAGGCTGACTCGGAGTGATCCACCATCTCGCAGCATTGAGACGAATGACCCAGCAGAACCCGAGCACGACGAGAATGCTCCGGAAGTGTCTGCAGACCCTGCTTCATCGGTTTCCGTGACTCGCCCTCAGCTCGCCCGAGACTACCTTTCGCACATCGATGCCTTCGCGCAGCAGTCCGCATTCAGTCCGCACGTCTCGCTCATCTGGGACACTGCTTCGTACTCGCTCTTTCGGCCTTCCTCCTCTCCGTCCGGCGATGATGAGGATGTGGTATTCGCCGACGAGGACGGCGGGGAGCACGAGCTGTACTTTGGCTCGCTCGAGCAGCTCATTGTCATGCTGCACCGCGCATTCCCCACGCTCAGCGGTGAAGGAGAGAATGAGGTCATTCTCGACTTTGGTATACTCGACATGCAGATTAGCGAGGACAGCGTCTATGCCAGCAAAGTGTCATTGTACGACCTGGACCGCATCAGGATCGGCATGTGCCAGCCGGAGCTCGACCGCCTCCAGATCAACCTCATCGTGGGCAAGCGCTTCCCGTACCGGTTCAATGAGCTGGCAGAGCACTGCTACAGAATGTATGCGGGAGGAGGTGAGTGTCCGGCCTTTGCCGCGTGCCCAGTGCAGCGGGACTACCATGCTGATTGTTCTCTCGCCTCGCGCCTCGCAGAAGACGACGACTCTGCGACTATCCAGGCCGACGGAGAGGAGGATACAAGCTACTTCGAAGAGTACGATGAGGAGGCTGCGCAGGACCACCAAGAGCAAGTCGCCCCAGACTACACGACCGAGCAGAACGTTGAGGACTTGAGCGAGGACCAGCAGCGTCAGTTGCAAGCAAGCAAAGACGAAAGAAAGGAGGAAGATCACGAACGGAGCGCGAGCCGGACCGACGACGGCGCCGAATCTGGCGAGTATGCCGAAGAAGACGAGATTCACCCGCCGACCGATGAGCATTACGAGGATCCAGAGTTCTCGCAGGCTCCGCTCAAGCAGGAGGAGGATGAAGGGGACGAGGTGGAAGAAGGCGAACAATACGAGGGAGATGCGGAAGCCGAAGATGTGACTGACGGCTTGACCGGAAAGCCGGACGAAGTCGTCGAGACTATCGACCCGGATGCGCCTCTGCTTGACGCCGCGGAGCAGGCTGAGGAGTACGAAGAGACTGCCTTGGACTATGAGGATGGTGCCGCTGCAGAAGCCGACGCTGAAGCTAGTGAGTGTCGACATGCTCGATACGGACGCTGGAGAGCCATGACTGACGCCCATGTCGTCCCCTCAGATGCGAACGGTGATGATGTAGCGGACTCGCTCGACGCTCCTGATCTTGCTAAGCCCGACGACGAGACAAACGAGCTTACACGCGACTACGACCCGCTCGGTCGGCTCGCAGCGGAAGAAGAGACTGTCCTCGTCGAGCAGCCCAATCCGTACACGGCCGACAACGTCGCGGAGAACAAGACCTTCGCCGGTGTACCAAAAGGTGCGGAAGAGCTGGGCAAGGTCATTACGAGGAGCGGCTCCAAGCGGAACCGCGAAGAATTGACGGGAGAGACTATCGGCGAAACTGGTCTGGATCAGCCCGAGGCTGATGCATCCACAGGTATGTCCGTATCTGCCTAGGTGGGATTATATGCGTGTCACTAGCTAAGAGCGGGCGTTCTCTCCCTTCCAGCCGAAGCGAATAAGAAGGCCAAACTCGTCAACATCTAGGCCATACTGAATGACAAAGGAGGGTCCAGCTCCAACATCGCCGCATCGAAGGACAGCAGACACGGCAGTTATGTCCGCCCAAACTGCTCGCTCGGTCTTCTTGCTCACCTCAGTGGGCCCTTTCCCGACGCAACACGATCGTACCGCAAAATGCCTACATTGGGCGGGCTCGGTATTCGGCGAGCTTGCTATCCAAGCACACGTCCGCGGAAGGAGTGACGCTCGTCAGCCACGGTATTAGACGGGAGACTGCAGACATAGGGGAGATGTTTCAGCAAGAGGCCCTCTCGACGGGCACAATCTGCCACGGCTTGTTCCACAAGCACACTGACCCTTCCTCAAGGAGCAACGGAGAAGCACAGAACGATCGAGAGACAAGGTGAGTTTGGCCTAATATTCTTCCCCGGCTGACGCGGCCGGCACGCAGCTGTGCCCTTTGAAAGCAAGGTGTCCGAACACGATACTGTGCAGCGGAGCGCGGCGCTGCGCAGGCGTCTTCACACATCGCAGTGTAGCCTAGCAATCTCCTTACGCCCGTTTGTTGCACATCACTCGTTGCTTGCCGGAGCCTCCAAGCTCGGATGCCTTCACTCATCCAGCCAGGTCCGTCAGCCGGAAGACACTGGAAGATCCGCTTCGGGCCCGGATGCGGGGAGGAAGACTCCCCACTGCGGTGACTGCGTGCCGTGCGCGCAGCTTCTCGTCATCCAGTTCTCTCCTCACCTGCCGCCCTCCTCTCTATCCCTCAGCTTCCTTTCTCTCGCCGCCCTTTTCCTCTTCTCTTCCTATTCTTCAACTCCCTCATCTCTGAGCCAAGGACTGTGTCCACCTCGCCAGCGATATGATCTAGCCTCGCACCACATTTGTACTCCTTGCTATCGCCTACATCGTCTGGCGGCACCATTCCCACCTGCTCCGCTTGACTGGCCGCCTCCCCGACTTCACCACTATCCTCCGTTTCGTCCTCGTCGGCATCATCTCAGACGGAAAGGTCACTCTCGACGTCAACACAGATGTCGCCCAGCTAGTATCTGCCTTCGATGCGAGCTGTGAACTGCCAAATATCCTCTCCCTGTACTTCCGCTCTGAACGCGCCGACGTGCTCTTACGCTCGCGCGAGACACACGGCTCGCCCTCGACAGTCTTCGAGATTACACGAATCCAGCTTGAGCGCGCACCTGCTCTTTGCAAGCGCATCTTCGGGCACACCAGACTCCCGCTGCTCACCGGCTCCGAACCTCTCAAGCTGCAGATGGCAGAATCAGCCGCGGTTCTCGAACTTTTCCTGCGCTTTGTCATCGGAGACGCGGACGACACGGCCGCGGCAGCACGACTGTGCAATGCCTACAATTTGGCCTCCTTCGCCCTCCTCTTAGCCGTCTACAACTGCGCATGGGACCTCAGATGCACGGTTCTCGTTGTTCAGCTTGAGGAACAGCTGTGGTAAGTGATGTCTTCGGCTGGGCTGGCTAAGCGCAGCAGTTGACTGACGAATTCCTCGAGCATCGTCGCAGCCACCGAGTTTCTGCACGTTGCCCCTCGAACCATGCGGATGCTATCGTTCTGCAGTTCTACGCGCGTCTTTGTCAGAGGGGACGCCGAGACCGCAGGAACGAGGTGGCACATCATTTGGCCAGTCGAGGCAAAAGACCCTGGACTGCCTCCGAGTTGGAGGACGTCATCGGTCAGCTCAGCGGAGAAGATGTTATCGAACTCGTGAGTGCCTTCTTTCGGTTGAGAGCGTTTGCGGGCATACACTGATCGCGCTTTGATCAGCAGTGTTTTCGTCACTGTTGACTGAGCACCGCCAGTGGTCTGCTCCACGGAGCGTCCTGCGATCCGGCCTTCCGACATTATCTCTCGCGTCCTCTCTTGCCGTCTCGGCCCTTCCCTCTCCCCTGCTTGAATCTACGCGTCTCCGTTATCAACTCCGCGGTATGTCTTGCTGCGACTTGTTCCCGTATTTGTAGCCGTAGACGATCACCGGCACCTTCGAGACCATTTGCACCGCGATAGGGCATGCGGCGTAGTCTGTGCCGCCGCAGCCACATTGCAACCGCTGTAGGTGTCTGAGTTCCCGCTCAGTACCCTTCTTGCCTGTGTTTTCCGTCATCCTCCTGCCTCCCCGTCCTTCCATCCTTCCATCTTGAGCACCTTTCCCCTTCTCGGTGTTGCCGATCTGTTCTTGATCCGATTTCCTCCGATCTCGATCCCCACCCTCTTCTTCATGCTTCGCTGTTTGTCCCTCTGTCCCTCTCCCTCTCTCCTTCTTCCCCTCTCTCCCTCTCTCTCCCTCCCTTCTTCTCTCCTTCTCTCCCACCAACGTATAATCTTCTTACTCACACATCTGCCTACAATGCCCAGTCCTTACGTTCACATGCGGCTCGCCTTCCTTAGGCTCCTGATCATACTCGCGACCGTCGTCTGCTCGATACTTGCTCTCCTCATTTATCTCGCCCAGGTCGCCCTCCAGTCAATCGAGTATCTGCTCGTCGAGGTCCGCCTCCCTTCCCTCATCTGGCTGGGGCGCGGCGTTATCCTGCTATTCCTCGTCATCCTCCTCCTATTCCTCGTCCACCCGCCAACTACACTCGATTTCAGCAGTCACGTATCGTTCACGTACAATGCCTCCTCTGCCAGTGCACCATCTTTCTCGCCGTGACCCTCCCTGGCAGCCGACCAAGACCGCGGTGCGCCCACGCTGGTGCCGCGCCCCGTCAATTGCAGTACGGTGTCGACAGGAAGCAGCCTGTCCATGCATGAGGTGATGTAATACCACACAGTAAGCTTATCTCTCATGGCTCAGAAGCTATGGACCACCACTGAGACAATGTGCTGGTCAATCAGCAGAGGATGGCGTATCGCACGAGGACTAGCCCGCATCGCACCAAGTCGTCTGTACTACCGTGTAGCCGAGGACATCGTTCACTATCGCTTCCTGCAAGGATACGGTCGGCGCAGCGAGAAGGACGGGTGCGTTGCAGATGATGTCGTGATGTATGCACGCAAGGAGAGCACACTGATGCAAGTACTTTTACAGGCGAATGCCGTCTGCTCATTGGTTCCAAATGCTCCCGAGGATATAACCTACTTTCCGCTCCAGCCTTCCTCATTACCTCCCCTCCGCTTCGCTTTCACTGCCCTTTCCCTTTTCAGCATCTCTGCCATGTTCTTTATGTTAGAATCCTTAGCACTACATCGGCATCGCTTCTTCGCTGATAACATGACTATACATGTTCGAGGGCTCGGCTTAGACTCATCAGCTCACTGAACCTTGTAAAAGACCGTGACCGGCTGCGTGCTCAGACCGGACTTCACCCATGTACACTTCCTTCCTTCCTCCCTTCCTTCCTTCTCTCGCCCTTCCGAAACTCCATCCCTTCCTTCCTCTCGGCATCCCCTTTTCCTTCCCGCCTTCGTTCGTTCCCTGTCACCGTTCGTTCATGTTCCCTGCGTCTCTGGGCTCTTTCTTTCTTTCTTCCTGCCCCTTCTCCCTTCTCCCTTCTCCTCTCCCTTCTCTCAAGCACATCGTCTTGGGCCGCCATATACAAAGCAACAACGACAAGGATGTCTGTCTTTTACTCGCCCGCCGACCCCGACATGGCCCTGCAGTGCCTTTACGTCATCTTACTCGTCGCATGCCTTCTGGTGTGCCTGCAGGTGATGTTCCAGGCACTGTCCTACCTCATGCAGGTCACGGGCACCGTCATTCATCTCGTTGCCGCTCTCAAGCAGGTGATGGCGGCCCTGCAGCAAGTCATACTCGGCATCATCCGCTGTCTCAAATACCTCTCCATCGTCGTCCTCTGTGCCATCTTCCTGTTCTGGTTCGGACATTGGCACAAGGTCGCCCCTCCTCCTGAATCGCCTGTAAGCTGGCACGCTCATGCGCTCGAGGCACTGGCCGCAATGCGCAAGCCATGGTGATGGAGCTGCAGAGACTCAATACGCGGGCGTAGTCGTCGGGTGAGTCGCGCTTGACGATGCGAGGCCAAGGTACGCTAATCATCGTACTGTTCCCCGCGCCAACTTGCAGCACGATAGACCGCCTCGACGATCTGTTATCACCGAGCTGCAAAGTACCAGGACGGCACACTGCATGCGAGGGACCCCTAGCGCAGGCCGTACCTTTCCGGTCGGTCTGGACGGCAGCAGGAAACGGAGACTCGACTACTCAACAGCTGGAAGGAGTTCTGCTCGAAGCAGACCGTAAGGAACCCTAACGCTCGAAGGAGACTGGAAGGACTCCATTTCATGTCAGTCAGCTCCTAGCTTGGCTCCTCTCCTTACAGCTTGAGCCTGCCATGCTGACATTGGATGTGCAGTACTAGCTACTGTCTGCCCTGCTCTTGTGGCTCAATTCATATCGGCTGTCCAGAGCCTACGTCGATGAGGTCTGGAAGTTGACGATGTGCGGGTGAGCCTTCTGCTTCGCTGCTTCACCCATATCTCCCGCTGATTGTTGGAAGCCTATGCAGCGACAGGCCGCTATCGCATTTCCCCACTCTGTCCGCTGCTGCCCTTTCTCTTTCTCTACACTCAGTCCCTTTCGCGACTTACCTTTCTCTTTTCTCCGTAAACAACCGCATCGCGCCTCCATCTGAGACCAGCGTACTGACTGCTGGTGCATCGTGTACTGACACTCTCGCTAACGGCATCTTAAACGAACGTGAACCTCCGGCCAGAGCGGGCACCTTCCCCGTCGCTCGCGCCCTTCGGATTGCACACCGCTCTACCCGGTTGTCAGGGTCCGGTCGGACGCGCCGCGCGCTGGTCGACAGGGACCAAACGCGAAGTTTTCATTTAGACTGGTAGCCCGGCCACTGACCGGCCCTTGTTCTTTTGCTCCTTCCCTCCTCGCTCCCTCTCTCTCCCTCGTCTCATCCCACTCGGACATGGATCCTTGCACCCTTCTTGGCGTTGCTGCCTGCATGGCAGTTATGATCGGTGCTGGCTACCTCGCCAAGCTCTTCATCGTCGTCCTGCTCAACATGGCTGCCGAGGTATTTGCGGCGCTTGGTCAGATTTGCAAGCACATCGGCCACTCCATCGCCAGCGGAGCCATCGCCATCGGCCATCTCATTGGCAGTGTAGCTATTGCCATCCACCACTTCTTCTGAAGCGCAGCCAGCGCCATCCACCACATCCTCATCAGCCAGTACACGGTACTCTTCATTGGCATCGCGGTGGGCTGCCTCATCCTGGCGTTGATCTACATCAGAATGGAAGGACTACCCGACGCCGTCTCGCGGTACTTCAACAACAAACCGGCCGACATCATCCTTCGCTCGACCTCGAGGGCTCCGCTCACTGAGCGAGCCATCCTCTTCAAGGTCACCGAGCAGCAGCTGATCCGGGCCTCAATAGTCTTCGAGGACATGCTCGACGTTGGCCAGCCAGAGGCGCAAGTTGGGGCCCTGCCCGTTGTCCAGATGTTCGAGTCGGCAGCAGCTCTCGAGCTGTACTTGCGCTTCGTCCTCGACAGCGATGCACCCGCACCGCGTTTCGCCCCAGCGTACGACAAGGAGACCTTCGCATCCCTGCTTGAGGTGTACGATTGTGGATTAAAGTTCGACTCGAGGCCCCTGGTTGTGCACATCGAGACTCTTCTGCTCTGCGTCAACGTCCAGGCTGCCAAGCCAATACCCCTCCTGACGCGACTCGACCTTCCCCCTTTCTACAGCGCACAGATTGAGGCCCGCTCGACATCTCTCCCAGTCGACAAAGCCATCCTCGACTTCTACGTGCGCCTCTGCAGGGAGCGAAGTCTGGACAGCAGGGACAGACTGGCAAAGATGCTCGCTAGTCAGGGCAAGACCACCTGGTCGTACGAGGAGATGAAGGGCATCATCGGCAATCTGCGGGGCGAGGATGTCTCGGTGCTGGTGAGGAGGCTTCCGCTTGAAGAGACGGAGCCTGTTCTGATTGCATCTTCTGCTCGGCAGTGCAACCTGTACGCCCACGAGGGTCAGGCATCAGAGCGCCCATCCTCCTCATACCAGATCCGCTCTTACGTCGAGATCTAGAACTGCGGCATGTAGGGTTGCCATCCCTCAGCGTTGTGTTGCTGACTGTCGCAGGTCTAGCCGGAGACATCCGCGTGAAGCGTAACCAGCCTGGCCAGAGGGCGCTCCGGTCACCATTAATCACCTTCGCAACCATCGTTGCGGCCAGAGCGGCCGATACTCCCGCAGGGAGCTCCGGTGCGGACCGCCTCCCGTTGGGGCCGCCGGTCATGTCCGTCAGGCTCGTCATCGCGCTCGGCCTCCTCGAAGAGTTTGCCAGTGTGACTTCCTCTCTGTGCCTTTCTGTCTATCCCTCTTGTTCTCCTCTCTACCTTTCGCACAAGAGGCAACCGACATCCTCAGCTCTTCCATCACCACCTCAGGCAGTAATCCATAACATGTCGCAGGCGGACGACGTCGTCTCCGAGTACTTCGACAACGATGAAGCGGACCTCATCCTCCGATCGTCCGCACCTGAGGACAAGCCTGCTATGATTTTCAAGGTCACGAAGAAGCAGCTCAGGCGAGCCTCACCGGTCTTTGACGACATGCTGGAGCTAGGGCAGATAGACAGCTCCTCGTCATTGGCCGTCGTGCAGCTGGCCGAGTCCTCGACCGTACTCGAGCTCTTTCTACGATTCCTCCTCAAATCCGGTCCGGAGAGACCACAGTACGACGGGTCCTTCGATGCTAAGATTTTTGCGCGCCTCCTAGAGGTGTACGAGTGCTGCTTCAAGTACGAGACGGACCTCCTTGCTGCATTCGTAGAAGCTCTCCTACAGTAAGTTGGACAAGGATGGTTGACGGGTCGTTGTAAGCTGAAGCTATCCGCTTGACGGTCAGGGAGCAAGCTTATCAGGATGTTATACAGCAATACGAAAGCGTGGATACGGAGGTCATGCAATTCTACGCGAAGCTTTGCCACCACGGCGTCGAGTCTGGCAGACGCAAATTGGCATCAAATCTGGCGTTGCGATGTCAGCGGGCAACTCAAAAGTATCATCAGAGTGACTCGATCATAGACACGCTCAGTGGGAGGGATGTCTTCGTGCTCGTGAGTGTCAATACAGCACTTCTACCTCCCTTCAGCTGTCCATGCATTGACTAGTCCCGATGCGCCAGTTTGAGGAATTCGCCAAAAGGCATGAGTTTTGCGGCCCAAAGCAGATCACAAATTGAGGGTTACGAAAGAGCTGTGGGGAGATAGGCAGAAAGTCTGGGACGTGTCGGCTATGCCGGGCATCTTCTTATCTACCCATTCAGGTTTGGGCATCAAAGCAATCACCGTTGAGCGCTGCTGGCTTGCTCATGGGTGACACTGTGTTTCGCGACAGGCACATCAGAGACCCTGAGCAGCTTCGCTTGGGCGCCTCTCTTGCTTATCCGGCGGCCTGTCCTTTCGCTGACGGCCTACAAAAGTAGGGTCCTGCCGCCTTGACAGCTCGTCATCGAGGCAGGCCAGTGTTGGGCATGCGCCATGGCTCGCGTACACCGGAGAGACTGAATGCGACGTGGTATACCTACCCTGTTTGAGGGGCGCCATGGCTGCGTGGCAAGCGATGTTGGCAGGCGGGCTGACGGATGTCTTCGGCTTGAAGTGCGCGTGACTCTCCTAGGCAGCCGCGAGAGCTGGACATGCGTGAGACCACCAGCCAGGAGAGCACGATTGATCCAAGGCTTTGATTGTAGCTCCGTTATTGATCATAGCCATTGAACCGTATTGTTCAGTCGCAAACTCTCGGAGTGGAGCCAAGGAGACTGTCCGTTCGTCATGTTGACGCAGCCTCCGAACTGTGGTGCCACTGGCGCTCCTGCCCATCAGCTCAACGATTCGCTTAAGCAACGAAACGACTTGATCGACAGCTGCATAGAGAGGAAGCAGTAGACCATTTCCGAGGTCTGGACTTGGCAGGATGTCCTCCTCTGCGGCGGCAGGCGGCAGCGGTGCGCGCCCCGTGTCACGGTCACGGTCGCGGTCACGCTCGCGCGCCAACAGCTACGGCGGCGGGGATGGAGGCTACGATGGAATGGACAGCAACGGTGGCTATGCGCCGGGAGAGGCAGACTTCTGCAATTCCTTCTGGGGCAGCGGGCATACGGACGACCCTGGGATGGAGAGGGGGTACGAGGCGCTCATGGGGCGCGTCAAGCAGGCTGGGAAGACGACGGAGGAGTTCAGGCAGTTCTTCAAGGAGCGGTGGGTCTGACAGCAGTCTTCTGCTATGTCTAGCCATGGATTCGGATGCTGACGCTGCTCCCTCTGTCCTGCTGTCGACCGCTGCCGCTGCCGCTGCCGCTGCCGCTGCCGCTGCCGCTGCCGCTGCCGCTGCGTCTCCGTCGCCCCTCACCCGCCGCCTCCGTCGTGAGGCAACAGCGCCGCCATTGAGGAAGAGTACGCAAAGAAGATGGCAAAGCTAGCGAGAATGCCTCTGGGGCGGGATGAGACTGGGTGCGCTCGCTAGACTCGGATCTCTCGCAGGACAGCTCGCTGATCGCCTCCCTTGACGCAACCGCAGCGAGTTCGGCAACATCCTGCGACGCGTCCAGTACGAGGCAGACCAGTCTGGAAGGTGTCACAACGAGCTGGCCAAGTGCGTTCTCTACTCAGGGACCTCGTCAGAACTCCGCGTAGCCGTGCTGAACCTCTGCTTCACGCCGCGCACAGCGTCATCCGGCAAACGCTCGAAGCGCGCGTCAAGGAGTTCGAGGCTAGTCGGGACCAGCGGAGGCGCAACGTGAGCTGCGAGAGACGATATAAAGAGACGTCTCAATGGAGCTGATCAGTTTCGTGGCCATGTCGCAGACCCAGATCGCCGTTGAAAGGTCGTGGAAGAACAGGCAACAGCAGGAGGCGCTCGTCACAAAGGTGCGTCCCGTTCAAAGCGACCTCGACGAAATGCCCGTCACAAACAGTGACATATCCTCACTCGTCCTAGGCCCAGGAGAAATACAAGTCAGACTGCATCCTCATCAACAGCTTCAGCGCACGCCTCTCGCTCACCCAGGGCCGCGACATGGACAAGGTCACGTCCAAGCTGGAGAAAGCGCAGCAGACGGTGCAGGTCAATGAGGCAGAGTACAAGAACTACCTCAAGGCGCTGAAGGACACGCAGACGAAGTGGGTCGGAGAGTGGAAGGCCTGGTGCGACCTCGCGCAGGACCTCGAGGAGGAGCGCATCGACTTCACCAGGAACGCCCTGTGGAGCTACGTCAATGCTGTCAGCTTGATCTGCGTCAAGGACGATGAGGTGGGCTGGCCTCGCTGGAATCTGCTAGACGCTAGCTGAAACTCTGTGCTCCAAATCCGCAGTCCTGCGAGAACGTCCGGCAGACTGTCGAGATGTGTGACGTACGGAGAGACCTGCAGCGCTTTGTGCAGAAGGAGGGGGGTGGCAACATGATCACAGGTGGGATCCCCAGCCATATATGCGCGAGTAGCCAGCTAACCCGTGCCGTTCTTCAGACCCACCCACCTTTACCGACTTTTCCGATGGCGACAAGGGCTCCTTCCCACCCGTCTCGCACCCTGCCAAGTTCTCCCGATCCAGCGCAAAGGTCGAGCAGGCTCCCTTTGACGGGCTAGAGAGGCTGCAAGCCGCCATCTACCCACAGCAGAACGGGACCGCCGCGAATGCCAGTGGACGGACTGGCCCGAAGAGCGTGCCGGTCACGCCCAACGTGCAGACGCCGGCTGTTACGGGTGGAGAGGAGAGGCAGCGGAGCCATACACCCGCGAGGGAGTCGCGCACACCGGCACCCACAAACGGCACCGATGCAACGCCACAAGCCGCTGCGCGCCCAGCATCGCCTGTCAAGAAGTCCCAGACTCCGGCGCCCGCCCCAGGACCCTCCCAGTCGCAGGTACCGGATGCTCGAGCAATGGCCGCTGCTACTTCGCAGCCGCCTCCGCCTCCTCCAGCAGCCTTCTCGGCCGCTCGCTCTCGGCCTGCCTCGCGCGCTGGAGAGCGAGAGGACGCAGCGGACTCGAGCAGCCAGACGACAGCAGAGGTTCTGCAGCACAAGGCCTCGCAGAAGCGCCTTTCAACGGCAGCGGGCAAGACGCCAGGCCCGCCCGTATCGGCAGCGGGGCCAAATCCCTCTGCCGGCAGTGCGCCCAGCCCCAACTACCCCTACGCGACACCTCGGACAGCAAAGCCATTCACACCTGACTCTGGTCCGGACTTGCGCGAGTCGCCCAGCGGGATCCTGCCGCCTGCGTCAGTGTCGTCTGGTGGCGGACCGAGTGTACCGACGAAGCCGGGCGACGCGCCCGCCTCGTCTGCGACCGAGCCGCAGAAGCCAAAGGAAGACCCGCTGCTCGCTGCTCTCGCCAAGCTGCGGAGCCCTAGTAGCGCAGTCGATGTGCTCCCTCCGACGAGCCCGGGCATACCAGGCGGTGTGGGCGCGATTGGCCTCCCCGGATTGGCACGCTCGCCGCAGCCTCACCTTCAGCAGCAGCGCGCGTACTCTCCGTACGGGCAGTCTCAGCCGCAGACGCAGCCAGGAATGGACGGCCGGGCGAGGTCGCCTTCCATGCCGCACGTCCAGCAGCAACAGCAGCCGCAGGGCCAGTACGGGCAGCCTCAACAGCGCCAGCCCAACATGTACCCGCTGCCCGGACAGGCGCCTGCCCATTCTCAGCAACAGCAGCAGACGTACACACGGCCCATGTCGGCTTCGATGTCGCAGCCGGCTCACATGGGCACATCGAGCAGCCCGGCGCCGACGGCAGCGTCCGTGTATACTCAGGCGCGCTCGAGGCCCAGCTCGCCAAATCCGCAGATGCAACAGCAACAGCAGCAGCAGCAGCATCAGGGCTACCAGCACCCGCGTGCGCCTTCGCCCTCTGCCGCCATGATGCGCCCGCCTTCGTCAGCTGGCGGAGCTGCGCCGTCCGACGTGAGCCTCGGAAGCAATGTCGCTGGATACGGAGCGACTTTCCCAGGCGAGCGAAGACTCAGCATGAGCATTGCCGCGCCGGCGAATGCGCAGCCGCAGCAACAGAGCCAGAGCCAGAGCAGACCGTCTAGCCCGGCGATCCGGTCGCCGCCGCAGCATGGCGGAACGGGTTTCGGACCGCCTCAGCAGGGTCGAGCGAGCCCTGCCCCTGGGTACGGAGGGCAGGGACAGCCGATGCATCCGGCGCAAATGCGGTCACCATCACCTGGACCACCTTCCGCTGCCGGCTATCCAGCACAGCAGCAGCAACAGCAGTATGCATACGCAGGGCAGCCGGCGCAGCAGTCCGGTCCTCCAGCTGGCTATGGGCAGCAACAAGCACGCCCTCAATCGGCGTACCAGCCTGCTCCGCAGGGCGTTCCGGGTCTCGCACAAGGCCAAGGCTCTCTGCGCGGGCAAGGACCAGGGCATCGTTCGACAGCCTCGTACGGCGGACACGCGTCTGCTCCTCCTCCGCAGTCCGCTTCTGCGCCATTGCATCAGACGCAATCGATGGGCGGGCGGCCGACGACGCCGCTCGGAGGCGGGATCAGTCTCGATGCGAGCGGGCAGGTAGTGTCGCAGGATGCGCAGTATGGCAGTCAGCGCGCGCCTCAGCAACAGCAGCAACAGTATGGCGGCATGACGAGCCCGCAGCAGGTGCAGCAGCAGTCGGCAGGCTACAGGCACGGTGCGTCCATCTACAAGCAGCCGAGCCAGAGCCAGAACCGCATCAGCTCGCCGGCGCCTCCGCAGGCGCAGCAGCAGGCGATGAGCCCTGGTGGATATGGCTACGTTCCGCAGCAACAGCAACAGCAGCAGGGAGGCGCGCCCCCTCAGCAGCAGGCCCAAATGTACCAGCGCGCGGCGAGCCCGTACCAGCAGCCGCTAGGGACATCGCCTGCGCCCGTCCAGCAGCAGCAGCAGCAGCAGCAGCAGCAGCCTGGCTACCAGCAAGGTCATTCAGGGATCGCACGGAGCCAGAGTCAGAGCATTGGATATGGCCAGCAGCAATCGCAACAGCAGCCGGGCATGCCGTACCAACCTCAGCAGACACTGCAGGCGAGCCAGAGCTACCGGCAACACCAGCCGCCATCCAACAGCACAGTCCCAGCGCAGACCTACGCCTCCTCGCCTGGGCCGCAGCAACAGCAGCACCCGTCGCAGCAGCCCCTGCAGGCACCTCCACCCTCGCGCGCTCCGACGGGCCAATTCACCCTCTCTGGGCACCCGATCCTGTTTGCGGTGAAGGCCATCTACAAGTACGACGCGAGCAGCCCGGAAGAGTTTAGCTTTCAGAAGGACGACGTGATTGGGGTCGTCGAGACGGACGAGGACGGGTGGTGGAAGGGCGAGCTGCTCGACCCGGAGCGGGCGCGACGCAGTGGAGGGATGCTCTTCCCGAGCAATTTCACCACTTTCCTGGATTAAGCATCAGCTAGCGGGTGCGAGCCGATCCGACGAGTACAGCAGGGAATCGATGTGCTTTTGCTGCGATGGGGTTGCAGTTTAGTATCGCGCTCTCCTCTTTACGCGTTCGCTCTCTGCAGCTTCACGCAGCAGAACGAGCTGCGCTTGTAGACAGGGTCGGCCATGTCTTTCTTGGTAGTCCTTGTTGTACCTTTCCGCAAGTCGTCAGCTATGACAGCACATGGCCCGTACTCCTTCTTCTGACCTGGAGCTCCCTCGAGCATGGGCAGGGCACGGTCGATACAAGTACCTTCGCCACTTTCAAATTCCCGAGTCGTCCCTGTCCCTGAGCCTGACCGCAGCGAGTTGCCTCCGGACGAACGCACACACACGTACGAGCAATACCGGACGACAGCAGACACATTACACACTTCCAATCGTTGATGGCTCCTACCATTGTCCATCCACTGAACTGCTCGGATGGCTCAATCTGAGGGTCCAGCAGCAGCATCAGCAGCAGCAGCACCCGGACTCGACGACGGCACAGGCAGCGACATCATCCAGCAGCAGCAGCCACACGTCCCGGCAGCAGCATCAGCATCAGCATCAGGCTCAGGCTCGGTCAGGACGACAAGGAGCAGAGCACAGGCAGCTTCATCAGCATCAGCAACTGCACCAGCTGAGAGCAGCAACTCTAACAAGAGGAAGAGGGGATCACCAGCGTCAGCGGCGTCAGAGGCCACCGCAGCCGTCAACGGCAGCAGCAGCATCAGCAGCAGCAGCAGCAACGTCAACGGTAGCGCAGCAGCTTCGACGAGCACACGCAGCACACGGTCTTCCAGGTGAGCCCATCCTTGCTGTGCCGCAAGCTGTGAGGGTGCATGCCGCCTGCCGTCAATTGGACTCGCTCTGGCAGCGCGCGGCGCCGCAGCCACCAGGGCAAGGGCAAGGGCAAGGGGCCGCCGCCGCCGCTCTTCCGTCCCGTCCCTCCTCCTGCGAGCGGCCTGCAGGTTGCCATCCCTCCCCTTTGAGCATCGCCGTCCACAACCCATCTCCACCAAAGAGCAGACATTCAAGTGTTCATCTGCTCTGTGCCAATGTGCTGATCCGTCCATACCATCATTTCTTGCCATCCCTGCCGTGCTGTCTCGTCACCGTCACCGGTCCAGACGGACCCGTCGCTCGTCTCCAGCGGTCAGCAGCAGCAGCGAGCAGCAGCAGCCCGAGACCGACAACGCCGCCGCAGGCACATCAGCGGCAGGTCCGCCCACAGCAGCAGCAGCAGTCTCAGCAAAGGCAGCTGGCAAGCGACGAGCAGTCTCTCCCTCAGCAGTCAGCACCGATAGCAGCAGCACCGAGAGCGCTACTCCGTCGAGCAGCAAGCGCCGCAAGCTTAACGGATCGGCATCGACTTCGACCACACCCGCAGCGGCGACAGCAGGAACAGCAGCCACAGCTGGCTCTTTCACCCCACCTTCCTCCTCGTACAATCTCCGCCCACGCGCAGGATCAGCCAGCAGCGGCACCGGCAGCTCTTACTCCGCCTCGCCGAGCACCCCATCCACCTCGAGGCTCAACCCGGCCAACTCCTCCCCCGCGACCGCATCTTCAAGCACGCTCACGAGCAAGAGCAAGATGCCACGCAAGGGAAAAGCGGGGCAGTCGAACCGCGCCGACCATTCGACCTCGCTGCGCGCCAAAGCGGCCGCGAACGCCGCCGCAGCGCACGCCACGGCAGCACACAATAACAGTTTCGGCGCCTCGACAGGCGCCAATGCTCAGACCCACTCGCAGTCTGCAGCATCTGCTAGCGGGTCGGGCAGCCCGTCAGGCGGGAGGAGGCAGAGAGACCCGCCTGGCTTCGATGAAGAGCTCATGCTGGCCTACGAGGACGCGGAACAGGACATGCACGATGATGATGGCGTGAATGAGCAGGAAGATCACGACGATGGAAACCACGGTGCAGGAGAAGCTTCGCGCGCGGCCAGTACCGCAACTGTCAATCGTTCCACAGCCACGCGCGCAGACGCAGAAGGAGACGATGTGGAGATGCAGGAATTGGATCATGCCGATGTTGCGGCGTTGGTCGGCGCGGGAGCTGGCGGATTGGGGTCTGGCAGTGACGTCCCGCTGGTCATCGAAGAGGACGACGAGGACGACGAGGACGACCACGAAGGGCATGATGAAGAGGACGAAGACGACGAAGACGATGGCGAGGGAGAGCACCCCGCAGACGAGGATGATCTCGGTCACGGCGACGACGGAGAGATGCTGGACGAGGACTTTGATGTCCCTCTCACATTCGACGCAGACGGCAACCCCATCCACCCTGGTGCAGGCACGGCCTCAGCCTCCGGAACAGCGGCCGGCACTGCTGCGAGACGAGCTCCTAGCTCTGAGTCTTCGGCCGGATCTGTTGACGCGGCCGGCTTCTCTGCAGCTAGGCCTGGAGCAGGCGCAGGCTCCTCCGCAGCTGCTCTCGCCGCTGCTGCTGCCGCCGCAGATGACGGCTTTGGGTCGTTTGCCGCCTCGCTCCGGGGATACTCGGGCCTCATGGCCAACATGTCGTCGCGGCTCCGCGGGCTGCTCACCAATCTGCGCAACAAGTCCGACGCCTCTGTGCGCATGGTCGCGCTGCAGGAGCTGTCCGAGCTGCTCAGCATGAGTACGGAAGACACGCTCGCGGGCTACTTCTCCGTGGATGCCTTCGTCAAGGAGCTCGTGTCGTGCCTGAAGGGCAGTGGTGGCACATCGCAGATGATGGGCCTGGACGAGGACGACGACTACGCCATGGCGCAAGCTATCGCTGCGTCGCATGATGCGGGCTTTGGCGGCGTCGACGATGGAGGCAATGCAGATGAGATGCAGCTCCTCGCGTGCAGGTGTCTTGCCAACCTTATCGAGGCCATGCCGACCAGCGCCCATAACATTGTTCAGAACGGTGCAGTGCCCGTTCTATGCAGCAAGCTGTTCGAAATCACCTTTATCGACCTTGCCGAGCAGACGATCAGCGTGAGTGCCGGACTGGAACCCTTGAAAGGACGGGAATGCTGACTGAGCTTGTTCTTCACCCCGCAGACTCTCGAAAAGCTGTCCGAAGAAATGCCATCAGCCATCGTCCGCGAAGGCGGACTCTCGGCCCTCCTAACGTTTCTCGACTTCTTTTCGACGCACGTTCAGCGGACGGCACTGACCGCTGCAGCCAACTGCTGCCACTCACTATCGCTGGAGTCTTTCAGCTCTGTGCGCGACATGATGCCCGTCTTGCGGAACGTTCTGACGTACTCGGATCGGAAACTCGTCGAGCAGGCGTGCCTAGCCATCACGGGCGTGGTCGAATCGTACCGGCATCATCCGGACAAGCTCGAGGTCCTCCTCACGCCCGAGCTGCTCGAGGCCATTGCGCAGCTCATGGTTCCCGGTGCAACGGATGCACAGGTCGACGCGTCGACACACCCGAAGATCCTCAAGCTGCTGGGGACGGCCGCGAAGTCGAGTCCGGAGATTGCGAGCAACCTCATCGAGCGAAACATTGCAAACACAATCTACCAACTCCTCACGGGCGTCTCGCCTCCGCCGCTTGCGGAAGGAATCGCGGGCATCAAGAAGCACCTCGAGGAAGATGACATGCTCGTGCTCAACAATCTCGTACATCGCTCCAAGGACGTCGTGCAAGAGACGTTGGCGCTCGTCCACGAGCTCATGCCTGCTCTGCCAAAGAGTGAGCCTGCCGCTGCAACTATTCGACCGAATCCCACTGACGTTCCCGCTTCTTGCGCCACAGACGGCATCTTTGACCCTCGAGCGCACATGCATAGAAGCAGCAAGTCCAAGGTCAAGAAGGAGGACGCGAGCAAAGCCTTTGGCGACCTCCTGAGTGTCGAGACCAGCGGCAGCTCATCTACACCCGCAACCCGGTCATCGCGCAGCTCGCCTAGCCGTACCGGACGTTCTACTCCGCATATCCTAGACGACGGCAGCATCGTTGTCAAGACGGAAGAGGAGGCGTCGACCTTCGATGCTCCCGCGACAACATCAGCCTCGAGCTCGCTGTCAGCCTCGCTCCCCACCCCAGCCGCCGCGGCCGCTAAGCCATCGAAAGAGGCAGCCCAGGAGCGCCGAGTCGAGCTCATCACGAGCGACGAGCCGTCACAGCGCAAGGAAAGCATCAATCGCTTCTTTGCTATGCTCCTGCCCATCCTGCTTGACGTATACGCAGCGAGCGTAGGGGTTCAGGTCCGATCAAAGACATTCCAGAACATGCTCAAGATTGTGCAGTACTGCGATAAGGCCTACCTGCCCGAGGTTCTTACGGTGCGTATCAGTCACTGCTTGTGCTCGGCTGCTCAACGAAACCTGACCGCGCCTCATCTCTCCGGTCTCGCAGATCGTTCCGATGGCCAGCTTCCTCGCTTCGTGCTTCTCGTCGAAGGACCAGCCTCAACTCGTGATTGATGCGCTACAGATGACGGAGCTGCTCCTCACCAAGGTACCGGACACATATCAGTACTACTTCCGCCGCGAAGGTGTCATGTACGAGATTGAAAAGATGGCAAACGAGCCTCTGCTTGTTGTCTCTTCATCCAAGAGCAAGAGCAAAGCTGCGGCATCATCGGCGACAGACGCAGGCACCTCTACCCCGGGCACGCCAGCCACCCCAAACCTTCCTGGAGCGTCGACGCCGTCAGATGACGGTGGCGATACGGCAGATCTAGGCACACGTACCATGACCACTGCGCCTGCGATATCTGCTGCTGCGCCCAAGACACTCACCAGCACGGAAAGCTTGCAGAAGGACGCCATCACGTTGCGCGCGAAGCACCTGCGCAAAATTCTTGGCGAATCCAGCAAAACTGGCGGATCTGTGAAGGCCGACTCTGCGCTAAATGAAATTCGGGTGCTTGTCGAGGCACTCGACGCCGTGTCTGTTGAGAAGACTGCCAGTGCAGCTCAGGGCAAAGCGCAAACTGCACTCGAGACTATCGCAGGGCTGTTTGCAAGCAGCAAAGATCCCATGTCGAGTTTCGAGATGCAGGAGAGCGGCCTCATCGAGGGCCTGCTCAGGTTTGCGACGGACGGAAAGGATACAGTCCGTGAGTTCGGTGTCGCTGGCGGTCCCTGTGCCTTTGCAAGCCTGTCTGACCCTGTCTCCCTGTCGCAGTCGACAACGACGAGCGTCGCCAGCTGCTCATGAAGGCGTTCCTGTCTTCGGCATCGTCCGCCGAGTCGCCACTTACTTCGCTCGTCAAGCGACTCCAAGAGGCCCTCGGTCGAGCCGAAGAGTTCGATGTCCTCACGGCTCTGCCGTCGGGCGGTGATTCCAGAAGCAATCCAGCCACGATGCTTGGGCGTCAGCTCAGGATGCGCCTCGCTGCCTCCACCGATTCTGGAATCCCACGCTCAGTCGCAAACGTGGTTGTCTCAATACACGCCATTGCCACTTTTTCATCTTTCAACGACTACCTCCGCCCCAGGATCGCGGCTACGCTTGCCGCAGAGGAGCGCGCCAAGAGTGGATCGCGAGCCACGACCCCGGGTCTAGCAGGTGCAGGAAGCGCGAACAGCAGACTGTCC
Organism: Symmetrospora coprosmae; assembly: GCA_008802785.1. Classification (NCBI taxonomy): domain Eukaryota; kingdom Fungi; phylum Basidiomycota; class Cystobasidiomycetes; family Symmetrosporaceae; genus Symmetrospora; species Symmetrospora coprosmae. The sequence continues at coordinate 321,731 of VUYT01000012.1, read as the reverse complement.
GGTGTCCTGGCAGCGCTTGCAGCGGCGAGCGGCCTTCCCGCGCCCGACCTCGAAGGATCAGCTGCCGCTTTCGCCGAGGCTCTTAGCGGCTCTGCACCGAATGCTGGAACTGCAGGCAATGCGGCAGCGTCGCGACCCGCGCCGCCTGTCGAGCGCAGGCGCAGCTCGCGCTTGTCAGCTCGCAGCCAACCAGCGACTCCTGCAGCCGGTGATGCTGCTGCTGGCAACTCGTCTGGGACAGCAAGTGCACAAGGCGAGGCGATTGCTTCCAGGTCAAACGCAGCACTCGCCGCCGTGGCCGCCGAAGCGCTTGCTGCCTGTGGCGACTTGCACGACGAGGACGACGATGACGAGGAGCGCATGGATGAGGAAGAGGACGACATCCTCGATGAGGAGCTAGAGGCTGCTGGCAACAGCAACATGTCGGCCGAGGAGCGCCTCGTCAATTTTGAGGTTGCGGACGACGGCTCGCGCGTCAATGCCAGCACGCCCGATGGGACCCGCATACAGACTCCTGTCCCTGGTCAAAGTCTCGCCCAACGAGCGCAGGCCGCGGTCAGTAGCACCAGCGGGCAGGGGCTCAGCGCACCTCCCACACCTTCGGCCGCTTCTTCGAGTGCAGCCGCAGGAACGAGCGGTACTGTCAGCACTAGCACAGGCGCTGCCCCTCCAGCAGGCAGGTCATATGCCGCCGCGCTCAAGAAGGCGCCAGAGGATTGGCACCTCGAGTTCAGCATGGGCGGCAAGCCTATTGACATGGAGAGCACCATCTTTGGCGCCGTCTACCAGCATGAAGTCCGATCCGGCAACACGGCCGGCATTCGAGGCGTTTGGCAGAATGTGTACACGGTCAACTTTCGCAAGGTCGCCGGCGCACCACCACAAGCTCGTGAGTATTCGCTTGCCCAGCACGTCTGCCTGTACCACACGTCACTAATGCTAGCGTATACGCTACACCATTCAGCCGCTGAGGGCTCGCCAGAACCGCCGAATTTCGAAGCGACACTCCCTGACTTCCTTCAGCGCGATCCGCGGCAGGCCTCCATGCTCCGGCTTTTAGGCGTGCTTCACCAGATCAATTCGGATTGGAGAGAGACCGGCAGCCAGCTGCAACGCCTCGACTCGGCCACCGCGGTCACTGGGAATGTGTTTGTCAATAACAAGCTAACGGCCAAGCTGAACCGCCAGCTGGAGGAGCCAATGATCGTCGCATCCAATTGCCTTCCCGACTGGGCGATGGAGCTGCCTCAGCTCTTCCCATTCCTTTTCCCGTTCGAGACGCGTTATACTTACCTTCAATCCACGGCTTTCGGATACGCCCGCCTCATGCAGAAGTGGCTGCAGTCAGCTCGTGATAGTAACCCGAGCAATTCGGCAGCAGCTCGGCGCGACGAGAATCTCAGCTTCCTCGGGCGACTGCAGCGGCAGAAGGTCCGGATCTCGCGGCAGAGGCTCTTCGAGTCTGCCTTCAAAGTTTTCGAGCTCTACGGCAGCAGCAAGGCCATGCTCGAGGTCGAATACTTTGACGAGGTCGGCACCGGCCTCGGGCCTACCCTCGAGTTCTACGCGATGGTCTCGAAGGAGTTCCGGAAGAAGGGCCTTGGCTTGTGGAGAGGGAGCGAGGGCGGGTCAGCACCTTCTTCTGCAAGCGTCGATGGCGCATCAGACGCGCCGGGAGCGGATGCAGCTGCTTTGGGCTCAGATGTGCCCGCTTCGAGTTCCGTTGCAGAGTATGTCCACTCGGCCGAGGGACTTTTCCCGGCTCCAGTCGATATCAACCAGATCGAGCACGACGAGCTCGTCACCAAAGGCGCAACATTCAAAGTGCTCGGGATGGTGCTCGCCAAGGCTCTCATGGACAGCAGAATTGTCGACATTCCCTTCAGCAAGACCTTCCTGAAGCTGGTCCTCAATCAGCATGTCCCGCTGACGACTGCCAGCATCAAAGTGCGTCTGGAAATCGCGGCGATAGTCACATCAAGGGCTGACCTGTTTTCCTCACGCAGACCATCGACCCTGCTCTGGCCAAGTCGCTCGAGCACCTCGAGCAGTACCTTCGAACCAAGGAGGCTATCGAAGAGGATGCCGACAGCTCTGCCGAGGAGAAAGCAGCGGCCATTGCCGAGATCCGCGTCTCTGACGCTGCGGTGGACGATCTCTCGCTCGACTTCACGCTGCCAGGCTACGACATTGAGCTCAAGGCAGGCGGTCGCGAGATCCAGGTGACAATTGACAACCTGGCAGAGTATCTCAAACTCGTCGTCGAGTGGACCCTCGTTCGTGGAATCAAGCCGATGACGAGCAAGTTCAAGGAAGGCTTCAACGAAGTCTTCCCCGTGCGCGACCTGCACACATTCACACCCGAGGAGCTCGTCAAGCTCTTTGGCGATGAAGACGAGGACTGGTCCTTCGGGACCATCAGCGAGCATCTCAAGGCCGACCATGGGTACTCGCTCTCGAGCGCCTCGATTGTCAGCTTCCTCGAGATTGTCTCGAGCTTTGACTCCGACATGCGCAGGAAAGCACTCAGCTTCTTTACGGGCGCATCGAGGCTGCCCATTGGAGGATGGGGCGGCCTGAACCCCGTGTTGACGATTGTCAGGAAGGACGGCAAGGACGAGGTCCTGCCGAGCGTCATGACTTGCGCCAACTTTATCAAGCTGTGAGTGGCTCGAACGAAGTTTGCAGATCGGCATGGGACTGATGCGTCTTTGTCGCTCTTGCCGCACAGACCTGATTACTCGAGCAAAGAGGTTATGGAGGAGCGTCTCGTCAAAGCCATCGAAGAAGGCGCAGGATCCTTCCTGCTGTCTTAGCGTCAATATTTAGATAAGACCGATGCTGCCGTGAAATCTCACGGACATCGTACGGAGAGGTGGGCGTTCAATATTAGCGAGAAAGTCTTGCTACGGGCTACCAGGTCACCTTCGCACAATACGCAAAGCCACATGGCAATCTCCCCAATTCACCTTTCTCCTTCCTCGTGTAGTGTCCGCAGCAACAGTAGCAGTAGTGTATCTTGCAACTTCTCGACTGCCTTCTTGAGTGCGCCTTGCGAATGTCCAGCGGGTTCAACTTCGCCATAGAAAAGCTATGAGTAGATGGATCCTCCTCGGCTGTCCCCACTCCGATTACGTCACTTCCCGAGCATGCCACCCAAGGAGAGCAGTGTGAAGCGCGCCGAGGCAGGCAGGGCAGGCAAGGATGCAGAGACGGTAGAGGAGACCAAGCAAACGAAGCTGGATGGGCACGTCGATGTCGAGGAGGCTGGGACAGGGAGCAAGAGGGAGCGACCGGTGGACCTGACGGGCGACGACGAACAGAAGAACAGCGGCAAGGAAAACGACGACGACAGGGATCAGACAGACAATGTGACGCGGCAGGACGTGCAGGACAGCGGCAAGAAGGACGGGCAGCCAGCGAGCAAGCGGCAGAAGGCGGAGGCGGCAGACAAGGCGGGCCTCGAGGGAGGGGCAGAGGCGATTGACGCCGTCTCGGAGGAGGCAAAGGCGAAAGGCAGGGAGATCAAGGAGGACAGCGACGTGCAGACTGTGCGACCGAGCAGGGGGACACTCGAAAAGGGGCAGATCTACTTTGTCTACAAGCCGAAGGTCGAGGTGGACGACCCGGAAGGGATCGACGACGTCTCAAAGTGCCATGCCCTGCTCGTCCCTCGTTGCGCGGAGGACGGCGGGAAGAGCAAGTACAGACTGCTCAACTTTGGCAGGAAGCACGCTCCTGCGTCCAGAGATGACGGCAACCATGAGGTAATGTTGGGCCTGCCGAGCTGGTCGGGCTTGTGCGGGACCATCTGACCGCCGCCTCCATGCCCATTGCAGGTCGAATGGGGCATGATCACCAAGGTCGGAGAAGACGTGAGCGAGCTCAAGGATGCTCTTGGGCCGTCCACCTACGAGACGAAGGTGGGTGCGACGTGGTTCTCCCCTTTCCTGGATGTGGCTGCCGAACAGCCCGTGCTGATGCCTTACTCACCGTCTGCCGGCCCCCTCGCAGACACGCGGCACTCGACACCAGCCTGCATCGCGCGTTGCTGCTGCAGGCTACTACATCCTGCACAGCCCGACCGAGGGAGAGGGCGTCAAGCCGCTGGAGGATGTGACGGACAAGGAGCATCCGAGGGATTTCCCCGTCTACCTGGCCTACTCCATCGCTGTCCCTACTCCAGAGGACTTTGGCGACGTCCAGACCGAGCTGTGCATCAAGCCTACGGGCTCTTTCAGCGTCCAAGGTGGGTTGAAGGGCGGGCAGGCCGGCTGGCTCGTTCTTCATCCTGAAGGCTGACGCTCTTCTGCCGTGGCTGCCCTGGCGAGAGCAGTCAAGAATCCAGGTGGGGCAAAGCTGTTCTTGCGCTTTTCGAACCTCATTGGTGAGTTGGACTGAAGCGCAACGAGCAATCTCCACAGACACGGCCTCGAGCAACCCTCGAGCCGCTTCCAGCAGCAAGCGCGAGCGGGACGACTACCCTCCGGAGCTGCGTGGACTCTTCACGACGCGCTTCATTGCTGCCAACCCGATCCAGCTGCTCGACTATGCGGGGCAGGAGCTGCTGTTCATCAGCGGGCGCGACCACCTCCCAGACTCTGCGGAAGAGGAAGGCGTCGTCAAGCCTGCGCAGGCGGAGAGCAAGGAGCTTGAGGACGCTGGAGGGGATGCAGGAGGCAAGAAGGCGGACGAGGCCGTCTTCAAGGAGGTGTACGAGGAGCTGCACCTCTACAAGAGCGCCAAGGACGTCCCTGGGATCAAGGCGCTCGAAGGGGAGTGGGCGTGATGTCGGGACACCGTTTTGTCAATACCAAAGCGCCGCACGTGCATCGAAAACCTGTCGCGTCTTCCCGACTCCCTGCGCGCGACTGGTTTGTTGTCGAGGGAAGAATAACAACACGTGACTTTTCCTCTCTCTCTCTCTTGAGTTGATCTCTCCCCCTCAAAAGATCCTCCCCCTCCCGACTCTCCTCTTCTCTTCCCTTCCATTGCATTCTACCACTCACACACAGCTTCTGCAGCTACTCTACACATTCACACCTCACCCCACCCCACCCCACCCCACCCCACCCACTTTATCAAACATGTCTGGACGAGGAAAGGGCGGAAAGGGACTCGGCAAGGGAGGAGCAAAGCGTCACCGTCAGTGCCACTCGGGCTATACACCAATCTCCTTTCGCTTGTGCTGACGTCTGCTCTATCGCACCCATAGGCAAGATCTTGCGTGACAACATCCAGGGCATCACCAAGCCTGCCATCCGCCGTCTTGCGCGCCGAGGAGGAGTCAAGCGTATCTCTGGCCTCATCTACGAGGAGACGCGGTCCGTGCTCAAGATCTTCCTCGAGAATGTCATCCGCGACTCGGTCACATACACGGAGCACGCAAAGAGGAAGACCGTCACTTCGCTCGATGTCGTCTACGCACTCAAGAGGCAGGGAAGGACTCTCTACGGTGCGTTCATCGTCCGTTTCTGTCTCGGAGCTACACGTGATAGAATGCTGACTTCTACCTGCTCCTTCTCCTCTATCACAGGCTTCGGCGCATAAGGTGCCCATCATCGCCTCCTTCGCTCTTCTGCCTCACAGCCTGTGATGGCCCTTCCCTCTCTTCCTTCTGTCCTAGCAGTGCCGCGCCGTTCGTTGTTGTGTGTAACACCGTTGTGTCTGCAGCGAAAGAGCAATGTTGCATGTGACTCGACGGCCTGCGAATCCGAGACTAGCGCGCTACATTTGAAACACCCGCGCCGTGCCATCGTCCGAGCCGGCCATCAAAAAGGCGCCGTCGACCGAGCACGATACAGTGTGGATGACGTCCTGGTGCCCGGTGTGCGTCTTCTGCAGGCGTCCAGTCCGCAGGTCCCACGTCTTGAGCGTGCGATCGACGCTTCCTGTCGTCACGAGGTGTGTTGCAGCGGGGTGCAGCGTAAGCGAGGTCACGGCGTCCTGAGTGGACGCAATGCGCAGGCAAGCGGGAGCAGATGAAGTTAGCGTGGTGCGGGCTTGCACAATGACGCAAGCTTGCGGACCCACCTCGTGCTCGCCTGTCCACCGATTTGCGCCGTTGCTAGCCTCGAACACCTTGACCTTCTTGTCTGTGCCGACTGAAACCCAGAGACCGACGCTTCCCGGGGTGCCCTGCGTCCACGCGACGCCTTCGACGGACGTCTCCTCTCCGTGGTTCTCCAAGCTCTGCGCGACTGTGCCATTTGTGAGGTTCACGATGCGCAGCGCGCCGTCCGCTCCGCCCACAATGCAGGCCGTGCTGCTGCCGTTGGGAGCCAGGCATGTGATACCGCCGTCGAGCCGGAAGCGGCCGTCCGAGTTGCCCAGCTTGAAGACCGACGAGGACGTCTTTGGATCCCATACAATGAACGAGCCGTCGTCCGAGCCAGTCACGAGCCGCTTCCCGTCAGGCAGGAACTGCCCACAGGTGACGGCCGAGGTGTGCCCGCTGAAGACATTCATGTTGCGGCCAGAGGGTACTGTCGGCGGGTGGGAGAGCGAATAAGCAAAAGTGTCAGCGAAGGGAGGCTGCAAAGACAAGGGTATGAGGTGATCTCACGACCCACATTGCCACATCCAGACGGTGCCGTCGCCAGTCCCGCACACTAGAACGGCTCCTTTTGGATGCCAGTCAAGCCACTGTTGCAACATTGATAGCGTTAGTCAGTCTCCCCTGACCGGAATGTGAGCCTAGTGAAGCGCGCTGCAGATCACCCACATGGATCTCGTCCATCCCCTCGAGAACTGTCAGAAACTCCCATCTCCCCCACTCCCACGCGGACGGGTCTGTGGGCTTGACGCGTCTCCACACTCTGACACGCCCGTCCATCCCGCCTGTAGCGACGAGCTCGCCGTCCTTGCTCCAGTCTGTCGTGATGACCGAGTCGGTGTGCCCAGAGAGCTTTGCGATCTCTTCGCCAGTGTCCATGCGCCAGAGGTAGCCGTTGTCGTCCTCGCCTCCCGAGACGGCGAGCACAGGCGAGATAGGGTGGGGCGATATGCTGAACACGGCCCCTTCGCCGTGGCTGCGTATCTGCCGGAGGGAGATGTCGTTCACGGCTTCTTGCATCCGGTCGTCGTCTCCTTCCTCCTCGTCCTCGAACCCGTCATCGGGCCCTTCCTCGACCTCCTCGACGTCGTCGTCGTCCTCATCCATGGGGAAATCACCTTCCTCTTCCATCTCTGCCTGCAGCTCTGCAATATCTGCATCGTCGAGGAAGATCTCCTGCGGTCCGTCGTAATCCTCCTGGCCATCCTGCCCGACGTTCCCGAGCTCCTGCTGCTGGCTGTTGCTCCCACTGCTGCTGCTCCCGCTTTGTCCGCTCATTGTTGTGCGGTTCTGTTACGGTGTACTCGTGCTTCTTGTGCCAAACCAAACAACGTGCAGACGCAAGACGCAAGACGCAAGATGCGAGATGCATTCAGAGTGCGACTGCTCACACCCTCAGGCCAAAATCTTTGAAAATAGGGGTAGAGCGGACAGGCCGAACTGCTTCTCTGAGTCAGCGCACTCAGGACAGTCAGCAAGCTTGCGATTGAGGAGGGATAGAAAGCGACAGAAGCGTCTGACTGAGCACATCGTCGATTCGTGGAAGGAAGAGACGGCCGCGTAGGCGAAATGCGAATTGCGTAGTCATGGGCTGAAAGGTGGCGCTGCGGAACATACAATAACACGTATATAGAGAACGCTCGAAGTGCTAGCGTTTGAGAATACCATACTCTAGAGCACAGTCCCTGCACCACCATGAGCCCGCCGGCGCATGTTGCAAGCCAACGCACTGCAGGTGGAACTGCAGGAGATGCGGGGAAGAATGCACTCAGCGACGGCACAGTCGCTCACAAACAGCTCGTTCAGGCACCCACCCATTCTCTAGGACAGTTCTCGTTGTCACAGCCTAGCATATCGCCAGAAGAGACCTGCTCGCAATAGCAATAGACGGGCTGTAGAGCGCGTCTAAGCTTAGCTCGGCGCACAGGGAGCGCGACTTTGAGCGACTAGGCTCACCTCTCCTGGCACAGGCACATGCCCCGGTGGGAGCGTGATGAATGGCCGACAAGGACCAGAGACTGTCGGCCGACTGCCATCCGGCGCCTGCAGGACGCCCTTCCTCGCGGAGCCGCCCCTGGTCTTCTTGCCATTTCTCCCCCTTCCCCTGGCCGAAGCGCGACCAGCCGTCGCTGCTGTGCGCGCGGATGGTGGTGCAGCGAAGCTGTCGTCATAAGCGAAAGAGGTCATGATTGTATCGCCGCTGTGATTGCCATCCTGCGTGGCACTGCGCTCCCCGATGCTGACGGAGCGCACAACGCGGCCGTCAACGAGCGACAGCTGCCCTTTGCCGCCGCCCGCCGTGCCCAATGCATCCTGCATGTGCGAGGCAGACACATTGTGGGCCGCCTCTTGCTGCGCCCCTCGCGCGTCTGTCGAAGGCAGAGTGCCGGCGCGCAGCCCGAGCGACAGTGCCTCCTGGTGCTTGACGGCGTCCGAGTCGAGGCGCCGAATATGCCTATCAACCTAGTGACGTTGTGTATCAGAGTCAGCTGAGCAAGTCTTGGTCGACGTCTGGCAGACGTCTAGATGCGCGCCCTCACCCAGTTGTACGCGGTCGTTGCCAATGCGACCTTGTCTTCAGCCGCGCTCACGGCAGCCTTGGTCTGCTGATTGATCTCGGCAAGCATGCGTCGCATGTCCTGTGCAGCTTTGGCCTGTTCGGCTGCTGTACTTGCGTGACTGGGCGCAGCCCGACTGCTGCCAAGCTCCGGGCGCGAAAGCAACGTGCTCCGAACATCGTCGTCCGAGGTTGGCGATTGCATGGGCTCGTCTCCACGATCCTGTACGTCTCCTCGAGCTATTGTCGAGGCCGTGCTAGCAGCGTCCGCTGTGGTTGGTTGTCTCCGAGCTCGAGCTTCGCGCGCAAGTGCAGAGCGATGCGGCTCATGCTGAGCGAGCGCGGCGTACTCGAGCAGCATGGTCTGCAGGCGGTGTTCGATGGCTGACGGGGCGACCTCGCATCAGCTGCGCTACCGCCAGGAAAAAGCCAGCTGTAGCTGGGATGCGAGCGCACCTCGTGCCTGCTCGTCGCGCTCGAGCATGAGCTCAAAGTTCCTGACGAGCTCGAGGGGCAGCCTGTCGACGACTGGGTGCAGGCAGTCAGTCCGTCAGCGGCAGCAAGCAAGCAACGCACTGTGCTCCCCTCGTGGGCTTCTCGCGCTCACTGTCAAAGTACTCGTCCTGGAAGTCCTCCCAGATCCGCCGCTTTTCCTGCATCTCCTCGCTTTCCTCCTCCTCCTCCTCTTCCTCTGCTTGTTCTGCATCTGGCGGCACAGCGGGGACTGTGCGGGGCTGGTTGTACGCATCTTCGCTTTGCCCGTGCTCCTCGTTGTCGTCCTCGTCTCCCTCGTCTTCGTCGTCATCGTGCGCGAGCGCTTCCTGCCGCCGCCGGCGCGTGCCGAGCTGCTGTTGTAACGGCCGCGCGCGACTCTTCGCGCCAGCATAGACAGTGGAGGAGCGGACCTCCTCGACGTCTTCATCGTCATCGTCCTCCTCCTCCTCCTCCTCAACATCGTCATCGCCATCGTCATCCTCGTCCTCCTCCCACTCCTCGCTGATGATCCGCCGCTTGCGCAGGCGTGCTGCTGCTGCCCGGCTCGCTGCAGTCGCAGTCGCACCGCTTCGCCGCGATGCATACGACGGCGGCTCCTCCAACTCCACGGAGCTGCTCTCTATCCGCCGTCGCTTGCGCGGAGAGGTTGGCGGCATGGCTGTGGAGTCTCGGTTGGCTCACGCAGAGTCGGAGCTGGTCAGAGCGTCGACGGAGTCGGAGTCGACCAGCATCTGCGTTTCTATCTCACGTCAACACATTCGAGCGAAGGAGTCATGAGCGATTCAGCAGTGCTGGCTGCCTGCAATGGAACAGACCACTGGGCACAGTCGAGGAGATCTTGCAGCACTGACGTCAAGCTGATTAGCCGCCAGCTGCAGTGTCTGTTGAGTCGCGTGCCGCTTCCACATCCTGCAAGCTTCACGCACAGCCGGCATAGGAGGTTTTCAGACAGCAACAAGGACGAGAAACACTAACTGCAGATGTCTGACTACGTGACTACTTGGAGCGGTTCCTAAGGCAGGGACGATCGAGCAGGCTTGCTCCCCTCACAGAGGCGACCTCTTCTCGTTGGCACCGTACGTCGGCTGCATGAGCAGGTGCTCGATGCGCCTCGTGTTGATGAGGTGGGGCCCGAGCTCCTTTACGCTGTTGACTCCGAGGAGGCGCAGCGTCGTCTCGACCTCGTCTCGCATGACTGCCGTCGCGATGGGGAGAGGGCGCAGTCAGTAGAGCACCGAAAACAAGTACAGATCGGTCCGCTCACTCTCAATGGTCTTTTCGACACCCTCAACACCGTAGCACAGCCCGTACAGGAACGGCCGACCTGCTCCGACACCCGTCGCGCCCAGGCAGAGCGCCTTGACGACATCTGTGCCGCGCCGCACGCCGCCGTCAATGTAGATCTCGAGCTTCTTCTCCTTGATGATCTCGGGGTGGTATTTGTTCAGCTCGACGAGCGTGTACAGTGCCGGAGGTGCGCCATCTCTGCAAGGGTGAAGGATGTCAGCGCTGGCTCTCGACATTTGTGCATGCCCTTCCCGACTGACAGCGCTCGGCCACCGTGGTTGGAGAGGTAGACCGCGTCGACACCTGCTTCCACAGCCTTGACGACATCCTCAACAGTCTGGACGCCCTTCAGCCCGATAGGGAGACTCGTCTGCGACCGGAGCCACTTGACATCTTGCCATGCTGCGGTACGAAGAAGCAGGACATTAGCAGCCCTATCTGCATGTGCGAGTCGCGAGCGGGCCCACTCACACAGCTTTGGGTCAATGAAGCCACCAACGGACCGCCCAATGCCACCGCCGCGCTTGTCGGACGCAATCTTGCCGCCAGAGATGCCCGAAGCGACTTCGACTTCCGCTCGCAACCGCTCGTCCGCCTCTCGCTTGCCCGGTGCAGCTGCATCCACAGTCACAAAGAAGGCTTTGAGCTGCTTCAGGTCGTGAATCTTCTTGATGAGCTCTTCGGTCGCGGCTCGGTTCTTGTTGACGTATCTGCGCGGAAGCGAGAGCGAGACTGGCAATGTCAGGAGGTGCAACGGAGATTGCTCATCCAGGCGGTGTGCTGTCAAAACGTACAGCTGCATCATGAAGACCTGATCCTTGTCCTTCGCTGATCCGATAATGTCCTCGAGCTTCATGCTGGCATTTGTCGAGACGAACTGGACAATGTCTTCATTTCCGGCCGCCTCGGCAATGGCGCACTCGCCTCTCGGGTGCGAGAACGAGGCCATGCCTGCTGGAGCGACAAAGAGAGGGAGCGACGTCTTGTGACCCAGGAACTCGGTCGACGTGTCGACATTCGCTACATCAACGAGGATGCGCGGGCGGAAGAGGACCTCGTCCCAGGCCGAGCTGTTCAGGCCGAGAGTGTGCATGCTCGTCGCGCCGGCAGAGTAGTACGCAAAGGCTTTTGCAGGCAGCAAGGACTCTGCTGCAGCTTCGAGATCTGGGATGCCGACAATGGCTTCGAGGGGAATCTTCTTCTTTTCGTCCTCGCTTGGCCGTGGTGGCGCTGCGCCCTGTGGCACTTTTGGCAGGGTGTCCGGGTCGACCGAGCCCTTGAGCGCCGTGATGGGCAGCGTCTCTGACTTCTCGATGGTGCCCTCGGGGTGGAAGATGTTGAAGACTGCGCTCGCGTCCTTGCCGGCCGACTTGATGAGGTGCGAAGGCCCGCCCGGGTGCGCCTCGACCCACTCCGTCAGGTCGTACACTTTGCCGTTGATGACGACCCAGAGGTCGTCCTCGGTGTTGTGCTTGGTGACCTCGTCGTACGAGATCAGGTCGGAGCGCTCTGGCTTGTGCCCTGCAGAGCCAGAGGGCGAGCGCTGTTTGCCACTGCTTGGAGGCGCATCGAGGTGGATGCGGGGGGACGCGAGGGCGAAAGCGGCGCCGGCTGCAACGATGCCGGCTGCGAGCTGCAATGATGAGGTGCCATCAGCAAAGCAGGCCAGTCAAGAAGCGAGCGAGCCACGCACTAGACCTGCACGGCGGCCGCTGCTCGATGCCTGCTGCGTTCCTGCGTGCGACGAGGACGAGGACAAAGCACGGGAGGAGCTGCCGCCGCTTGAGCAGCGAGGCCGCGGCGCCGCTGCCTTGCGAAGAGCTGTTCGGAGTGATGTAGGGCGCATCGTGTAGGAATACTGTGGGAGTGGTAGAAGCGAAGCTCTGGGTGAAAGCAGAGGGGCGAGCATGCGCAGAAGGCCAATCCTGCCGCGCAGATAGCCGCTTCGTCGGCGACTCGCCCGGCTAGCAGAATTCAGGTACAGCGCGCCCCCGAGTCCCGAGTTGCGGCACCCACCAGTGGTGGTGATGGGCCTAGGCATACGTAGGAGCGACAGTGCGGTATACGGAGCGAGCAGAATGGGGTGCGTATGGGCATGTCGGTGCTGCTATGTCAGTGCCTGAGAGCCGTCCTGTCCCTCCAGGCCTTGCCAGGCTGCTGCAGCCCCCGCCCCGTGACCCGCAAGTACAGTAAATGGACGGCGGCACCGGCATCGGCTAGCGGAGCCCCACTTTACCCGACTCTGAGCATGGTTTCCTGCAACCCGACTGCCTGCCTTTCTGCTTCTCTGCATATCAGCCATTGACTGCAGCTGCCATCTTCTTCACAGTACCACCCCTCATTACACTAGCCTTACCGCCATGGTCAGCACAAAGCACGTCGTCAACGAGCCGAGGCAGCTCGTCAACGATGGCCTCGCCGGACTCGCGCGGTTGAACCCGAACGTCCGAGTCGATGCAAACTACAGGGTCACCACACTCGCCCTCGTACCTCAGGACAGAGTCGCTCTGGTGGGTGGTGCTGCCATCTCTGCCTCCCTCCCCGGTCGCACCTATGCTGTGCTGTCCCCTGTCGTGGGACAGACTCGGCAAAAGATGCTGATCCCCGTGCCTGCCTGCCTCTGTCTCCACCCATGCGCACGCGCCGTCGCGGCTTTCCGCGTGAACCTCTCTGCCCTTTTGGCCTGCTTTCCACCAGATCTCTGGTGGTGGTTCTGGACACGAGGTGCGCTGGAGCGTCAGCTCTGAAGATTACCTGATTACCGCTAATGCCTTGTCCCTGAAACAGCCCTCGCACGCCGGCTTCGTTGGCGCAGGCCTGCTCACCGGCGCAATCTCCGGCAATGTCTTTGCCTCGCCCAACAACGGCCAGGTCCGCCGCTGCCTCGAGCTCGTCAAGAACAACAAGGGCACGCTCATCGTCATCATGCGCTACACGGGCGACGTCCTCCTCTTTGGGCTCGCAAAGGAGCAGGCTGCCGTGGCCGACCCGAAGCACCCGGTCAGAATGACCATTGTCGGAGACGATGTCGCAGTCGGCAGGAAGCAGGGCGAGATTGTCGGACGACGAGGTCTCGCCGGAACCGTGCTCGTCTACAAGTGCGCGAGCACCGTCGCCGAGGAGGGCGGAAGCATCGAGGACGCCTACAAGATGTCCGAGTTCGTCGCCGAGCGCGTCGGCACCATCGGAGCCGGTCTTGAGCACTGCCACGTGGGTCCCTTGCTGCTTGCTACTGGGGACTTAGTGCCTTTGTGCTGAATCGCTCTTCTTGGTCGATGCAGATTCCAGGCACCGGCGAGGCAGAGTCCCACTTGGCTGCCGACGAGGTCGAGATTGGCATGGGCATCCACAACGAGGCTGGTATCGAGAAGATCAAGCTGCCAAAGTCAAAGGAGCTCATCAAGAAGATGCTCGGATACGTCACCAACATGGATGACTCCGACCGGGCCTACCTGCCTTTCAAGCATGACGGAAAGGACGAGGTGGTGCTTCTTGTCAACAATCTTGGCGGCATCTCAGAGCTTGAGTTGAGCAGCATTGCCAACGACGCCGTCGAGGAGCTCGAAAGTCAAAAGATCTCGGTCAAGCGGATTATGGTCGGCAGCGTCATGGTGAGACCCCGGGATCCCCTGTCATTGCGAGAGGCTGCGCTACGGACCTGATAACTGATTCGCAATGTTCATCCTTGCGCCAGACATCGTTGAACCTGCCAGGGTTCTCCCTCACCACCCTCCTTCTTCCCCGCCAAGGCGAGGCCTACTCCGCCGAGCGCATCCTCCAGGTCCTCGACGCCCCTGCGTCCAGCCCCGGATGGAAGTTCCTCTACAATGGTACCCCTGGCAAGCCTCAGCCTGCAGGCGAGGCTGCCGCTCCTGCCGAGGTCAAGTCCGGCGGCCAGCCCGTTGCCCGTAAGTTCGGCTGGCCTTGTACCGCCTGAAACGATGCCGATGCTGATCTCGAACCTCTCGCGCAGACACCGACTTCGCCAACTTCAAGAAGGCCATCATTGCTGCATGCGAGAACGTGTCCAAGTCCGAGCCAGAGATCACAAAGTACGACACGATTGCCGGAGACGGTGACGCCGGACAGACGGCGAAGGCAATGGCAGATGGTGTTGCCAACCTGCTCAAGTCGGGCAAGATCGACGAGCAGAACGTGACGGCTTCATTCCTTGACATCGCCCGCGTCATCGAGAAGGAGGGAGACGGAACTTCTGGTGGGTCCGACGCTTTACCCACTAGCTGAAACCCGAATATGCCTGACACCGTTGCGCACCCGCAGGCGCCCTCTTTAACATCTACTTCAACGCTTTCGCCGCCGGCATCAACGACGCCGTGACGCAGCAGGGCGCCAAGGAGGCCACTGGCTCAGTGTACGCTGGCGCGGCCGCCTACGCGCTCAACTCGCTCTTCGGCTACACGTCTGCGCGCCGCCCGTCGAGGACGCTCATCGACCCGCTCCAGGCGTTTGTCGAGTCCTTCAGCGCGTCAAAGGGCGCAGACCTCGCTGGCGCCGTCAAGGAGGCGCAGACCGCGACCGAGGAGACAAAGAAGCTCACGGCCCGAGCCGGACGAGCGGCCTACGTCAACCAGGATGACCTCATGAAGCAGGGCATCCCTGACCCGGGAGCTCTTGTCCTCTCCAAAATCTTCGAGGGTCTTCTCAGTGTCCTGGCTTGATGCGCTTGTCTCGCAGAGCAGTTGGGAGTAGGTCTGTACGGGGCATTAGTGTATCTAGGCTACTACCGAAGACGGAGAAGCAACACGACGTGGCACTCATACTATTGGTCACGCTTCGTGTGCGATCGTCCTCTCGCGACTAACGGTCCGCGCGCGCGCGAGCGGCTGGCTACGACATTACTATGGTCAAGGTCAAGAAGTCGAGTGGAACTACGGCTACATGGGATTATTACTAAACCAGTCGGCGCCGTTGCTCGTAGCCATGGACGCCCAGAACGACATTGTTTGATCATCTAGCAAGTTGCTGTACCCGTCCAGCGCAGCGGAAGGTTCCCCTTGAGTGAAGCCAAAGTCGAGGTTGAAGTCCGCCAAGAGATCGGCAGCGGTCGCTTCCTCCTGCGTTGTACTGGGCTGAAAAGAGTCTGAGAGCAGATGACTCGTGGCGAGCGAGGCTTCTTGTCCGCCGCCGCCGAAGAGCTGGGAATTGAAGATGCCGGCATGCGTGCCGGGCGTGGCCGAGCCCGAGAAGGCGCTCCGGATCGCGCCAGAATGCCCAATGTTCATTGAGCCAAACGAGGCACCTGCCGCTTGGGCATTGACGGGCGATGCGGCCCGACTGACTGGCCAGTCGTCCTGCATTTGCGCGGTGGGTGAACCAGCCGGAGACGTTCGCCTTGGTGTCGGGGCACCCGTGCCAACGCCATCCTGGCCCCGAGAGAAAGTGCGGAGCAAGCTGTTGAGAAGCCGAGCGTAGCGCACTGCATGGTGATGCTCCTGTGTGCGCCAAGGGGAGTCAGGTGGGCAATCTCAATCGCAGGGCATCACGCCTTTTGCTTACGTCTTTGCTCGAGCATGCCAGGCAAACGATCAGGCGCTTCAGTAGTCGGACAATGATGTGCCGGTCCTAGACAGCGCAGCCCACCCCAGTCAGTACGGCAGGTATGTGAGTCCCGTCGACGAGGGCGTGCTCACCAGCGGCGCCACAGCGTTGATGAAGACTGCCTTGAGCAGGAATACTCCGGCGTACGCGAAGTATAGAAAGTATCGCCAGGGCAGGAACTGCAGTACTCCTTGCGGATGTAGCTTCTCGACGACAATTCGCAGCAGGTCGGCTGCCGCATCGATGGCTTCCAGGATGAACTTGGCATCTGGACTGCCCATCGGCCCTCGAGGGAACATCACGGTTGCCGCGTCAGGCTGACCGCCACTTTCGGTGATCTGCGTTGTTGCTCGCTGAACATGAGCTTGAAAGGCGAAGGCGTAGATGTAAAGGCGCAGATAGTGAAAGGTGATCCAGACGAGCTCCGTTAATGGAAAGGTCTCCCACTTCTTTCCTTCCCATGTGTAGCGGAATGCATTGAGCGTCCGGGCTGAGCGAGTGAAGCAAGTTAGCACCGCTGCCCACATGCGTAGCGAAAGATCCAGAACTAACTGAATTCATCGATGTACTTGTAATACTGAGATTGGTAAGAAGGGCCACAGCAGTGGGTTGTTAATCTAGCTGAATCTGGAAGAGCTTTATGTACTGCCGCGACACTTACCTCTCCGACGCGGACCAGAGCGATAGTCCTGTCCTTGCTTGGGTACTGGATGGAGGAAGAGTGATGGTGAATGAGACGAGTTGGTCGGCGAGAAGCCTCGGCAGCGTCAGCGTTGCTACCGGGCTGACTGTCTCGCGGATGTAGCCGGCTTACAAGGACGTCGTGAGCGCTCGTCATCGCTGCGAAGGGGAGTAGCGCTGTCTTCAGCAGATATTCGGAAGCTCAGATACACTACATCACCTACTCTGCGTGATCTCGACGTAGGCCTGGATAAGACTGGCATAGTCGTCCTGCACTCCCGAGATCGAGCGCATCGAAGGAAAGCTCGCCGATGACGAGCCCGTGAAGCAGAGACCCGGCCTTTTGGATGCGCAGACATGATCAGCGAAGAAATGCGGAACCGACTCGACCGACAACGGCTCACCCTCGACTCCCTGCGAAAACCAAGTTGGAGGTCAGCTCCGATCCTTTCGTATTGCATTGGCCTGTCAGCCGGTACTCACAGAAAGCCTTGCCGGTCCTGATACTGATCTGTCGGTCGAATAGGTAGCAGTATGTCCATGCTATCCGATCGCGGTCAAGCTTCTCCTCAGCTGCCTTCCCTTCTGGGGTATCAGCTATCTTGGGGATGGTGGGATATAGTGTTGTTTGATCAAGCGCGAGCATATCTGCAGGCACAGATACCGGGGTGTTAGATGGGGAACCATCTGGACACATATCTGATCAATGACTCACAGCCGAGCCGGACAGCGTTTCCAACCAGCATCCAACTCATCCTGTTCTCATCGGCATAGTCGTCACTTGCCAGCTCCCGTGGCGGATTCTCCGAGAGAAGCAAGAGTGCCTCAACCGCTCCGACGGTGGCATCCTTCCCAAAGACGAGATCGTTGATGAGCTCGCGCATATACGCCCAGCTTTTGTCGTGAATCTCCATTTGCCGTGTCCCTCCGCTGTCGAGTCTGCTCGCGATGAGCACAAAGACTGTCGTGAGATGCACTTCGTCCCGACAGAAAGCGATAAGCGCCGCTTCCGTCGCCGGGATCCTACTATATGGCACGATCGGGAAGACATGGTGAACCTTGCCTGAGGCGATGCCGTATCGGCAGTGTTAGCAAAGGTAAGCATTCAGGTCAAATGCAGAACCACGCGGAAAGGATTCTGGCTCACGGAAGAAGAGGTTTACGAAGTAGATCAGCTCCATGCTGTTGATGATGCCTCGCTTGACAAGCGCGAAATCGGATAGGGTAAAAGGCGTCGGAGTGGGTGACGCCTTTCCTCGCAGAGCCAGAGCACCTTTGCTAGCGTCAGTGAAGCCTTGCCCGTCACCCTCGTGGGAATCCTGAGTGGTGTCTGCGCCCTTCTTCCCTCCCCCTTCTGGTTTGCCCTCTCTGGTGTCAGCAGCCAGTACCAAGAGATTCAAGGCGTCGACCGGGTTGCGGAGGCTCGCTGCTGCTAGTGCGTCTGGATCTGCGATGCGATTATCGTCTGTCGCGCCATGCTTCCGTTTCGGGCGATTCATGGAGTCGTACGAAGAGTGCGAGTCACCGCCTGGCGATATGCCGGACGGCATTGAGCCGCTCTGATTCAATCCTGCAGCAGTAGTATGGGAGGAGCCATATAGGGGATGACTGCTGGAAGTGCTCGACAGGCTCGTTTTGTTGGCGGCTGGAGGGCCTGCACCGAAATGGCTAGACGCGCTAGTGGACGCCTGTAGCTGCTGTATCTGCTGCCTCGACTCCGATTTGTTGTGGGATTGCGTTTGCATTTCCGGCCGTGACTGCTGCGCATTCGACTGTGAGCCTTGTTGTGTAGGCTGATTATGGTTGGCCGAGGCTGATAAAGCTGAAGGGAAGGGTCCGCCTGCAAACGTGCTTGTCTGCTGTTGATTCGAGCTTGAGTGTGTTATTGGCGGCTGCGCGTGTGACTGTGAGACTGACTGAGAATGGGTGCGATGGAAAGCCTGCTGAGACTGCTGCTGCTGCTGCTGCTGTGGATTTTGCTTGTTGAAGGTCGCGGAGGATGGCTGGGTTGTCGGGTCGAATAGCATTGAGTTGATGCTACTGGAGCCATTGTTTCCTAGGCTCTGACCTTGGCTTGTGCCGCCCGAGCTGTTCTGTCGTGCGAACTCCCAATTGGCAGGGTTCTCACTGTTCTGCTGCTGGTTGAGCATGCCCTGCGGGATCGGTGGACTGGCTTGCAGCGGGAGAGCATAGCTTGGTAGGTCCTGTCCCGGTCGAGCAATGACAGGCGAGCGATAGAAGCCATCCCCGGATGGCAGGGGGATGTTGTCGCTGTAAGCGCTGCTCATCTGGGACGGCGCCATTGGCGATAGATTGGCGAACTGGGCGAGGCTGGCATCGATGGAAATATCCCCGCTGTCGTTCAGACTAGGAAAGTCGAGCGAGGTTGACGAAGATGGCTGGGGTAGTGGAGGCAGCGGCATATCCTGTGGCCGGTTCTGCTTCATGGCAGACGGGCCGGAGGTGCCCTGTGCGGCGGCCGAGCTGCCTTCCCGAGGGCGAGACTGAGCAGTCTTCCGCTTCTGCGGCTTGCTGCTCGAACTATTGTCGCGAGGCATGACTCCGAACTCCGCCGAGGCTTCCTCTTCCAGCTTCGCTGCCTGCCGTGCGGCGAACTGCGATGGGCGTGCCGGGGCGGGATTGGGCAGTCAGTTAGATGTTACGATGGCCACTCAGTCGAGATCTGACCATGGCCATAGCCATACGCGTACCGGAACTCGACCGCCCCTTCTTGAAGGAAGAAAGTTGCAAGGTATCCCTTCTCGCTTGCATCTCGCGCACGGTGGATCGCTGGCGGGGCGAAGTAGTGGCGAACCGGGCTCAGGACGACCCCATGCTAGCTAGAGGGTGAAGTATCGCGGTCTTACCGAGGATTGTTCAGATCACCTGCAGAAGACGGAGAGAAAGACGTGACTGTTCAGCTTCGTCGCCCTCCCGCTTTGCCCCCCCACGGGGAGGAACCGCTGTGCGTTGTTGAGGCTCCAGAGCCCAACCGTGACGGCGCGCCGATGATGGCCGAGGGCGCGCGCCAGACTATTGCTCACCTAAATCGCACTTGGCCTTTCTCTGCCTCTGTGAACCGCAAGTTATGATCTGTGAGTCAGCTAACCTCGCTTCGCTAGCCGGCGCTTCGCGTCTGCTTTTGTGAAGTACCGGATCACTCACGCAATGGGCGCCTGTTCAGCAGCGGAACGCAATCCAGTGTCAGTGTATACTCACAGGGGTGCAACAGTATGGTGCCATCCTCGACGTACATGCTTTGAACGCTCGCCGCTTCTTCTCGGCGGCGTCTCTCTGTTCGGCGGTCGACCCTGAAGCCGCTGCGTTGCCGCCGTCCCCCGAGTTGTCGCTTTCGTACTCGTCCCCGTGTTTAAAATCCATGCTGGAGTTACCCATGGTCATGCCATCATTACCGGCGATGCTCCTGCTGTTGCTATCGCCATTGCCGTTAGTATGTCCTGGGAGCAGTCCTTCACGCGGTGCGCCATCATTGCTGGCGCCGGCTTGACCGTCGAGATCGATGTACGACCTCTTCCTGCTCGTAGAGGAATCCTCTGCGCCCGCGGACGATGCAGAGGTCGGAACTTGTTGCTCTAGGCCTGCCCCGCTTCTGCTGGACATTGTTCCGTGCGGGGTGGTTGCAGTCGCGGTTGTAGGCGAGTGCTCGGAATCAATCGTTGGCCGTCGACAGCCGGTAGGCGCGAAAGAGAGCCGCCTCGACCGCCTGGCTCTCCAGATCCCGAATCCTGACCGTACAGCTCACAGCAAGCTAACTTATGCACGCAGCTAGGCAGTGACTGCGCACCCATTCGTTCAGGCTGATAGCCTACAGCTTTGCATTCCTCTGTCGACTGCCGACATTGACCACCCCCTCCTGGTTCAGCCCGCTGATGACCTCATCCGACAGACCCAGCTCTTCCTTCAATATGTCCTCTGTGTCGACGCCCGAGATCAAGGATTGCTCTCCGACACTGTGCGTGTCTGGCAACACCCTCGCGGGCGATCTCAACAGGGCTGGTGCCACAGCCGGCACATCTCCTCCAGCTTCGGACGCCTCGAGCACCGGTGCTACACAGGCGTCACTTCCAAGGAAGACGGCTGCCCATTCGTCTCGTGTCCTGCTCATGAATGCCAGTTCGAAGTAGGCGCGGAGAGAAGCCCATGTGGAGCGGTCATACTGGTCACCTGAATGAGGCAGCGCTTGCTTGGTCTCGGGACTGGCCGATCTCAAGATTTTTCTGCCAATGTAGAGAAGGATGAAAGTCTCAGAGGCTCGATGATCACCCCGTGCCCGCCATACGCTGACAGCCGGACCCACAGGAGCTCCTCGTAGAAATGGGGTTCCAGAGCGCCCACCGATACGTATTTGCCGTCCTTGGTTTTGTACACGTCGTAGACTTGAGGGTATCGTCAGACGGTAGTTGAGAAATGGCCTGGCTGCTGTAATGTCAATGAAGCGCTTACATGGGGCTGCCCCATCCAGGACATTGTCTCCCGGTCGCTTGCCGAAGTAGGGCGTCTGCGCGGCGGGCAAGCTGGATAGCAAAGGAAAGCTCGCAACATAGCGGGTTCCAGAGACCTGTGCATGCAGTGAGACATCTGAGCGTGTTCTTGTTTCTCAGCCGGGCTCTCGGCGCACTTACCATGTCCGCCTCCACTACTTGCCCTTTCCCACTGCGATTGCGCTCTAACAAGGCTAAGAGGATGCCGATGACACACATTGCGCCGCCGCCGGCAAAGTCTGCAGGATCAATGCTGTCAATCGTATGCAAGCGGACCTGCGGGGAAAAGGAGGAACTTACCGGCGAGCAGGTTCAGAGGAGGGTAGGGTGTGCCGCCTTTGGGACGGAGCATAGCGAGTACACCACTCAGGGCTAGATAGTTGATATCGTGACCCGCAGCATTGGCGTACGGTCCAGTCCGACGATATCCAGTCAGTCGAGCATAGACAAGCCGCGGGTTTCGCTTTAGGCAGACTTCAGGGCCGAGGCCAAGGCGTTCCAGGACGCCGGGCCGGAAAGGATCGATGAGGACATCGGACTGAGCAATGAGGTCTAAGATGATATCGCGGCCGCGAGCTGTCTTGGGTGAGATAGCCAACGAGCGCTTTCCGCTGTGTGCAACGGAGGGAGCAAGAGTGGAGCCGCTGCATCAGTACGCCTCGGCCAAGTGCATCTTCATATTGAATACTGATAACACTACCGAGCAAGGATCTCTGCGGATGTGCTGGCGTCCGGCCGGTCGATGCGGATGACGCTGAAAGCGGGCAAGACAAAGTGGAGAAGGTTGGCCGGAACAAGGGGTCCCTTGCCATAGGCGCCGTCCGAGCTTACTCTGCACCGAAGTCAGCTAGCAGCACTGGTAGGAGAGGAAGGGCGCCGCCTAAGTCAGCTATCTGCACTAGCGTCACTGCGTGCCAGCGCAGTCTCATGACCCGGCGAACCTCTGGCACTCACTTCCGGCAAAGGGCCCCGGGGCCAGACCGCCAAACTCAACGACCTTTGTCCCTGTGAGAGGCATTACGAATGCGATGATGTGACCAAGCGACTTGCCGGGAGCGCCGGTGGGTACCTCAGACCCGAAGTCGAAGCGCCGGAGGAGCTCCGCGAACCCCGATCGATGGGTGGACCAGCGCTTCGCTGGCCCTGCTCAAACCAACGAAACGCTCCTCACCGAACCCTACAATGCAGCAGCACACCGAGGATGTCTACGGAGAGCTACCTCCTTCACTGCGGCGGAAAGTGCGTCGACTTTCGATGATGTTTGACGTATGATTGTCTGATCACCTCCGAAGCGCAGCTCAATCCGCCAGCCGCGGTTGCGTCTGCAAGTGGCATATCTACAGAAGCTAGACGCCGGCCTCAGCAGCGAAGGCAGCCTGCCGCTCCTCCTTCCGACCTAATTGGCCTTGTTCCAATCGTGTCGCACGCGTCCATAGCGACCAAGCTCGCCAACAAGGCTCTTCCGCTTGAGAATCCTGCCAAGACGTCTGACCGCCGCAAGCGCGAGCAGGAGGTCAAGCGCGATGAGAGGCAAAAGGTCAAAGTTGCCAACAAGCGCAAACGCAGCGGACGGCTTGTCAGGCAGGACGCTAGCGGCGTAAAAGGTAGCCAGCATCCTCCGCTGAAGGGCAAACCTCTGGTGCGAGGACGTGTCAGGTGGGGCGGTTCTGCGGTTGTCAGGCTGGCGGACCGCTCGTCGCTGACCCGTTTCGTTGACAGCTATGGGCTCATGGAGCCTCTGCACCACCTCTGGCTCGGCTACATCAGCGAGCTCCTCGGCGTGCCCTTGCGAGGAGCTACGAGCGCAGTCGCATTGGCTCAAGAGGCATTGCAGCCATCAGGCCAAGGTACAACAAGGGAGTCGTCGCGGGGTGCTCCGATAGAAGGGCCAAGATTCGTGTCAGCATTGGAAAACGGTACCTCTCTCACCCAGATGCAGGCCTGGCAATCCAAGTTCGTGAAAGCAGACTTTCACGGCTGCAAAGTGGAGGGTACGCAGCACGAGGCTCTCGCAAGGTGTCAACAACGCGCTAACGATGCAGCTCGCAGTTGTCAAAGCCAAGCACCCATCACTCGTCGGGCTTGCTGGCATCGTTGTCCAGGAGACGGCTGGGACCTTCCGGATCGTGACCAGCAAGAACGAAATCAAAGGTCAGGCCCTTTGCCCGATGGCAGTAAGCATATGTGCAAGTGTCGATGACGTGGTGCTCCTCGCGCAGTTCTACCAAAGGAGAATGTGACGTACACCTTCGACCTTCCGCTGGCTGCTGGGCCAGACGATCACGGCGTGACGAAGGACCTGCGCTTCGAGCTACACGGCGGCAACTTCGCGTTCAGAGGGTCTGACAGGTCCAACAAGAAGTTCAAGGCAAAGGGAACCAAGGGAATGGACTTCTGAAGTGGTGGTCGGCATCTTGGAAGCACCTTGGGATAGCTCCAATCAAAGCACATCCATACGTGCTGGGTCCGGCAGATGCGCGAGCTATGCCAACCAAACGTTGGCTACAGTCGGTCGGCTCCCATGGCTCCGCTGTGCAGGCCATCTCAGTCCGTGCGCGAGCCAGCCGAGGTGAGGAAGCTGGATCACCGATCTTGGTCAGCGCTACAGACGGCAAAGCAGAGAGCTTGGCAGCATGGAGCTCCGAAACACCTTCGGAGCATCTCGGAGCGTTTCTCTACTGCGGTACCAGATACGCCCTGTCCGCGTAAGCTTCGAGCCACGTCCACCCGCACTGGCGTCAACCGTAAGACCGGGAGCTCCGCGCTCCAGTTTGCGCAGCTATATTTAAAGTTGTCAACGGGCGCAGGAAGGACATTGCAGCGAGAGCGCTGATGACTGTGCACCATCTCGGAGGATGTTGTCTAGCACCCGCCTGTAGCTGTGGTACGCATTGCTGCATGATGTATCAGACAGATCCCAGACCACTATGTATCGGTGGTGACCCGCTCTGTCGAAGCGTTTCATTTTACGCAAGCACCCTTTTGACTTGCTGCTTCACGCCGATCTGTAATAAGGCACTGATGATGCTTGACTGGAGGAAGGAGATCCCCGGTCTTCCATCCTGCATCTCGGAAGAATGGTCAAGCCCTGATTGCGGAGTCCCAGCTTTTGAAAGCCGCCCTTTGCGGATCCGCCTCCGGCAGAGGGTCAGGCCGGGGGCGCGTGCCTGGAGCCACGGGCACGGGGCACCGGGCTGGAGGGGAAGGCTTCACCCGCTCACCCGGAACTGGGCTTCTGGACCCTGGCTGTCTCGCCCGCTGAGTCTGATCTGATTTGATTTGATCTGATCCGCTTCTTCTCTCTTCTGCAGCTCTCCTCCCTTTCCATCAGACGGATCTTCCTGCTGTATCCTCATCTCGCCCATAAGCCTGCCCGTTTCCAAGCCCGAGCTCGCAAGCGCACGCGGACTGTCCGAAAGTTCGGCCGCCGCGTCTCCCGACAAGCCCGCTTCGAGATCTGCATAGCAGCCAGTACCGGCAGCAGCACACACACATAAGCACACAATAGAGCCAACCATGTCGGACTACGAGGAGAAGGACCGCTCTGTCACTGGGATGACCCCAGAGGAGAAGCACCGCATGGAGCACCTCGAGGCTGCCAAAGGTCGCATCAACGGCGATGCAGAGCCCTTCAACCGTCCGGCCCACTACATCGAGATTGATCCCAAGGCAGAGGCTCGTTTGCGTCGCAAGATTGACGTGCGCCTCGTGCCATTCTGCACGTTGCTCTACTTGTGCGTTGTGATTCGCATCCGGTGAGGTAGGAACATGCATGATGAGCTTGAGGCTGACGATGGAGTACTTCGCACACTGCTCTTTGTTACAATGACATGGACACAGGCTCAACTACATTGACAGAGCAGCAATGTGGGTCTTCCTCCGACGATAAAGTTACAAGAAAGTTGTCTGACCCCGTCTATGACCTTTCCTCCCTTCACAGTGGAAACGCTCGAGTCGCCGGCTTCGAGAGGGATGTCGGCATCGCAGGCAACACGCTGAACCTTGGTCTCGTAAGTCGCTCACATTATTGGCTGAGAGCGCGCACGTCAGGCAATCACGAGCTCTCCCTGCCCTGACACAAAGAGATCAGACAAAGCTGACTGACAAGTGCACACCTGCACTGCGAATGCGTGTAGACCGTCTTCTACATCTTCTACATCATCGTCGAGCTTCCGTCAAATATGATCTTCCAGCGCCTTGGTTCGATGTACCTCGCCTTCCTGGTCATCGGGTTCGGAGTCGTCTCCATCGCCACGGCATTCATCCACAACGAGGCTGGCTTCTACGTCACCCGTGTCTTCCTCGGTATTTTCGAAGGAGGTGTCCTGCCCGGCATCGCCTTCCTCCTCAGCCGATACTACACTCGACAGGAACTCATCGCAAGAATCGGCTTTTTCCTGGCTCTCTCGCCGTCCCTCTCTGGAGCCTTCGGCGGTCTGCTCGCGAGTGGCTTCCTGGCCAGTAACGATATTGGCTCTGTTCGGAGCTGGCGCAAGATCTTCCTGTGGGAGGGTGTCATCACCACAGTCGTCGGTATCATCGCCATCTTCCTGCTCCCGACCTGGCCAGAGAAGACCCGCATGTTCAACGAGGAGGAGCGCCGCATTGCCCTTGCGCGTATCCGCAATGAGGACCACAGCGATTCCGACACTGAGAAGGACAAGATGCCCTTCTGGATGGCTTTCAAGCAGGCCTTTAGCACTCACTCGGTCCTTTGCATCATTGGCTATTCGTGCATCAACGTGAGTACCACATGCTCATCGCGTAGTTTCTGTGTTGCTCACACATGCTGTGCCCTCAGGTCTCCGTCGCCGGTCTTTCGACTTTCATGCCGACCGTAATCAGGACTCTTGGACGATACACGACCATCGAGGTGCAGCTCCGGACTGTGCCCCCATTCGTCGTTGCAGCCGTCTGGTCTGTCGTCATCACGTACATTTCCTGGAAGGTCCAGAAGCGAGGCATCTTCATCATGATCTCCATCCCCATGGCCATTCTCGGATACATCTTTTTCGTCGCCTCCCTTAACCCGAAGCTGCGATACGCAGGATGCTTCCTTTGCGTAAGTCGCTCTGCGTCTTCTGCACAGAATTCTGGCTTGATCTGACTTGATTTTCCACAGTTTACCGGCGTCGTCCCACTTGGGTAGGTCCCCGCAGGCCCCCGGACGGAACAGGCCTGACAACTGACGCTATGCCCCCACAGACCTTACTTCCTGAGCTGGGGTCTCAATAACATGCCCAACGCGCAGCCGCGATCGTATTTGTCGGCTCTCATCCCGTCGCTTGGAACAATCGGCTCAGTCGTGTCGACCTGGGTGAGCCACACGCTCCAAGCTCCGTTCTGCGACTCTCGAGGAAGCTAATACAGCAATTTCAAAGACGTATACCTCTAACTTCTCGCCTCGCTACCTCCCTGGCAACTCTATCAACGTTGCGGTGCGTGTCTGAGCTGTCCTGGACGTCCATAGGCCTATCTTGCCGATTCTGGGTCGTAGCGCTGAACTGACGGGACCAACGCTCCTGCATCACAGACCACCTGCCTCGTCTTCATCATTGGCGCCTTCCTGACGTGGTATGTCAAGTGGGAGAACAAGCGTCGCGACCGAGGCGACCTCGACCACAGGATCGAGGGCCTGTCCGAGCAGGAGCAGCAGCGCCTCGGCTACAAGCACCCGGCCTTCAGGTGCGACGCACTGCGCATGCTCTGTAGATGCTAGACTGGGCACTGACTCAGCTCTCCCGCGCTTGCACAGGTTCCTCGACTAATCAATGGTGGAAGAGTCGCCACAAGGGCTTTGCTCAGGACGCACGAGCAGTGGCACTCAGAGATATTCAACTGTACGAGCCTGCCAGCATATGTGAAAGGGGGATCTTGTGTATCGTAGTTCAACAACGGTGCAGTATTGGGAAAGAAACGTGGACTATCTCCGCTTTGCCGCGGCGCGCTGTTCTTGCCCTGCGTCACCGGGAATGTCTGCCATCCTTCGGACAGACAGAGTTAGGCAGATCCGTACAAGACCAGATCTGCACGGTTGTACCTTTCCATCTCTGGATGAGCGATGCCATGTTCGCATTGCTGGCGCAGCACAGACCCAGCGAGAGCCTCCGCTGCCAGATCGCTGCCGGGGCGGCTTCCGCCTCTTTGCCTCTCGTGCATACAACATCATAGCAAGCACGCCCAGCTCCTCGATGCGAGCAGGATGGCGTCCAGCCATTGCATACCGTAGCGCTCTTGCTTGCAGGCCGGCGACTAAGCTCGCGCCTGTTCCTGGCCGCCCGCAAGCTGCCACAGTCGCAGCGCACTCGGCCTCCGCCAGTCTGGACATTCGCAGGTGCCAATCTTCCAGCAGTACAGCTCCGCCTACGCTTCCACCAGCGAGCAATGACTTGCGACGCTTGATGCGCAAGGTCGCGCAGCCTGTCGCCGTCATCACTGCCAATCTGAAGGATGCTTCCTCGATTCACGAGCCAGGTGAGCACGAATGACGGCAGAGGATCGACCAGACCGACTGGCCAGGCTGACTGGGCGTGAGTGCTGCACAGACCATGGAGGTACAGTCTCCTCTTTCGTGTCCATATCCATGTCACCCGCTCCGCTCGTCGCTTTCGCCCTACGCTTGCCGTCGCGCCTGGCGAGCTTCCTCAACAGCGGTGCTGCGAGAACGGCAGCATCGGGCAATGCAGCAGATCCCACAATCAAAATACACCTCCTAACCTCCTCGCACGAGCATCTAGCGCGCGCCTTTGCTCGACCACCGCCATCGACCGCAAAGCAGAGCGCGTCCGGCCCCACCTTTGCGCCGTTTCCGCGTCAGCTCTTCGACGAGCTTGACGAGAGTGCATTGGGCACACTGGAATGTAGTATCGTCGGCAGTGTGCACCTGGACGACCCGCTGCCCGCTCACATCGGTACACGCTTCCGAACGGAAGTGTCTGACCCGCAAGCCTCAGCGAAGCTCAGCAGCGCAGATCCCAGCCAAGCGACGTCACAGCTCTTCATTGCAAAGGTCGCGCGTGTCACAGTGCGGGATGAGGAACAGGATCCGTTGCTCTACTGTCATCAGGGCTACTACAGCCTGAAGGAGAAGGCGTAGAGCTATAAGGATGGACGCTGGCAGCCAGCCGGGCTAGATCCACTCCAGCATGGCAATCTTACGTCGCTCGACTCGTCTATACACGTACATACGACAGACAGCATACATTGCCCCATGGCACAACACTCAGCACTCAGTTGACTGTCCACAAAAAGTCAACCTCCATCTTCAATATGCCAGATTGCGGTTTGAAGAAGTCGATCTCGGCGAAGTCGAGCGTCGACGTGAAGCGGAGAGACGCCGGATCATCTATCGCCGGTTGAACCAATGCCTCGAAGGACGGGATGACCCAGGCATATCCGAGCGAGCCCTGGCGGTACACCGGGCAAGTTAGACTTCGAGGGGTGGCAGACAGCGAAGGAGAGTGTTCGGGGCCGGCGTGTACTTACCACGTCTGGTAAGAAGGCGTGCTTCTTGCCCGTGTCGCCGATCAATATCTTCAGCTGCACTTCCCGATCTGCGTCGACTTGCAGACTTCTTTGCGCCGCTACAGCGGACTTGGGCAGAAGTCGCCTGAAAAGCTGGTCCTGCGGGCGCGATAACGACTTTCCAGCAAGCTACACGAGACGTTGAGAGAATAAAGCGCACGCTCACCTCCTGCGCATCAGAGTCGGCATCCCCATCAAGGGCGTCGCCAGGGCTTACCGCTCCCGAGCTTTCCACAAGGCTTCCTTCGCCTTCGAACATCTTGCTTTTGTCATCCCAATCGTCATCGTCCTTCCATTCAGCGTTGGACTTCTGAAGCGATTGCAGCTTCTCCTGCTCCTCCCTGGTCATCCGATCCGGCTCTCGTCTGAGCATTTTTTCTAGCCGCCGCTCGTCCCTGAGCGCCAGTTCCCGCTTCTCGAGGCCATCGACAAAGCTGGTCTTGTACCGTCCGAGGTGCACGCTGACGCGCTTGCCGCTGATAAGCGCCGGAAAGCCGGGCATGCGGCTCGGCATGTAGATTCGGATTTCCGTGATGCACACTTCGCGCCGGACGCGCTCAAGCCTGGATGGATTCGGCGGCGCGAGCAGGTCCAGCGGGCGTGGGTCCGCTTTCGTCAGGACCCGGCTCCAGTAGCTGACGAAGCGCCTCTGCGAGGGTATCGACACGCCCCGTACGGGCTTTTTGGGGTACTTGAAAGGCGCTTTGCTAGAAGTGGGTGAGGCAGTCACGGGAGAGTCCGATGACGTCTGGGCCGCTACGGTGCTCGAGCTGACCGGCTTCTGCGGCTTCATCCGCTGTGCCGTGTGCAGATCAAAAATCTGCTGCAGCTTATCGGCCATCCCTCTCATCTCTTTGTCGGCTGCCTGGTCCTGCTCGCCATCTGACGCCTCGCTGCTTTCGTCATCGTGCTCCTCTGGGTGGCCGATGCCCGTCTCGTCGCCGGACGAAGCCAGGTTCTCCACTAGTTGGGTGATCCGCTCTCGGCCCTTGTTGTGCCGGTCTGTTCCCCTCTTGCCTGCGAGATCCAGAGCAGCTCCTCCGCTTTGCGCTCGGGAGACTCGGTCTGACGGGTTACCGCCGACCTCATCAGCGCTGTCAGACTCCGAACCCTGCCCGACAGGAGACGGAAGACTAGTCTCCTCCTTGACAGCGAGCAGTCTCTCCGGTCGGCTGCTGCCCTTCGAGTAGTTTTGGGCAAGCTGGGGCGGTTTGGGCAGGGTTGGCAGCGAGAGGAGGTAGCAGCAGCACATGGTCCCGCTGCGGCCCTTACCGGCCTTGCAATGGATGACAATGATATTTTTCTCGTCTGCTTGCATCCATTGGTGCATTGCACGCGTCACCAACGGGATCATGGACAGCGGCGGCGGGTGGTGATCTGGAAACGGGAAGCGCGAGACCTGGTGATTGAAATAGGCTGCATCGTACCCGTTCTCGAAGCGTGGGCAGAAGTTGAAGATGCGGTACTTGGTCCCATAGCGCGACTGCAGGAAATGCCGCAGGGTAGACCGGTCGTTTCGATATAGCGCCTCGACGCCTGAAGACGGCAAGCCGCAGATGATGATGCGGTCGGTGATGTCTGTAGATACCACGCCAACAAGAGAGAGGAGAGGGTCAGTAGGCACATGTGACGCTATCATCGGGGGCCACCCTCACAGCAGAGGTCCAGCTCGTTCCCATCTTCCGTCACGAAGCGTGCCCTGACGAGAGCCGCGAGGTCAACAGATCAGCTCGACCATCATAGCTGTCACCACAGTGCACCGTACTTCTTGCCAGAGACAATCCTCCGGATGCGATTCATGGCTGCGGCGCTGCTGCTACTGCCGCTGTACGTTAGAGAGCAGAGCGCCATCATGCTGTCGCGCGAACCCCCCTTTCAGGCCGGTGCACGTGCGTTGCCCCTGCGGGCGGACGTCATGCTGATGCCAGGCGGCGAAGGACTTTACACAGTGCCCAAACAGCAGGCACGTCTACCCGTTCGTGAACGCGACGTTGTCTCTTGCGCGAGGAGTCACACCTGCTACACTGCTTCGAGATCCTGCTCATTGTTTCGGACGACCAGAACCAAATCGCCTACCGCGGCCCGCTCGGCGCCCACTCCTCCATCCAGCTGAAGATCTCCTCATGCCACCTCCTGCTGTTGTACGCATTCGTCACCCAATGGTTCTCCTTGGAAAAGTAGACGAGCTTGGACGGGACCCCTCGCCGCTGGAGAGCGTTAAACACTCCGATGCCCTCGGTCTCTGGCAGGCGGTAATCCTTTCCGCCGTGAATGATGAGCTGAGGCGTGCGCCAGTTGCCGATGTGGTTGTGCGGGCTCCATTTAGCGTACTCGTTCGGCACCTCCCAAGGCGTGCCGCCCAGATCGTGCTCGGGGAAGTAGATCTCCTCGGTCGAGAACCACGTCGCGGTGGTGTTCAGGATACCGTCATGACAGACAATGGCAGCGAAGCCAAGCGCATCGTTGTGGCCCTGCATCCAGTTCGCCATGTAGCCTCCATACGAGGCGCCTGGTTAAGAAATGCAATCAGCATGCAGACCCGGCTTTGGCGCCTGACAGACATCTCCTCACCCAGCATGACCATACGGTCTGTGTCGATGAGGTCCGCGTAGACTCGTTTGACAAAGTCAAGGCCTGCTACAAGATCCTTGTATGGCTTTCCGCCCCACTAGATCGTGCGCGCGAGGGCAAGTCAGCGTCTATCACCACAAAGCCCAATCCGCTAGCTTTCTGCTCACCTCCTGGTTGATGGCATCCGTGAAGTCTTGCCCGTACCCTGTGCTTCCGGTCGGGTTGATAGCGACCACGACGTAACCCTGCGCAGCCCAGACATTGGGGTTCCACCTGGTCGACCATGAGTCTGTCCAGGCACCCTGCGGTCCACCATGCACGAGGAAGGCCAGTCCGTACTTCTCCTTCTTCTCTGCCACGGCCAAGCTGTCGTACCCATGCGGCCGTAGAAGAAATCCGTGTACCTGTCGCTCCGGGTCGGCGCCGGTAAACCAGAATTCCTCGCCTTGGTCCATCGACAAGCCAGAAACCAGATCGGTCGTGATGTTCGAGATGCGGTCGAGCGAGCGCGTGTCGCTGCCGTCCTCGTCACTGCTCGTGCGGAGGAGATACGCCTCGTTGGGAGAAACGAGGCTATTCATGGTGAGCAGGAGGTTGGCGTTCGGTGCATGCTTGCCTGCCTTTGCGTAGATTGTCGGCAGGACGTGGAAAGAGGAGACATTGTGGGCTGATGTCAGAGCTCGAGGCTTGACGGCGACCTGCTTCAAGGCCTCCGGGGAGGAAGACGAGGATGAGGGCACTTCTGGCACCCTGAACTCGAATAGCTTCTTGTGCCCTTCATCCTCCGCCGTCACAAAGAGCACGGAATCGTCTTCGCTCCAAGCGATGGAGCCGGGCGAGAGCTCCCATGATTCGGAAATGCCGAATTTGACGTCCTTCTCTAAGTCATAGACGATGATCCTGTTCCTGTCCGCCTCGTAGCCGTCTTTGCGCATCTCGAGCCAAGCGAGCTTGCCCTTGCCGCGGCTACCGCTCTTTGCGAGCGACGAGAAGACCGGGCTGGACCGCGCTCCTCCCTGGCTCGTCAGGCACCTTGGCTTCTTCTCGTCCTCGCTCCGTGGCCGCAGGGGCACGAGGTAGACGTGCATGCGGGTGTGCCACGCTTCCGGTAGGTGAGGTTCCTTCGAGACGAATGCAAAGTGCGAGGCGGTCAGATCGAAATCGCTGCTGTCTCCGAATGGGCGGACGGGGCACTCGATGGCGCTTGGCTCGAAACCAGCGAGCGGCGACGAAGGCGTGCCGACGATGGACCAGGCGTGCTTCGCGTCTCTGTGCGCGGACTCGTCTTCATCGTCCGTACTGGATAGCGAGTGCACATCGAAGCTATCGTCGTCGGCAGGAGCAGCAGCAGCGGAGTTGCCGTCGCTGCCTTTCTTGAGCTCTAGGTAGAAGACGAGCTTTCGCTTCTCGGTCGTCCATGTATCCCAGTGCCGGATGTATAGCTTGTCAAAGACCGTTACGTCTGCGCCGTTCTTCTTGTCCTCGTACTCCTTGTCCAGTCGGGCGACGGCGTCCAGTGATGGGTCCTCTGGGTACACTTCGGCAGAGAAGGCCAGCAGGGCGCCATCAGGCGACGAGCGGGCCGTCTTCAAATCGGTGATCCTGTGTGATGTGCGCGGGCGGATTGGCGTGGTCAGCCAAGCAATGTAGGCAGGCGGCTCAAGGTGGCGTGAACCTGGACGCGGCTCACTCGACGGGGACCTCGCCGATCCTGTAGCTGTCCCCGCTGAGCGTCTTGCACCACAGCTCCTGCCCTTCCTCAGCAGTCTCTGCATCCCCCGCCTGCTTCTCCTTCGCCAGCTTCGCTGCAAAGGCCTTGTCGCTCAGGCTCACGTCGACGTCCGCGTGCCCCGCTTGAGCACCACGCGGTCGCAGGTACACGAGCGTGTCGTCGTCGAGCCAGGCCACGTCCGAGTACCGCAGATCCTGCAGGATATCGACGACAGGCGAGTGGTCGTGCTTGCCCTTGCCATTCTCTGCGCTCGACGCCTTCTTCAGTGAGCCGACTGCGACTGCCCGGCTCGTCCTCCCCGAGCCAAAGTCGAAGGACGTGTACGGCTGGATGTACGCTGTCCCCGATGGATTGGGGACGGCTGCACCAGGGCGCGGCAGCGAGAGAAGCGTCTCTGGCGTGAGGCGGTGAGGCGCGACCATCTCTGTCCGGTGTGCAGGCCTTGCTGTGAGGCTGAGCTGCAGGCGACACGCTCGGAGAGTCGGCACGCTCAGGCACGGGGACTGCGGCAAGGTGGCAAGGACTGGCCGGACCCAGCATGATTCACAGCATGAGAGCAGCGGGCAGAGGCAATAGATACAGGTTGTTGGTCATGGCCGAAGATACTCTACACGGTGACGAGAGGAAACGGAGCAGCGATTGAAAGTATACAGGGAAATTAGTGCACGGATGTGCGGCAGATGGGACAGTTGGCCGTCCGGCGAAGCCATCCCTACGAGAGACGCGATACAGGTCAGCCACATAGAACTACCGCATCAAGACAGTCGAAAGCAGCGATATACTCACCTCGAAGCAGACGGCGTGCATGGCGTGCCCACATTTGACGCTCTCTGCACACTCATCCCCGTCTTCATAGTCCTCGAGGCAGATACCGCATCGCGTCTCGCTCATGGTAGCCACCCGGATCGCAGAAGACATAGATGTATTGGCACCGTGCAGGAACTTGCGCAGCGCCGCATTGAGTGTGACATCCGAAGCTCCGCGCGGGCGCGCTTCGCCGATGCTCTCGGACAGCGCGAGCAGCCCCTCGTAAGACAGGTCGAGGTCGAGATCACTGAGATAGTTGCGCGACTCGAATGCAATGCCGCTGCCGCCCGTTCCGGCATGCAGCGGGCGCGTATGCGTGATGCCTGGCTCGCGATTTCCAAAGATGTTGCGGCGCCTGGCGTGGATGGAACGCAGGAGGAAAGGCGGGAGCGGCACTCGACCGCTCGACATGGCGTTCTCGTCTGAGCTGCCCTCGACATCTTGTGGAAATGGGCCGTCAACGTCATTTTGACCCAGTGAGCGCATGGATTCTGTAGCCCACACATCACGACGCTCATCGTTGAGCGCGCGGAAGAGCGTATCTGCTACGCCGTCCTCATTGGGATGGTCCTCTTCGCCAAAGACCGGATGATTGCCATCAAGGCCAAGTCGATCCCATCCAGTGCCCATCGTGTCCATGAAGTCGACACTGAGCCGCGGCGGGGCTGCTCCCGAGACCTGCGGCGCATAGCCTGCTGGAGTGGACGTGATCGAGGCGCCAGATCCAGAAGCGACCTCGGCTCCCGTCGAAGAGAGCGAATCTGTGCCGATCAGAGACGGTGAGATGTCGTAATCCAACCCTCGCAGAAGCCCGTCCATGAAGGCAGTCGTCCGAGTCTGCCTCGCATCGCCGTCCCGTTCCGCGATGGAGGCGTCCTCGAGTGCCGCCGCCATTTCGGACCTGGATCTGCGACGTGTCGGCGTAGAGGCCGTCCGGTGTAGGTTGCGGCCCGCGAATTCGGCCTCGACTTCGGCAAAGATGTCATCGAATGGCTGGCGGGCTGTCGTGCTTGGCTGGCGGCTGGAAGCACCAGGCCGCATTGAATCGGTGTGCGAATCGAGCCCTTGCTGTCGGGACTGTCGGCTTGTTGCTCCTGCTGGAGTCATAGTCGATGGAGGTACAAATCGACCACGAGCATGCACAGGAGTGGGCCTCGACCAGAAAGGCTGCCCAGCATCTGGAAGCTGCAGATCTAGGAGCCGCTGCGTCTGTGCTTCTGGATGCGTTGCACGAGTCGGCCCGTTTCCCGAAGATCGCTGCACTGGACGATTGCGCTCGAGCTGTTGTGGGAACAAACACGATGAGTGAACGCACGCTCAAACATCTTCTGCTGCCCAGGCTCACCTGATCCATCATGGCACGAATGTTGGCCAGTTCCGCTTCAAGACCAGAGATGTGATCCGTCTCCCCTGTGCCGTGAGAGCTTCTACTGGATGTAGCCGCTGGTCGAACCGGATCAACAGGCTCTCCAGACACATGTCGATGTGTCGTCTCGGCAGAAGCGCTGTCCGCTTGGTCACCTGACACTTCAGCTCCAGCAGGGGCAGCAATAAGGCGCCGCAAGGCCTCGAGATGAGACCAGAGCGCTGACTGCCGGCGAGTGAGGGTAGACTCGGGTACGCGATCCGCCGCACTGGACGACGTGTTGTCTTCAGCCATCTCGAAGAGTGGCGAGACGGGCCGGATGCCATCAAGACGCGGACTGTCCCTTCCCATCGTAACAGACCTTGTTGCGGATCGCGCGATGGGCACGAACGGGCGGTGAGGCATGCGCCGCAGCGTACGGTCCGCGGCATCAGCACCTTGTGCAGTCCCAACTGCTGATGCTGCGGACGAGGGAGCGGAGGTCGACACAGACACGCCCGTCGCGATTGTCGTGCGCGTCGCGCCCACCAACGGGGCAGTCCGACCTGTGCGCCATGGATGGTTGGGCGTGCTGGATGCGCCGTGCGCGAAAGGTGAAGAGCGCGGCTCAACACCAGCAGATGCGGTCGTTGAGCTCGAGTCGTGGTGGAAGTCGATACCCTGCGAGCGAAGCCAATTCTCGTTGTTGGTACGCGTTGGACCACGCATGGTGCCGCTCCGGAGCGAGCCAGGGCGCCTGGAGCGAGTAGAACCCGAGGAGCTGCCCGGGTCGCCGGATGAAGAGTCTGCCCGTCGCGAGGTGACGGACTGGAGGAGGTTGCCCGAGATCGGCTCGGCTGGTAGGGTACCCCAAAGTCCTGGATTGCTTCCTCTGCCATCATGAGACGCCGGCTGGCTGGAGGCGAGCGAGTTTGAGAGGCTGCCGGCAGATGTTTCGGAGCTCGTGGATGGTAGAGATGACTCCCAAGACTCAAGGAGGGACAGCGTATATCCGGAACCTTGCCCGGACTCATGATGCTCAGCAGAAGCTGGGCGCGGAACCGGTCCGGGCAAGCGGTGTCGTGGGTCCCTGAAGCTTGAGGCGTGCGCATCGAACGAACGGATCTCATCCGTAATTCTCCGGCTCGTCTCGAAGCTCCGGAGCAGGTCCTCTGCTCGCCTGCGCTCATCCTCCTCGTTCCAGACGTACTGCCAGAGCGAGTCTGCTTCTCTCAGGCCGGGTACCGCCAGGCCGGAGGTGCCCGCCCAAGCGCCGCCAGCCGACCGCGCTGTGGCGGTGTCCCTGACCGTAGTGGGTAGGCTAGCACGTCCAGGCTGCTGCCTGAAGAAGGACGAGCGGGGATATTCTGCAAGACCCACATTGCCAGCAGTAGGCGGAGTCAAGGCTTGACCAGCCGGGTCCACCTCTGGCGTGTTCAGCGGGGACTCTTCCGGCGGTGAGACAGCTGTCGCATTTCTCTGCAGATTAGGTCGCCTAACACCTGGTGTCGCGGCCGAAGTGTGGGGTGATAGGATAGGGCCCGACGTTCCGCGGGGAGAGAAGGTGTTACGTGCACTTCTCGTCGTGCCAGAATCAGCCGAAGGAAGCGAAGTGTCTCTCGGTGACATCAGATTGTCGTCGCCATCAGTCGCAGCATCGAAGTGAAAGCGGGGCAGCAGGCCAAGCGAGAAGGGCGCCTCGTTCCCCCGACGCTCAGAAACGGACGGCGACGATCGCGCGAGGGATGGGCGGCTTGAGGGGAGAGGCAGCGAGGGCACCGCAGTGACAGTCGCTACGACGGGCGACACAGGCTGTGCCTGAGACGTCTCGAAGAGTGCATGGGGACTGGCAAGACGCGTTGGAGATGCGGCTCTCGTAGTGCTGGCGTCTGTTCCGGTTAGGTGCTGCTGGAGCGTACGCGGTCGAGCAGTGACGCCCGCTCTGCGCGTGTCCTCGTTAGCCAAGAGAGTGTCGATATACCGGGTGAGCGGCGTCTGTTCCCGTGTTCTCAACGCCCCGACCGCGGGCTCTGCGGGTGACGCCCCGGGCATAGAGTCGGATGCTGACGAGTCGAGGGAGAACGACGCCAAGCGCCCGTCTTCCTCTGCGAGTGACTCGGTCCGTGCAAACGGGTGCGAGACTGAAGTCCTGCTTGGATAACGCTCGATCATCGCAGACTCGCCCATCTCGCTGCTGTTTACAGTGCTGCGCGACGAAGCCCGCCGCACCGAGCGCTCCGACAATGCCACGAACGACTCGTCGTCGTCCTCGTTTCGAGCATTGCGCGTGCCAGACCTGCGCCGCTTGACGCGCGCCCCGAGCTCTGCAGCGGCAGGCGGCGAGTGCCGGTGTGCAGACGTAGTTGCTGACGCATTCACGCTCGCTGTGAAGCTTGTATCCGGCCGAGCCGCAAAGTGCGGCATGGCTATTGCGCTCGAAGCCGATGTGGTGCCCAATGGCGGGATGGAGTACATGTGGAAGAAGTCGAGCGTGGTCGAGGTGGACGCTGGGCCGGCATCGGCTGTGTTCGTGGAGAGCACTTCATCGTAGCGAACGTCGCTCTCTTCTCCAAGAAGGGCTACGGTCTCAGGGCCGGACGGCGCAGCATGGTGAGGAGATGAACGGGAGGAACTGCCGGACGGTGATGCCGAGCCTGAGACGTCGCTCCTGTTGTACGTTAGAGCTGGCGGTGACGGGCTCGCTCGCTGCACAGGCCGCTTGTGACGGAGACGACTTGTACTGACAACCTCTCGCGGCCGCATCGCGGTGGTGTGTACGATGGCAGTCTCCGCTGCTTCGGACTGCTCGAAGCTGAAGTGCAGCGGCGCGAGACGCGGAGGCAGCGAGGTCGAGGACGCCTGCGGGTGCTCGCCGCTTGCATGACTGGACTGCAACGACTGGCTCTCGTAGCTCGACGCGCTTGACACGGACGTGGCACGCTGTGTTTGCCGGCTGGCGTTATCGGCGGCCTCTGACAGCGAGTGTGGCGACCACTCGCCGGTGAGCGGGTCGTAGAGGGGCCAGGACAGGGAGGCTGGCAGTGGCAGCAACGGCGCTTCCCCCTGAAAATGTGGGCCCTCATCGCCAGCATCCTGCCGCTGTTGTACAACGTCCATCACTGCAGTCCGTTCCGGACTGCTGCCGGCGGGTTCGCGACTGGACCCGTGCGACCGCTCCTGAATAGGCCTGCTCGGGACGTGCGAGAGGGGCGTCACGGGCGCGGATGCAGCTGAGAGCGGCGCTCCTTCTGAAGTGTCTGCTGAAGTATGGGTTGGGAAGGAGAAGGGGTCGCCGAGCTCTAGCTCGAGCTCGAGCGATAGAGCTGCCGGGGCGGGGAGTGTGGCGTAGCCAAGCGTCAAGCGGGTCTACCAACCGCCACGACAGCATGCAGGGCAGCAGCTCACCTTGTCCTTGGTCACCCGTACCTGCTCCTGTACTTGTCCCGCTCCAGCTCAGTCTCGCATCGCTGTCGCTGTGCTCCCGCGTCCGCCGTCTCCGCCTGGTATCGACAGACGATGATTGCAGGATCCCGCCGTCGCCAGAAGTCGAGCGCGCTCGAGGCTGCACGGGCGCAGGGATGCGGCTGCCCAGCGAAGGGATGCGACGGCGTAGTGTGGATGAGAAGGACTGCGTGCTTGGATCCATTCACCTCGATGGGGAGTGGGTAGATGAGAAGCTGTTGTCCGCGTCTGACCGCACCGGTCACGACAGGTTTCGCGCTCGTCGTTCCCGCGTAGATTGCGGCGAACTGCAGGCGAACAGCAGTATAGGGTCGCTGGGCTGGCGGGCAACTTCGCAAGTAGAGGGAATAGACACGAGAACAGTGGATGAAGATGGGAAACTTCGAAGGAGCTTCTGCTGCTTTCTTCTTTCTGATCCGAGGCTGATCCTGCAGGACTGACTGATTTGGCTCGCGTTGGCTCGTGACTTGATCACCGAGCAGTCGCCACTGAATCCGGATGCCAACTCGAGTACCGGGGGAGGAGGACATGACGATAGGGACGTGCTGCTGCGGAGAAGCGACATAGATGTACAGTCGCTGCATGAAGGGATCAGTGAAGCGACCCGCAGTTCGACTTCTCGCCGAAGCGAATGGCGCCCCTTCGTGTTCTCCGCACCTTTTTCCGTCCTAGCAACTTCATCCAGATCTGTTTACAACGCGCTTCGAGCAGTCTTACATGGCTACACGAGCGGACCTCTGCGACTTGTAATCGCGCCACTTCTGCCTTTCTCACGTCTGCACGAAGTGCGAAGAGCGACATCTCGAGACTCAAGCCGGACATTCGACTTGTGAGCGGGACAGCTAATGCGCGAGCTGGCATGGCGCATCTCAACAATCGACTTCTGTCCCAGCAGCCTTTCTGCCTGTCCTGGGGTTGAAGCGCAATACCTGCTTCGCCTGGTCTCGCTCGCCCTAAGCGCCTCGAGCTCTCTGCCCTCGCAACGATCGCCATGCGCTTCTCTCCCAGCACCCTTGTCGGCAGCATCACCGACCTGGTCCATCTCATCCTCACTCACATCCCCGACAAGTCCGACCGCGCAACTGCATCGCTCGTCAACTCGCTCTGGCGAGAGGTTGCCCAGTCGCTCCTACTCAAGGACGTTCGCCTGGAATGCTCCGTAGACACGCACCGGAAATTGGACTACGACACGATTGCATGGGGCGGATATCACCCGTGCAGGAACGATCTTTCTGCTCAGTGCTTGTATCTTACGGCCTTCATCGGGCGTCTCGCCGAAAACGACAGCCACAGAGGAGCATGGATCCGGACGCTGCGGACGGATTTCATAGCTAGCGGCCTGCTAAAGGACTTGCTGGCATGCTGCACGCAGCTTCGATCTCTCGACATACTGCATTACGAGGATGACACCGCCAGCGTCCTCCGACAAGGAAGAGCCTTCGACTCCTGCGCTTCTACGCTCGTCGAGCTCACTATTCGGCAGCAGTATGGCTCCGGGGAAGACGCTCGCCAGTGCGACGACTACTGGCACGCCGTACTGCCACTTCGACACGTCACTACGCTCAACCTGATCTGGTATCAGCTCGGCGTCCCCAAGGCCATTCTCAAGCGCCTCGGCCCTACCCTGACAAGCCTGCACCTCGGTGGGGCCGACGACTATGGGCTCAGGGAGGAGTACCACGTGTGGTGGCTGCAGGACGACCTGCGAGCTTGCTTCAGGTGCCTTGAGCGCATCGAGCACCTGTCAATGGTGGGCATGCTCAGTGGGAACGAGTCCGTAGATTTCGACACTCTCCCACATGCATCGATACGGACCCTCAAGTGCCGAGGTAGCGTCATCGTTGAATACCTCGACACCCTGGAGCGCCTCGCAGATCCATCGTGGATGCCCTTGCTCGAGAAGATCCCGATGCTCATCTGCGAGGAAATTGGGTACAGCATGCAGGAGCATTGTGAGGTAATAGGGCGAGAAAGGCCAACGATACTGGAGGCCGAAGATCTCCTGGAAAGGTGTCTCGCCGGCCTTCGCCAACGCGAACACATTGTCTGGACGAAGGAGGCTGTCGACAAACTGTTGTATATTATGTGGAGCTTTGTCCCTCTCGATGATTGGGAGACCCGGCATCTGCTGTATGATGCAGAAGAGGCTGGCTGCAAGGTCGAGCCTTGGGAGTAGAGGGAGAGGAGAAGCCGGGCGGCCGCCGATTCTTACTAGCGAGCTGCAATAATAATTACATGCGTCTGCGTCTACCGAACCTGCTTACTCTTCCTGCTGACTACCGTCGTCCAACCCATGTCCTCGCGGTACTGCACTGCATCTACGTACGGCGTCCCCCCCGTGCCGTTCGGCTGCACGATTTCGAGAGACGGCTGCGATCCGCTGGAGGTCTCTGAGACAGCCTCCGTTTGCCTCTCGTCATCGGGCAGACGTAGATTGCTCTGCATATCCTGAGTCTCGGCCAAAGTTGGCAGGTCGGATGCACTCGGCAGGGTGTCGTCCGATGCACTGTCTGCTGCAGCCTCTCGTGTCGACTCGACGGTTATGAGGGGCGAGGCCGTATCTTGTACGGGCGCACTTTCTGATGGCGACACCGAGTTGATGGCTTGCTCGGGGCACTCTGGCTTGGTAGAGGCAGCTGCCGCCGGAGGCCCTGCCTGCGTACTAGCCGTGGCCTCAGTAGCAGGAGGCTCTGCGCTGCTATCGCCGGCTTTGCCATGCGTGCGCTTCTCTGCGGCATCTGTGCTGGCGAGCTTCATTGCTGCCGCAAAGAGGTCGAAAGACTGCGGGACATTCGTGGCGGGTGTAGGAGTGTCCATTCTGGACGATGATGACTCGGAGGACGAGGTGGAGGAGAGCGGTGGGCTGAGAAGATCATGATCTAACTCCCGCTGCGGTGACGCGAGGAGGATCGAGCTGGGCCGTGACTCGACTCGCTGCTCGAGCTGCATCGCCGGGATCGGGAGCGGTTGCGGCTCCGCTACCAGACGCGACAGATCCTGGGCCTGCTCGCTGGGCAGGCCTGAATCCTGTTCCTCAAGCTTGAGGATGGGAATCGACGCGGCGTTATCCTGAACAATCTTGTCGGACCTGCCATTGCTTGTAACTGGCGCCTTTGCTTCGCCCTTGTCGCCCAAGACTGTCTCCAACCATGCACGCAATTCCTTCCTCTGCTGAGCGTTCAAGCCATCTGGCCGCTCCTCCTGCCCTTTGCCCGCGGCTACGCCGCCTTCACCGTCGATTAGGTCCAAGGCTTCGAGTGCTCGTATGCGCGTCTGCAGCATGTCCTGCTGCCGGACCAGCGATTGCAAGCCACCGACTATAGCAGCCTCATCCTGAGTGAGTCGTCGAGGTAGAGCCGTACGAGGTAGAAGGCAGACTAGCAAGGCGAGGGCGACGAAGCCCAGGTGCCGATAGAACGGCAGGTCTACCGCGAGCTGTAGCGTCAATAGGACACCTTTAGCATCTTTACGGCTGAACAATCACTGGAGGTATCTCACCTTCGACGTCGGCAGGCCGTTCGCTTGTAGCCGTATTTCCGTCGTTCCGAGGAGGTAAAGCTCGCTCAAGCAGCCAGCAATCCCAGCCATGCCTATCCACACCCTCCATCTTGCGTCCGCGAATGCCAACGCAAGCACTACGAAAGCGTAGATCCGCACGAGGTGTGCAGCGTGGAAAGCGAGGAGGTCTTTTGCTGATGCCGCACCGCCGAGGACCTGCTGGCAGCCCAGGAACGTCGCGTGTCCAAAGTGCGAGTAGAGGAGGCGCGCATCAAGCGATGTGAGGTAGGGAAGAAGTGATCCGTGTGTTTCGGATAGCTTGTGCCAGGCTAGCAGCGCGGACAGCTTGCTGCTCGGCGTGGTGAGCGGGATGACGCCCAGGCTCGAGAAGAGGTCGAAGGGAGTCCGAAAGGCGAGGGCGATCAGGGCGTAGCTGGCGATGAGGACCGGCGGACCAGCTGCCAGTATCCGCAACGCAGTCGATTGCGGTCGCCCATCTCTGCTGCGCTGAGGCGCGACGAAGCCGTCTTTGGATGCCAAACGTGCCTGGCGCCTCCGGCCCGTGACTTCGCTCACAGCTCGCAGGGCGCGAGGGAGCACGAAGGGAAGAGCAAGCACAAGCAAGGTCGAATAGTCCATGATGGCAATTCCGTGCAGAGAAGAGCCTGGTTCCTGGACAGATCCCCACGTCCGCCTCGAGCTCGGCCATGCTCCGAAAGATGTACGCAACGGCTCTTTTGCGTCGAAGCAGGTCAAGCGAGCTAATCTCGCTCGACAAGCACCCTAGTATTACAACCTCTGACAAGGTAAGCACTGCCTCTTATTGCAAAGTCTATTAAAGCGAGAGGTGGGGTGGCACTGACGGAGGTGGCGAGGACTCATGGCCAACTCGGCATTCAGACGGTGAAATGAGGAACGAGAAGGAAGGCAGCGTGATGTAGCACTGTGTATCTGCTGCCTGGCATCGTAGCGGAGCCGTTCATGGCAGAGCGGCCCGGAATTGCCCGGGTAGCCCCGAACCGGCGGATTTCGGCCGTTTCGACGACTACTGCTTCTTGGGAGCGACAATGACACGCGTGGGAGACCCCAGATCGATATGAAAGTCATCTGCTGGATGTCTGCTCGGTACAGGACGTCCATGCAATTATCAGCGATGCCCAGGACTTTGCGCGACTTCGGGGGCGAAGCGGAGTGGCAAAAACCCACCTGTAGAGAGGCTGCTTGAGCCGCTTCTGGTCGAGGTAGTGACCAATGAAGCCAATGGAGCGTCCGAGAACGAAGAGAGCGTTGAGGGTACCGATGGAGAGGTACTCGGTCTGCTCCTCGGCCGTGAAGGCGCCGGAGCACTTGATCAGGTCGCAGAAGCACGCGGCAACGGCACCATCGACATTGAGGATGAGAGTCTACAGGGGTGATGAAACATACGTCAGGCATGCGCTCTTTGTTGTGCCATGGCTCAAAAGCAACTTACATCCTTCTTTGCGCTCGTGACTTTCTCGGTGGCGATCGCGTAGTCGAGGCAGTCGGTTGAGGGGAACTCCTTCTTTGCGAACGCCTTGACGAGCTCGACTCGGAGATCAGGGTTGTTGACGCTCTTGATCTTGTGGCCGATACCGGGGACTGCGGACGAAGCGAAACTTCCGTCAGTGT
Organism: Symmetrospora coprosmae; assembly: GCA_008802785.1. Lineage (NCBI taxonomy): Eukaryota > Fungi > Basidiomycota > Cystobasidiomycetes > Symmetrosporaceae > Symmetrospora > Symmetrospora coprosmae. The sequence goes on along the minus strand of VUYT01000012.1, from coordinate 278,006 downwards.
CGGACCTCCCTAAGACCCCCGCTGAAATCGGCAACACTCACTCAGCTTGTTGGCCTTGCGCATCGAGTCAACGAACTCTCGCGGGGTGAGGCCCATGTCCTGTGCCCGGGTGAACTCCTTGGCGGCACCGTCGAGGGCACCTCCAAATCGATCACCGATGGTGAGGAGACCAGACACGACGGCAGAGATGAGGTCCTTGCCGGCACGGGTGGTGATGATGGTGTTCATGGCACCAGAGACGGCCGGTCCGTGGTCGGCGGTAAGCTGGACGACCATCTCGAGGAACTTGCACGCGTACGCGGGGAGACGGCGCTTGAACCAGAGGAGCGAGATGACACCTCCGATTCCGATGTCCTCTTTGAAGACGTCCGAGATGGGCATGCCCGAGTAGAGCAGCTCCTGTCCTCGCTCGTCCGAGATGGTCGAGATGAAGGCGGCGGGCTTTCGGACCATGCCGAGCTCCTGCGCCCACTTGTAGTCGACGGGGATGGACGGGACGGGGCGCTCGGCCTGAGGAACGATCTCGCCAGACGAGACGAGCTTCTGGTACTGCTGGGCAATGACAGCGGGCAGCTCCTCGAATGTGTCGGGGACGACAAAGCCGGCAGCTCGCATCTCGCGGTTCTTGGCCTCGGCAGTCTCCATGTCCGAGTTGGCCATCGAGCCAGCGTGGCCGAACTGGACCTCGGATGTGAACATCTTGGCGCAGGTACCGATAGCCCAGGCAATGATGGGCTTCTTGATGGTGCCCTTCTGCACCGCCTCAATCACCTTGTACTCCTCGATGCCTCCGACCTCACCCAGGAGGACGAGCATCTTGACATTGTCGTCTGCCTCGTATCGGAGCAGGTGGTCGATGAAGGTCGTGCCCGGGTATCGGTCTCCTCCAATGGCGACACCCTCGTAGGTACCGTTGGTGGTGAGCGAGAGGATGTTGTTGAGCTCGTTCGACATGCCTCCGGACTTGGAGACGTAGGCAACGGAACCAGCTCGGTAGAGCTTGGAGGCGAGGATGTTGTCCATCATGCCTCCGGTGTTGCCGATTCGGAAGCATCCTGGCTTGATGCCACCGACAGTCGCGGGGCCAATGATCAGGACCTTCTTCTCTAGGGCGCGGTGGAGGATGTCTCGGGCGTGCCTCTCGGGGACACCCTCAGCGATGAGAGCGATCGCCCGGATCTGCGGGATCTCGAGAGCCTCGAGGGTCGACTGGTAGACGGATCGCGAAGAGGCAAAGTTGACGAGGACATCGGCGTCCTTGCACTTCTTGACGGCCTCGGCGACGTTCGTGAAGACGGGAAGGAGGGTCTCCTTGGTACCCCAGTAGAATCTGCGTTAAGGGAGTGCATCGTCAGCTAGCATTCTCCGAGCGTTGCAGGAAATGGGCGTACTCACTTCTGAACGTGGTGACCACCGAAGGGGTAGACCATCGCAGCTACGGAGGGCGTCTCACGTCCGCATGCGTAGTCAAAGTCGAGCATTCCCTGGATGGCACGGGGCTGGAGACCGAACACGAGAGCACGGGTGGTGTTGTCGAACGGTCGGTACCAAGGGCGCGAGGAGGAAGCGAGGTCAGAGGCGGCCTCGAAGCTGACGACGTCGCCGTTGGTCTTGGCCGCAGTGCTGGGCGTGTTGGTCGGGCTGGCAGCGCGCGAGGGGACGACCGAGGCAGAAGGCGTGGCGTGGGCTCCGTTGGCATTGCCAGCCGACAGGCCGTTGACGGCTGCGGAAGGAGCCTTGGGCTTGGTGGCGCCGAGAGCGAGAGGGACAATCTCGGTGATGTGGGTGTCGGGGCCGAAGACCTGTGGCGGGTGAAGAGCGGAATCAGCTGCTGCTCAAGGTAATACAGGGAAGGGAGCAAACAAACCTGGATCTCGACACCGAGAGTCTCACCGAGGAGACGCATGGCCTTCAGACCCTCTTGGTAGTTGGGTCCACCACGTCGGACAAAGATCTTGACCTTGTGGGCCTGAAGCTGCTGCTGGAACTGCTTGAGGGCTCGGATGATGCCCTTGAAGGTGGAGGCGACGTTGGTGAAGTTGGCGATACCACCACCGATGATGAGGAGCTTGCCCTCAGGGTTGGGGTTGCCTCGGGTCATGAGATCGACTGCGTGCATGAATGCATGTGTGTCAGTAGTAGGACAGGAAAGTCTGCGACGACAGCGGGAACGCACGGATGGTCTTGGCGTACTCGAAGGTCTGACCCTCGGTAGGTGCACCAGAGTACTCTCCGTAGTTGGCGAGCTCGTGTGCGTAGCCGTAAGCCGCGATAGCGTCCGAGTAGACGACGGAAGCACCACCACCAGCAACCATGGTCCAGATTCGGCCCTCCTGGTTCAGGACGGTAAGCTTGAGCGAGGCTCCCGTGGAAGCGTCGAGCTTCTGGATGTATGCCTCCTCCTTGGTCAGGTCTCGGCCGAAGGGGGCCGGCCAGACCATTGCCGGTCCTCGGTCTGCCTGGACTTTGCTGCCGGACGGTGCCGAGATGACGGTGGTGTCGCGGGCGATGGCCCACTTGGGACCGCAGATGAAGTCGGCCGTCTGGTCGAGCTTGGCGGCCATGTCGAGGTAGTGGATCTGTGCCGGGCTGTTGGGTGTCGCGTCGAGGCAGATGAGGGGATTGATCTCGAGGTAGGCAAAGTGCAGGTCGACGTAGGTCGAGTACATGCGGATGAGGAAGTCGACGAGGACGTCACGCTTCTCCGCCTGGACGTGCTGGAGCAGCTGCGACTTGATGGTCTCGCGGTCGGGGAGGTCGGCTCCGACTGGGATGAGGAGCTTGAGCGCCTTTGCGTCGACATCTCCGACATCGACACCTCCCTCGTGGGTGAAGAGGATGTAGTCGCCCTCACGGACAGAGTTGATGCAGACGTAGTATTCCGTGTTGGAAGGGTGGGGGAGGAAAGGCTCGACAATGAACTTGTTCAGGCGTCCGGTGGTTCCCTCGACCTGTTCAGGCAATGTCGTCGGCAGGGTGACTGTCAGCTGGCGGTGCGCGTGCGCTCCTCGTCAAGCGAGCTCGAACAAGACCCACAGTGACGGGCTTGCCAGCTCGCTCCTGGATCCACTGCTTGGCTGCGGGCCAGTCGCAGTTGAGCTTGAGGAGTCCGGCCTTTCCACGTCGCTTGATGAGCTGGTCTCTGGGTACATGGTGTCGACGGGTCAGCCCTTGGTCAAGCGCGCGCAAAAGAGATGGCAACCCACGGCTTGCAGACGAGCTTCTCGGTGAAGACCCATGAAGGCAACTGCGAGTCTGCAGTGATGGTGTCGGTGTCGGCGTCCCAGAGGATCTGTGCGGGGCACGCGTGTGAATTGCTGGAGTGTCAGCGCCAGGCTGGCTCAGAGGGAAGCGCAGCTGCTGCTGTCTGTTGTCTGCACGCATCTGCACGCGTCTTCTCTGCTATGCTACCTCGACTGTGCTCATGTCGAATCGCGCGTTGAGATTGCCGCCATCCCCCCTCTAGGCCGCCCCCAAAATTCTGAGATAAAGGCGGGCGGCGGCGAGTCGCAGCGACGAGCGATAGTGCAACGCCATGGCAGCAGCAGCGACAGCAGCAGCAGCAGCAGCAGCATTTCGAAGCAGACACGACAAGATGGCACACACCTGGGCGACCTTGACAGAGGGCTGGACGTAGCTTCCACCCGCCTTTGCTGTCGTGCCGAATGCGGGCGAGCGCTGCAGACGCGCAGGATCCCATCCGCATCCAGGAACAGGGTGAGGGTCAGCGTGACCTGGGCAGCAGCGGGCCAGTCTCTCCACCAGGAACAGGACACTCACGTCAAGCCAGTGGCTCAGGAGGAGCTTCGCATCGTACTCTGCGATGGGTTTGACAGACATGGTTGTGGTGGTGTGGGTGGTGGGTGGTGTGGTTGTCGGACTAGAGGATGTTCGTCCCAATTCTCAGCTCAAAGCGCTCTTCGCTTCGGGTCTTCGAGTGGTGCACGCGCCCCTTCCTCAACCTCAGCCTCTGCCGCAGCGAGTGCGGCGACTGGGGCGAGTCGCCTCGTCCGTCGGCAACGCTCCGGCCGGCCGATCGGACACGGAGACGGGGCGCAACCTCATCCAAAAAGTGCACAGGGTCAATGCGTTCTCCTGCCATCGTGCACGGAAGGGGCAGATGCATGCAAAGGCTGCAATACCGCTGTCGAGAAGGGATGCGCGATGGAGACTGTGCGCGCTAGAGGCTCGAGATGGTTTGGAGGCGGTCCGGATAAATTAGCGGGCAGGGTGGAGACGGCAACGACAACGTCGACAGCATACAGAGGGGTGGGTATGGAGGGTTGCAGCAGACATGCGAAGGTGTGCAAGACTCGCATTCGAGTCGCGAAAAGCGAAGCGAAGCGCAACATCTATGGCTTCTCGGATAGCGCCTGCGACGCACGCGTCTAAGCGACACTCAGAGGAGAGCATCCAGCGTTGACTGCAGGAGCACGGTCAATGATCACATTAGTCCATAGTCTCTCCGTCGATGTGAAGCGGTCCGCGACTCACCCAGGCCATTCTGGTTGACCTGCGAGCAGCAGACCGGCGTCGATTTGCAGCTGGAGAGCGCACTAATGCCGAGGGGCTGCATCGTCCGCATCATACTCATCAGCTATGTCCCAGTCATTGCAGTCTCAGGTAAAGAAGGCGCGACGTACGCTACAGTTGAGTCCGATATTGCCGATGAGGCCGTCGAGCGCCAGGAGCCCGCCAAACTCCTTCTGCGCCTCCTTGTGCGTCATGGTCGACTTGCAGCACTGCACATTCTCGACGTCGCAGTTGAAGTCGCGCGCAGTGAGATGCTGCGTCGAGGGTGCGGGTGCCGCGGAGACTGAGACCGAGAGGAGCGCGGCGGCGGCGAGCGAGAGGACGGAGATGCGGGAGAACATGTTGATATGTGAGAGTGGTATGTGAGGGTGCTAAGCGAGTGTGTTAGGCGTATGTGCTTGAGTGTGGAGAGCTATGGTGTTTGAAAGGGCTGGAGTGGTTGATGGGAAGGAGAGGGGAGGAAAGGAAGCGGGTAGCTTTTGTAGCGGCACAACACGATCCAGTTGTTGTGCAGGAAGTGTTTGTTTGCATTGCTTGAGCGGCTACGCATGCATCGCTCCGCGCCGAGACTGAGAATGCAGGACGGACGTGTCGGCTCGGTGGCCAGCTGAGGAAGGTGGCGCCGGAACGAGGCCCGTCAGTATCGCAATATGTATGTTAGCAGAAGCACGAGCGAAGCTGCTGTGCGACTGACATACAGGGTGTATCACTTCTTCGGAGGACGCTGGAATTCCCGGGCGAGGCGATGAAGCTCGAGGCGGGAGAAGGCGGCGGAGCTTTGGGAAAGGCTTACTGCTGGAAGCGTATTTTGACGGGCAGCGCTGCTGTAGGGACTGTCATGGAGAGCGGGAAATGGATGCATCGCGGGTCTACTGCGGGCAAGTAGCGAGAATCGCGTGGGTATGAATACACCAGAACCCGGAAAGCGGAGCAACTCTCAGAACTTACCTTGATTCGCAAAGCTGGGCGCCTCGACTAGACGACCTGCCGCGCACTTATCATACACAGGGCTGCCTCCCGGCTCCGAAAATATCGGTTATCTGCTGAAGCGTCTGACCCCACAAGATCGTGTACTGCGAGGCTGCCTCCGCCGCGCGCCACATTGCAACGTTGCTGGTGTTGCCGTCGGTTCGTCGATCTTGTGCAGGTCTACTATATAGCAGGCGAAGGGCTGGGAAGCGCTTCGCGCAACTGAGGTGATCGCGAAGGGACAACGACGTTGGTTCATCTGCTTCTATGGATCGCCATTGGAGATTGAAATGTACCAGGGTGGGGCACCTGATGGCTGTCACGATTCTGACTGTCGCAGCGACGATCGTGCTGATTTCCGACAGATTGAGGCCGTCGTCGTCGTCGTCAGGTTTATCACTGCCATCCTCGATGGAGAGTGCCTCCAGTTTCGCGAATGCAAAGCCTGCTGTCGGAGGGTCCAATTCCTTTGCTTCCCACCTTACGATTCGTAGCGAGACGAGAGAATCGTCCAGATGCGCTTCGATAATCGATAACAGCGGTACCAGGTGCAGGGACGGGCACCCATCAATGGAGAGCTTGGTTACGGTCGGGCATGCCTTCGCGAAGACTGCAATCTGCTGAGTTTCTGCGCTGGGATCGTCCCCGATGGAGAGCGAGGTGAGACCCGGAAAGACTGAACTTCCGGAGTTGGCAATGGTTCTGAGCAGGATCTGGCACGCCCGGCCCTCCACCTTCAGGTACGTCAGGTGTGGGAGGCTCATACTGGTATCGATAATCGTCTCCGATGTGATGATCGTAGGGGTGTACTGATGGCGGTCGATCGATATGCGCAGGCTGCGATGTAGCGGACTGCGCGCAAGGAGATGTCGCAGCATGTACGTAGCCTCGATGTACCCAGTGCCCACAACTTGCAGGTGAATTACAGCAGGGAACGTGTCTTGTATGTGCTCGAGTCCCTTGAGCCATGCCGGCTGCCCCAGCCGCGGGGCAACCTCTTTCCGCCATTGCAGGTGGAGCTCTCGGCAAGCGCCTCGGATCCTGACTCCAGCCAAAGGCTGCGTCATCATATGGTGAACGTTTTGGAAATCAAGGAACTGGTACGCGAAGAGATATTCGATGCCGATATCCTGGCAGGCCCTGCTGACGAGACGGAGGTGCTTGAGGTCGTCAAGGTTCTGCGGGTCGTACAGGTGCAGTGCGATGTACGAGAGGAGCTCGTGAGGCAGGTCGAGAAGCTGGCCGGGCATGATGATCCTCGAGATATGCGGGAGCTGAGAGGCCTATCTGGCGGGCTGCGTGCGTTTGAAGGATGTGCGGTCGGAGCGGAGCAGACAGGGGTTTCGGCGGATCAACGCGGAGACGACTACATCGATGCGGGCCGTGGCAAAGCCATCGCAAGGCATGCTGCAGACACTACGAGCAACACTGGTCGGGAGTTACGAAAGCATGCGCTCGAAGACCACACTCGCAGCCGTGGAGCGCGGCATACGACTCCTCCAGCGACACATCCGGGCTACAACCGGGGCACCGATATATCTACCGTATCACGGCTAACCCGCCTGACAGCAGCCAGACAGCCGCCAGAAAGGGCTGCTAAGGCGCGAGAGAAGTCGTTCGTTCGGCTGGATCGCGTCGATTGCCTGAAGGTGAGACTGACTCGCTTCAGGGCCGATGGAATCAATGGGCGACATCGCGAGTCCACTCACCTCGCACCGGCCGCCGAGGTGATGGGATTGGGGCGATCTGACCGCGGACGTTCCTGCTCGTGGTCGGCCGACCCCTGCTTGCTTCAGAGAATCCCGGGAAGAGCTCCTGCGCCGAAAAGGCCCTCCATGTCGGACGCGACACAGCTGAAATTGAGAGTGTACAATGAGATGGCTTCCATCGCGCGCCATGCAGCCCGCCTATCTTCTTCGATATCGTCATCATCGCAGTAAGAATAGATGTCGCGCAAAGCAGGAAAGCGCTTCGAGGAGCTGAGATGCCGACGCAGCATTCTGTCGGCGTCGTCACTGCCTTCGCCTAGGCGATACGAGGCGTTGAAACGGCTTAGAGCTGGAGCGGACACGGCTGGTAAGAGCTTGGCCGTGATGCTATTCACCGCCTCCACTTGTTCCGCTTCGTCAATGTCGAGCGATTCGTCCCCGTCTTCGATGGGTAAATGCTCCAGGCTATGGAAGGAGTAGCCTTGCGCTGGCGTGTCGACGCCCAACATGTCGTAGTGGAGGATACGAAGGGATCTGAGCGTATGCCCGAGGTGTTTCTCGATGCTCGTAAGCAGTGGAGCGAGGAAGAGGCAGGGGCAGCCCATTACAGACAGCCTGGTGATGGTCGCGGCTGCGGCAAGAAGGAAGCGATCGACGTGCTCATTCTGCACTTCCTCATCGTCGTTGAGCGAGAATGAGGTGAGGACTGGGAAGAGCGGACTCTGCGAGCGCTCAGCCAGAATTAGTCGGAAGAAAGCCTGGCTGGCAAGGCCCCCAAGCCTGAGGTAGGTTAGACAGCTGAAAGGAGTGAACGCCCAAGTGTCCCCCGACCTGAGTGTCGGCTGCGTCACCCCGCTGGGAGTGAGTGAGCGGGGTGACATCCAGATGTCGAGCCCTCTCTGCTCATTGCTGAAGATGAAAGGATGGAGCAGCATGTGAACTGCTTCGTCTGGGTGGATCTCCCGTGCGACAACGACTTTCAGGCGGGTCACGCCTGGGAAAGCAGCCTGTAAATGGGCCAACCGCTCCAAACATGGCTCCCCGGCTGTTCCGTAATATGAGAGCTGCAAGATCCGGCAGGCATTCCTGATGTCCGCCGCCGGCAACTTGGCAGCTATACTGCTGGCAGAGTCCGACTCTTCCATGTGCATATGCTTGTGACTGAAGAGATGCTCAACCCCGATCTCGCGGCACTCCCTGCTGACAAGGCGGAGGTTCTTTAGGTCTGCCAGGCGACGAGGGTCGTACAGCTGCTCGGCAACGAGCGAGAGCAGCTCATGCGGCAGGTCAAGGAGTTCGAGGGGCATCTTCAGAGATAGATATGAGGGTGACGATGGTGCTGCCGTTATGCAATCTTCGTCGCGTTGTGCGGATGGTCAGGACAGAGGGGCCCAACGGCGAGCGGCGCGCCCGCGCGCTCTCGCAGACAGCCTCGCCTTTATTCCAGCTCGTGAGCGCACATATGACAGAGGACGCAATGATCAAATACTTCCCGACGGGTCATTGAAAATGCTCAACAAGCCCGGCTTGACTGAACCTGCTCCTCGCTCCCGCTTGTTTGATGCGCTATCCCCTCAGGCTGAGTGGCGTCCTCCATCCTCACTGACGGCATGCAGCGTCGCTCGTTGAAAACCGCCTATACGCCTTCGCATCATCGACGTTACCGGGGCAGCTGATACATGCTGTCCTCTGCCAGCATTTGCCAATCAGGCGGATGCTTGCATTCGACCTGGACCTCCCCAATGCGACTCCTGACAGAGCAGAACGTGCCGGACGATGGGGACTGATGAGGAGGTCTCTCTGCATACGTTGCGAATCTTCCGGACCATCTGATTGCAAGTTGAACTCCCACGCTGGCTGCTCGACACGGTACGAAGGAAGATGCGGATCCCCAGCCCCAGCATCCTCCTTGCGGGTCGTTGAAGCCAGCTTCAGGAACGTGCGCTCGCCGGGCGCGCGGGCGCTGTCACCCCGGAGAAGTGACACACTCACCGCGGCGCGTTCTGTCAGTGCCAAGCCCTTTTGAGCAGCATATTTAGCATCTGGACCACCTTCTGCGCACTCACTCTTCATGGAGAAAGACTGATTGCGAGTGGTCCTCCTTCCCCTTCCCCTGGCAGGGAGACAGGCTCGCTGGGCACGTTCGTCCTGAGTGTGTCACGGTCAGGAAAATTGACAGGCAGACGCAGCAGGTTCAGATACAGACGCGCCTCAGCGCCTTTTCCTCTGCTTCGACTCGTTCCCTCCAGCATCAGGCATTTCCTTGTTCACGCCCGCCCCGAACCGCAGGACAGCTCCTCCTCACCCGCACTCGGACCGGCAGAATGGGGTACCTTCGCGACGTCTACAACGGCTACACGCCCGAGCAGCGCAGGAACATTGCGATCTGTGAGTTGCCTTGGACTCGCTCTAGGCGCGCCATCCTTAGCTGATCCGTTTCGCCTTCCCGCAGACATCGGAGGTACGTATACACGAGTCTGCCAATTTCGACGAGGTCTGAAGGGTGCTGAGCTGTGTCAATCTCCACCAACAGGTATCATGATGTACAGTGAGTTCACAGCCTACCGAACGACGACGCACGAAGACTCGCTGACTCCGAGCTTCCTGTCATAGAGTTCGGCCTCGAATTCTTCAACGGATCCATTACCACTCTCGCTACCGATGTGAGCCTCCCGCTCTTGACCGGTTTGCAGGGTTCCCAGACTGACAATCACGCTCGTGCTCGCCCGGCTATGTAGCGATTCCGTGCCGAGTCCGCCATCACGAAGCTTGGTGCCGCGCAGGGTCTGAACCAGGCCATGCAGGTCGTTGGTGCGCAATGCCCACTACCCGCAACACCAACGACTCTTGCTGACGCGTATAATCCGCTTACTCCGCCGCTCCAGGAAGTATTGCCATTGCGCCTCTTGTCCGCTCGTACCCGACCAGGACTGTTCTCTCCGCCGCCGCCGTCGGGTTCGGCTTGATGACTACCGTTCTCCTGATCGTTGACGCTGCGACTGGAGGCAAGATCCGTCAGCCCGGAGGACCGGTCACATACGGCAACTGGCCGGCCGACCTGATCTTCCCCATCTGGGGAATTGCCGGCATTTTTTATGGTATGATTGAGCTCATTCGACGAGTCATGTGAGTCTGATCTGACCTGGCCTGGCCTGTCAGAACCGTTTCGGAAGGATGCAGTAGGCTTACACACCTTCCATCCCGCAGTCCCGCCGACATCGTTGGAGGCGATGTCAACAAGCTCCGTCGAATGGACGCAATGACGCACGTCTTGTACGAAGTTGCCGGTACCTCTGGAGCATTCGCCTCGTCCGCTGCCATTTCCCGCTTCGGCAACAGTGAGCCTCTGACTTGGCGTCTTGCAGTTTCGCAGAACTGGACTGATTCTCCGTACACTGCCCGCAGACACTAGCTACATGCTCTCGCCAATCTTCTTCACGCTCGCAGCTGCCATCTGGATCTTCATCTCTGCGCTCTCGTATAAGAAGCCGTCATCGAAACAAGCCGAGGGCGATGCTGCTCTCTCCGCCGTCGAGCGACAGAACCGCAACTACTTCGTCGCGGTCGGTTACGGATTCCTCGGCTTCGGCAAGGCCATCTGGGTTGGCGGCAAGATCATTTTCGGATCTCGCAAGTTCATCTGGCTTCCCATCTCATACTCACTCGCCCTCTACCTGCACCGATTCCTCGAGTCGTCTCTCTCGCCCGCTTACGCCCGACGAGTCCTTGGGACATCCGCATGGTCGCAGATCATCGTCGGAGGCTCCAACTTCGGAGAGCTCCTCGGTGCGCTTACGGTCTTCCTCCTATCCAACCGTGTGCCAACCCCGCTGCCATGGCTCCGTCTCGACGCCATCGCGCTCAATATCGTCTGGATCATGCCCGTCTTTGCGAATGGCATTGCTCAGAGGAACGTCACCTGGGCGTGGATCACCGCTGCGTGCTTCCTGCCGATCTCGTACGGATGGGCCTCCGGAGACGTCTCGCTCGCTGCTTACATCCAGAGCACGCTCAGCGAGATGGACCTCCCCGACATGGGCGTCAGCCCGCTTGGCTCCGTCATGGCCTTCCTCTTTTCGGCCTAGTGTGTCCATCATTCCATTCCTTAAATGTTGCACCTGCGCTCTTCGCTAACGTCGCTTATTGCTACCACAGCATCATCCTCAACGCCGTCCTCTCCTCGGTTCTCGGCAAGGTCATCGACCGTGATTTTGTCGCCAACCGCAACATCGTCCAGTCGCTGCGTGAGGTTGGAGGCATTCAGTTCAGCGTGTGCTGCGGTGTCATCCTCCTCGCCACCCTTATCCCCAAGGGTGCATTCGCCTTCAACCCGAAGTCGTTCAACGACTCCGAGCACGAGATGGAGGTTCTCGACGGTGCTGTGCTCAAGCAGGGCGGCTCGACCGAGGACTCGCCAAAAGAGGACCTCGACGATTTCTCCAAGCCTGTCTACGCCGAGAGCGACAAGGTTAACGCGAGCCGGGCATAGATACAGGATAAGGCTCAGGACTGTGTCATTGTACCATTGCATTAATTCGGGTTGTAGAGCGGTGCAAAAGCTTTGGGTGTCTGCAGGCTGTAGCGTAGTCTTTCCATGCACATAATACGGAAATCCTGTGGAACAGTGGTAATACCCTTGTTGCTTAGCAAGCATGCTACCTTCTCCTCAGTGTCGTGACCTGCGCGGCGATACCTTCCACATTGACAGACTGCCCTCTCCGCTCGTCAGACTCGCTCAATGTTGGCAGGATCCAGTGACATCGCCTCACCTTCTCCGCTATATGCTCCCAGGTCGCCTCGTTCTGCGCGATGGCGATGCTCAGCTGCTTTCTGTTTCCGCACAGCAGTATTGCGTAACCGCCTGGACGCATAGCAGCCGCGAGCGTCCTGAGCAGCCGGGGATACAGTACGGCAACGGCTTTATTCGTCAATTCGCGCACGCCCCATGGCAAGTCCGTCACTGCGGGCAAAGGCGATGGCTTCAGTACGTTTGTAGTACGCCCTTGACATAGGCAGGCACCGACCGATGCCATCGATTACGCCTGCTCGGAGTCCGCCGCTCCAGCCATGCCCACGACCATCCCACAGCACTCCCGATTCCGGCCCCATCTCCACTGCCGGTCCTACTGGACGGGCAGCGAAATTGCTCATTGCCCCTTCTATAGATGGTAGCTCCTTGTCGGCGGCCAGCACGGCGAGGTGCAGCCGGTCGCGGGCGGAAATCCCGGCGAGCTCTACAGGGATCGCGCCGTACCCGGCGCAAGGGTCAAATAAGACTGCGCCTGCTTTCACGTGCGATGGATCGGCCTCAGATGTAGCCAGTCGTAAGCTAGGATGACAGAGGCACAGGCAGTAGGCTCGTTGTGCGTTAAGGGTCGTCCGGCCAGTGCGGATGCCAAACGGTCGATGGTTGGGAGGAATGCGAGGCGGAGGAAGCTGGATGCCAAAGTACGCTGACCAAGCTTGAGAGTCTTCATCGTGTACTAGTTCCATGTGGACCTACGTAGAGGATAATCCGGCTCTCGTGAGCAAGCGGCTGAGCGGAGCGAGCATTCAGGCGGAACGGCACTCACGTTCAGATCTGGATTGCCGAGATTCACCTGTTGCTCATCTCTCCCCGTCCATTGCAGCAGTAGCGTGTGGAGATCTCCTCCTATCCTTGACGCGATATCTGAGGACTTGAGCGTCGGTAGGTGCAGCTCGCGTCTTTCGAAGTTGACGGCGAATGTGAATGCGGGCTCGGCGTCTGGCTCCCTCGCCCTGGTCGGCGCCTGCTGGCGCTGCCACTGCCAGGAGTCGAGTGATTCAGTCAGACTGCCGGACTCTTGTGTCTCTCTCAAGCCTGCTGCGCAGAGATGTTCGAGCAACCTCGTCTCCGAAGGCATGGTATCCCGTTCTGGCCGAGGCCCGCGCTTCTTCCTCCGCTTCGACAGACGATGACGGGTGTCTTCTGTAGCTTCCGGTAGTGCCGCGCTCTGCCTGCTTGGCAATTGAAGCCTGTCTGCCTGTAAGTGCTCCTCCAACTCGGCGTGAATGGGTATCGGCGGGCCGATGCCTATCAAGCACCTCGTCACGGCCCAGAGGACGCCTGAGTTGTACGCATCGATGCAAGAACGAAGTATAGTGTCATTCGGCGGCTGAAGCTCGACGTAGCCGGAATCTGGCGCGCAGCGGACGTCTACCGGTTTTGCTTGTGCATCGAGATCTTTTGAATGCGCATCATGCAGAGGTGGCAGAAATCGCAAGATGTCTTGCGCAGCGACGTCCTCAAAGCCTCTCGGGACAGCGAAGAGCAGTCGTGGCGGGAGCGGAGCCTTCATTAATGCAGCAGCCTGCGTTGATCAAAGAAAGAGAGGTAGTTCCGGCTGTCGGCAATAGAAGCGACAGCGTACGACACGCACAACCGGCACACATTGACACACAGGCTGAGTGTGAACATGTGGAATCTGTACTGGACAGGGGAACACCATCATTCGGAGGACGCGCTACGACATTTATGGACAACGCGCGGAAGAGCCGTATGCTACAGGGGTAGGCGAACCGAAAGAAGGCAAGGAAAGGCTATACTACATAATGTTCCTCCCGTACTACTTCCACGCGCTTCTCTATTTGACAGATCTTGAGCTTGGGCATAGTTGCGGGTGGCAGCATGAGAGGTGGCAGAGGCACATCGACGAGGGACGGTGAAACCGACATCGGCTCCTGCGAGGACCAGCACAGATGCAGGCTCTGTGCCGTCTGCCAGTCGTTTGGCGCTTCCCAATCCGAGGAACAGGTGTCCTTGGTCTGCCGCTCTCGACGGCGTTGCGCTGGGTCTTCGCGCGCGCTGCCGGAGGACGAATAGCGGATCCATGGGAAACGCACCGCGAGCGCATTTGCAATGGTGGTGCGCTGGCGAGAGTGCGTCTGCTCGCTGTCGCTGCCGAAACTCGACGGCCCTGACACGCAGTGAGGGAGCTTTGGCTCGTCTCGTGATGCTGCGCGTCGCGGCCCGCTCTCCTCGTCTTCCGGGCGGCTGGCAGCTACGCGCCTGGAGCCGGCAGAGGAAACTGCGCGGATGCTGGCCTCGAGGCAGTATGTGAACGAGAGGACGTAAAGGGATGGGATGAAAGGCAATGTGGCGTTATTGGCCTGTGGACAGTGGCAAAGAGGGTGAGCCTGATTGAAGGCTGAGCTCGGACCGAGCGGGGAAGTCTCACATTCCACATGAAGGGCGTCTTTGCAGTTGCCGCGAATGTGACTGCCGTAGCGAGCGAGACCAGCAGCGGCGCAGCGCACGTCTCGAAAGCGAGCCGGATGAGCGCGTTGAGCATGTCGTCACTAGCGAGGCTCCGGCAGCTTGCTGTAGTGGCACGGCTGCTGTGGCTGCCCTGGCTGCCCTGGCTAGCAGCGTTCCGGCTCGATCGAGACGAGGCATTGGTCTTCCGCCTCATGAGGTGGTAGACGAGCACACAGGTGATGATGAAGTCGACGTAGACGTTTGCCCACATCCAGATCTGAGATGACGGGAAGGTGCCTTTGCTCGAGACTTGGCCTTGCATGTACATGACTGTAGCGTGCGTATAGTCAGCTCGAGCCCGACAACGTGATCTTGCAGTGTGAGCTGGCTTGCTCACCATTTGAGCCGACAGACCAGGTTCCGCCTGCCAGAACAGCAGTGATTCCCGGAATGATGAGGGTGGCAAAGAGGCGACTCCCTTCGCTGACCCTCCAGCACCTGACGGCCATGAAGATCTGCGTTGCTGCGCCAGCTAGGACCGCGGGTAGCGAGACTAGACAGTCCGGCAGCTGAAAGCCGTTCAGCGCGTCCAGGCTGCGGGCTTGCGACGCGATGTAGACGGTCATCTGCCATTGCGTGCAGGCGGCTGCCAGGAGATTCGAGAGGACCGCAATGGAGAGGAGCAGGCGCGCATGTGGCACGCCGCAGGGGCGAGAAGAGCGCTTCCTGAGTAGCGGACAGGCTCGTGTCGTCGCAACACCGCAGAGGAGGAGCTGTAGGCCCCTGTGGAGCAGGGTGGCACCAGGACCAGCAGCGTCAGGCTTGACGTTCAGCATAGCAGGGAGCAACAGTCAAGCAGCTTACCATCCTGTAGCGCAGGGAATCAGTATCTGATCTGCAGCCCATTGTGGGGCCAGAGCGCCGACGATATCAGTCATACTGCCGAGGTTGTCAGACTAAACGCAGACGTTGCTGAAGGAAGATCAAGGGGCAGCAGCTTCAGATGAAGACGGGCGTGTGCGACCTGAGTGCATCGAGATTGATTGCAACGTGCGTGGCCAGTGTGCCCGTCACTGCGTGCAAAGCTCCGGGGTCCAGGGGGGGGGGGGTTGGTTGGGTGTGTGCTGAGCTGGCCAGCACGGACGGAGATGGAGCTCCGAGTCCGACGGGCAGCCCCAAGAGGCGAGCCCCTTGCGCCTTTCCGCGACTGGCTCTCGAACGAGTTCTCCTTTGGTCGGCCCTGTGGGTCTTGCGGATGTTGATCAGGCTGGATCGCAATGTTATTGAGACGAGCTTTGCATGAATGTCGGTGCTCGGGGGCTTTTCCAGGGCTTCGACACAATGCATGGCAGGAGATGCAGCTCCGCTCACGTACGGCGGTGGGTGTGCTCTGTACTACTACTCGAAGCTCAGCCATCAGTTGCGCCTTTGCTTTCCTTAGCTTTGCGTGCTTCCCGGTACCAATTTCAAGGCAAAGGCAGGGTCATTCACGACTCGCGAAAGCGAGCACTTCAGAGCAGTCCTGAAGCCAAGCAGGGTGCACTGCTTGAGGACTGGAGAGGAGCAGTAGTGCGCAAGTCGTCTCCGTGCACACCCGCTGCTGCTCGCGAATGCATATGGCCTGGAGCATGCCAGCTCCCGCTCTGCGCCAGCTGCCACGACGCGTCTTTGTGCTCAGCGAAGACGCGTCGATCGACTACCCCTGTTTTCGCCACCCTCTTGACGGAGCTGTTGTGTTTGGCTGAGGGACGCACTGATCCTCTCTGTCCGTCTGTTCCTCTCTTTTCTGCCATCTCCATCAGTTCCAGTTTCAGCATCGTCGTCCACTCAACCCCATACACAGTCATCCACCATGTTCGCCGCAGCATCATCGTCGTCGTTCGCCGTCACCGCAGTCGCCCTCTTTGCGGCGGTCTCGTCCGTCTCTGCGCAGGAGACAAACAGCACCAGCACGGCAGCCAACGCAACGGCCGTCGCCCTCGTCGAGGCTCAGTGGGACGCTGCAGGACTCAACAGTGAGTGACATTGGACAAGGTCTTCAGATGCCATCCATCCCCTTGTTGGATCGCCCGGGGCTTGCTGCTCTCAAAGACGCAACAGGCAACAGGCAACAACGGAGCGGCCCATCCGCACGGGGCCCTGCATGAATGCAACATGAGAGCTGACCTCGTTTCGCATCTCCATCAGCCCCCATTGGCAACGGACAGGCTCTTGGCCAGCCGCTGGACGCGCAGGCCCTGCTCGAAGTCATCTACGGCTCTAGCCCGATTGTCACTGGCCAGGCATATGCCGCCGATGCGGTTGCCGAGAGGCCTAACTGTGGGTCTCGTGCAGTAGACCGTTTCTCTTGCTGGGCTACACTGCTGACACGGTCTCGCACGTATGGTCGAAACAGTCCAGGTCATGCCCGTCAACCCAGCCAACTGGACCGCCGAGGCTAGCTACACGCTGGCGCTTGTCGACTTCTCGTCCATCTCTGACCCGGACCCGCGCGGCGAGTACCGTCACTACCTGAACAACGGTGTCCAAGTCGCCGCTGGCGAGATTGACCTCAGCACCGGTACTCTCGTCACGAGCTACGCTGGTGCGTTGCGGCTTTTGCTTGATGCGAGCGGTACTGCCCCGAGCTAAATGAACGCTCACCCCTTATGCATGCGCGATCACAGGCCCCGGTCCGCTGCCCGGCACCGGCCCTCACCGATACGCGTGGCTCCTCTTTGAGCAGCCGAGCACGTTCGCCGCGCCAGCCAACCTCAGCACGGCAGGCACCGCAGCTGGGCCTTGGGACTTTGCCGGCTACGTGACTGAGAGCGGTCTCGGCCCTCTTGTCGCTGCCAACTTCTTCACTGTCGAGAACGGTGCTCCGTGAGTGTCTTTTAAGCCCGCTCCCTCCTTGTGCAGTTGTCGACAGGGCTAATCCGTCATGTCCACGCAGCACCGTCCCGGCCGCTTCCACCGAGGCAGTTAACACCGCCACGCTTTCCGTTGAGTCTGCCGCCAGCTCCACCGCTGGCTCGCCCACGAGCGCTGCGACCGCCGGCACCGGCAACAACGCCGGGTCCAGCCCTTCATCAGCCGCCTCCCCGGCACCTACCGGTGGAGCCTCGAGCACCTTCGCCTCGGCTGGCGCCATGCTCGCCGCCGTCGCTGGTCTTGTCGCCTTCCTCGCGTAGAGCGCCCTCCCCCGCATCTGCTTGGTCTAGACTGTCTCAAGCAGTCATCGTACCCACACGGACACTCTCGTCATCATCGTCGTTGTCGCTGTGTGGTCACGCTCCCTCACGACGTTATGCAAGCATCCCTACATCGTTCCCTCTGAGCTTCGTCTAACGTCCTTCTGGCGCTCTCTACCGAGAGCATCACGGGCGTTGCCAATTCTACCTTGATGTACCTCTTTTCCCTGCCCACGATGCAATGCAGCTCCACGCCCTCCCCTATGCTGTAACGCCACCTGTTCAGGCTCTCTGGCACACATGATGCGCGGATCACTCTATTACCTGACGCATTTCCCGATATGGGTCACGCGACGATGGTGTCGTCGAACGTCAAGGCAAGAGTCATCTGATCGCTGTCGGACCAGACTTGATGTCGGACAAGCCGACGTCCGTGTCGAGGCTGTGTCTGTTGAACGCTTCTACACCAGAATTCGGACAGGATAGTGTGGGAAAAGGTCTGCTGCGAGCGCTACCCCTGCAGACTATTTAGAAGGGGTTCCAAGTCAACGGTCTCTCTGCTTCGTTCCACTCCATTCCACCAACCGCCGCAATACTCTTCCGCGCTCTCTGCATTCCCCAGTCTTAGCACATGCTGGGACACCTTTAGTCGCCATGACCCCCACATCTTCCACTTCCCTTTCGTCAAGGCATAGCTCGACCAACCTTGACGCAACACTCCAATTGCGCAGCAGTATCCTTGATCACTCAGCACCCGTCAGCGCGAAGACACGGGCTGCACGGTCCTCTTCAGCCCATGCGCGCTTCACCGCGAAGATGACTCAAGCTGAATGTGATCATTGGAAGCGGTCCGCAAGTTGGAGGCAGATCAGGACGCTGCAAACAAGCTTCGACCATCACCGTTAGGACGCGGAACGCAACTCAGCCAGGACCCCTACGTACAGCGCTCGACAGGCGGTCTAGGGTTACAAGCAGCCTCTGCAAATTTACCGTCTCGCACCTCAAGTCCTTCTCGCAGAGTCGGCGTGCCTGTTCCCATGCCGTTTCACCGCGCCACGCACATTCGAGTCAGTAGGCTTACGGTACTGGGAGAACTGAGGTGAGCGGGGTTCCGTGTGCGCTTATTCTCGGAGGAACCGCCGCTACAGCCGAATGCTGAACGAATCCCCTTGGCTATGGCATCGCGCTTTTGCAGGTGTCTCTACTGCAAAAATTGGATCAGAGGCTGGAATACAGGGGATAAGATGGCCAAGATCCACTGGGAAAAGAAGCATCAGCAGGACTTCTGGGGCTGTTCACTCTGCGAGTCGAGCGAGATGCATCCCTCTGAGAGGTGGCAACATCAAGACAAGACCGAAACCCAGCATCACTGTGACATGCATGCGCGGACTCCGGGTTGGCGGGAAACCCCGGTGAAGCGATGATGCGCGGAGTCCGCCCTGTACAGTTGAGATTGTATCCAGTCTTGCCTTCTCACAGAGCGTGCCCAGTCTGCCTCATTAGCGGTCAGGATTGTGCGTCTACAGAACCAAAACCATGCTCCATGGAACATCGTATATCATTCTGTGAAAACTTGCAGCGATGGCGTCCTTCGATTGTAGAAGCAGTAGGAGTGGACGAGAAGGGTTTGTGCCCGCCGGCAAGCCATCTTCTATCTGGTTAATGTGCGATAATTTCAGATTGGTGCCACAGCATCTCGTTGCGAAAGAAGGGCATCGCTCTAGCTTCGCGCGTCTGCCAATGTTGCAGAAGATCAGGACCGGAAAAGCTCTCAGCACAACATCACAAGGGATACTGTTCGCCGAAAGCCATCGGACGTTAGCTTTTTCTCCTTGCGCTTGATATCGTAGACAGGGGGCGGATGGCATGCTCACACTGCAAGATCAGGCAATGCTAGCGTTACTCGTCCACGCCAGAGAAATAGTACCTCGCTCTGCTCGCAATGATGCGCAAGTGATCTGGAAGGTAGTTTGTCGTTGCCCAGTACAGGAAGTAGGTAATAATGAGCAGGATGCCGTCTAGGCGAAGTGAAAGGAGGGCGTGGGTATCTGTCAGCGGGCGGCAGAGTCAGCACGAAGGAAGACCGACGCTCACGAAGCAGTATGCTCTCCCACTGTCGATCATCATGAATGAAGTCAGATAGCGGTCGGTGTAGCACACGTCGAGGGGCAGTCAAGCAGGCGCCACTCACCGTCTCGAGCATTGAAATGGCAAAAGTGGCCTCATAGAGATCCCACACGCTCCGAAGGTATCCCAGAGGATCATTCCATGCCTTCGGCACGCGATATTCATCCTTCCCAGACTGGTAGTAATGAGTAGGCGGAGCGGACGCGCTGCTGCTGCTGCTGCCTGACCGCGGAGCCGCCTGTGGGACCGACTGTCCTGCTGCCGCTGTGGCTCGGGCTGCGCCTGCACTCTGGGAGGATACGGCTGGTGTTGCCGGCGTGGCTGCTGATGCTTTGCGCTTGACCATGCTGCTGTCGTTGAGGGTTGTCGGGGAGGCAAGACGTAGGTACGCGCCGGTGAGTGCGTCCCGTGTTCCTGTGCGACTCGCGACCGGGGCAGGGCGACCAACATGAAACAGCAAAGCCATCCAAGCAGAGAGAGAGACAGAAAGGCCAGAGCCGCATTGCTACGAAAGACAACAGTCATGTGCACCTCCTGGGATAGTCCTCAGACATCTACACACACACGCGGCCCATTCAAGCGTACCGCCACTGCCCGACACTCTCAGCCCACCTGTGGAGGTCCTTCGTGCTCGAGCCTTCGAACTGGCTTCGAACAGGGATGTTCTCCTCCTCGGCTCCACCCTCCGCGCTCACGCGCTGCTGCGGTGCCGCTCTCGAAAGTGGCAAGACGCCGAAACCGCCGCCGCCGACCGCAGTCTCGTAGCACGCAAAGCCGTCCGCGCTCAGATCGCTCTTGAGCTGCTGCAGCGTCGCCTCGGAGAAGTCGTCCGGCACAATTGTCACGGCGCATCCACCGCCTCCTGCTCCCGTGAGCTTGGTATGCAGCCCGTACGGCGCTTGCGATGCCTTCTGCTTGATGGCTTCCAGAGCAGCATGGCCGACACCAAGCTCTTTGAGAATAGCGTGGTTCCTGTCGACCAGGCTCTGTTTGCAAGCGTACAGACGATTAATTCAGCTTCGACGCCTTCGACCGGTAGGCGAGGCCGAGCGACCCACCTCAAGCTTTGCAATCTGTTGGGCGCGCGTCTGGCCCTTCACCTCGCCATTCAGCACACTGACTGCCGCATCTGCGATCTCCTGGATCTCTTGCAGATGCCGATTAACAAGCTCCGGCTGCTCGGCCTTGAGCTTGCCAACATTTGCGACTAGCGTCTTCGTATCCCTGGGGATTTTCGTGTCCGTCAGCAGGAAGCGGATGCTCCTAAAGTGGGTGAGGGAGTGCATCGAGGGGCCTTCGCCCGGGAAGCGCGATTTCTGGAATGCGAGCGCGCTGCCGAGCGATGAGACGGAGTTGTCAACGCCGGACGGGTTGCCGTGCAGGATCTTCTCGCCGACAAAGGCCCAGCTGTTGACTAGATAGGCGGCGTCGGTCGAGATTGTCGAAGTCGAAGAAGAGGAGGGAGGCGACGGGAGAGCGAGATGACCGTTGAGGTAGAGAAGGGCGGACGAAAGGCAGACGGAAAAGGCGGCGGACGAGCCGAGACCTGCGCTGATCGGCAACGCCGAGCGGACTGTGAACGTCCGAGCGAGACTGTAGCGGGGCAGCACGTGTAGTGTCAGCATAGTTTGACTTTCGCTCGACGAAGCCAGCACTCACGGCTTGCCCGGCTTCGCAAGCCGCATGTACAGATAAAGGAAGGCTTGAGGGGACAGGGCGACCTTTGCCGACATGTTCTCGCCGCTCTTGGCGAGATTGGCGCTGCCAGCGATGATGTCCATGAGCTTGGGGTCAGGTGACGCGTGCGAGTTTGGCAGAGTGTCTGCATCGACATCATCCTGCTCCTCGGTGCGCTCAGACGCGATGCTATCGAACGGCAGGTCGGCCAGATTCCACGTCCGCTCGAGACCTACGTCCGGCAGGACTAGCGAGACCTTGTCATCCGACCGCGCCTCGACGTGGCAGTAGCAGCGCAGGTCGAGCGCGCCTGCAATGGCCGTAACGCCGTGCACGACCGCATGCTCGCCGAAGAGGATGACCTTGCCCGGAGCAGAAGTAATAAATTCCGGAATGCCGTCCGCTGCCGCACCGCTCTGCTGGATGTTGAGGCCTGCACTCGCGGCGACAAGCTCCTCCTCCTCATCGTCATGCGCTACAGGCACTCGCTCCAGCTTCTGCTCGCCGGGCGTCTCGGGGTCATCGACGATCCGTATCGCGCCGGCTTGAAGGAGAGCCGATTCCAGATCGTCGAGCAAATCATCTGGGTCCTCGATACCGACACAGAGGCGGATGAGATGTTCTGGCAAGTTGCGCTCTTTGCGGACCTTTGGGTCGATGGAGGCATGTCTAGCACGGACAAGATAAAACGTCAGCGCCGACTATAATCACCCCTGCAAGTCACACCTCGCAACTCACGACATGAGGCAAGGCATGCTAATCAGACTGTTGACCGCTCCAAACGAGACTGAGATACCCCACAGGCGGGTAGCTCCGACCACGCGCTCCGAGAGACCGGTATCTCCCGTCTCGAAGCTGAGGACCGCTCCGGGACCCTTGGCAATCCTGTCATGTATCTCCTTGCCCGGATGGCCTGCCAGTGCGGGGAAATTGCATTTGAAGCCGAGATTATCCAGATAAGCCGCAACAAGGCATGCTGTCGATTGCTGCTTCTCCATGCGGATCGCCATGGTCTTGATACCGCGCAGGAGGAGGAACGAGTCGAACGGCGACAGGCCGTTGCCGATGCTATTGATCGTGAAGGCCATCTGCTTGGCGAGATCGTCCCGGTTGCAGTACATGGCGCCCGCCATGAGATCGTGGTGCCCGGAGAGGTATTTGGTCGCACTGTCATAGACAATGTCTGCGCCGAGCTCGAGCGGTCGCTGCAGGAATGGCGACATCATCGTGTTGTCGACAATGACGACAGCAGAAGGAATATGCTTGTGCACGAGCGACGAAATGTACTCGATGTCGGCAATCTGGATCAGCGGGTTCGTTGGCGACTCGAGCAGGACCCAGCGGATCTTGGAGTTGGGCGCGGTCAGGTAGGGAAGGAGGACCTCGGGCTTGGTCGTGTCAAGGTGGTGTACAGTGAACCCTCCGGACGTCTTCAAGAAGGTCAGGAGACGGTTCGAGCCGCCGTACAGATCGTTGCCTGCGTGGATCAAGCGGGTTAGGGTCCTGCCTCGAGTCGGTGTTTGTGCCGCGGACGAGCGCCCTCACCGGTGATGATCTCGTCTCCTGGCTTGAGCGACCGGAAGATGACATCGAGGGCGGCCATGCCAGAGCTGACGACAAAGGCGTGCTTTGCATTGCTGATCTTTGCAATGTGGTGTTCTGCGAGCGTAGGGGTGCACGGGGCGCATTGGGAAAGAGCGTTAGTCACGAGATGGCAGCTCGGGGTTGTCCAGCGTCCAGCGGGGAGAAGCGACTCACGCAGAAACGTCCGCGTAGGATTGCCAGAGCGAGAGTAGTCGTAGATCTGACCGGGAAGACCTGCAGGAGGAGTTGCGGCGTCAAGCAGGGGCATATGACGCAGGTCAGTCGGAGTTACAGCTGTGACTCCGTGCTCCAGTCCAGCCAGCACCGCCTGCAACGAAGTGCGCACACACGCACCCTTGAATGTAGCAGTCTGGTAGATGGGCACCGAGCTGCTGCCGTGCTGGTCGTGGTGGTCCGAGTCTGGGTCATCCACGACGGCGCACTGCGTCGCGAACCGCCTCAGATCCTGCTTGCGCCGAGGCCGGCGGCTCGCTGACGAGTGGTCGAGGTAGAGCGAGCTGGCGACGGTGCTGCTCGCGTCGACATCCCTGGGTGAAGGAGGGTAGCTGTCTGTTTCGTTGGACATTGTTGCGGATGGGGTCATAGCAGAAGAGTGCGACTTCGACGACGACGGATAGCGTGATTGTGGCTCGGACCCGATCGACCCGGCAGCGGTGTAATCTCCGCTCCGCGAAAGCTCTGCAGACTTGTACAACTTGGACCTTTGGTACGCTCAGTCTTTGCTATACGGTGCTGTCGCTTCGGCTTGCGCAGCGCTCGCTGTGAGGGAGCTGGCAACATGGGCGCGGCGTGATGCAGGATCATCCGCGCTTTGACCCGTTCAGGGAATATGCTTCGGAAGGCTGCGAGAAAGAGCATTCGCGAGGCGGAAGAAGTGCATTCCTGTGTTCTGCTTGCACGCTGGTACTCTGAACAGCAAGAAATCGCACCAGGCCGCGTCGAAAAGCCTAACAGGGTCCCCGTCTAGAAGATCCTGAGCTGCCCCGCAGACGCGGCTGCACCATCTCCGTCCATGTCTTGCATGCCCTCCGCACCAGCCTGAGCACCATCTCGAGTCGAGCTTCCAAGTAACCCCCGGAACAGCTCGTCCGTCTGCTCCTTCTCCCAAGTGAGCATCGGGATGGGCGCCATGAAGTTTTGCAACTTTTCGTGGACGTGGTAGCGGAGCTTTCTGCCTTTCGAGGCCTTGACATCGACACCTGCTGCCTTCTTCTTCGAGATGTTGTTGAACTGCGCGTACCGGTCGCCATTCAGTCCAGAGGCCGGGCCCGCGCCTGCCGAGGCATCGACGACCTCGCGCAGGAGCGCCTGGTAGAAGTCCGTGTCGTCAAACACTTCCTCCGACACGTCCTTCTCTCCCTCGACAGGCTCGAGCGCCCGGTCCCGTCCGACAACCTTGACGTGTGCCGCCCGTCCACCGCCGCTGCGCCGGACCCGTGTCCGCTCAACCAGCCGCTCCATGTCCTGCCCGACGATCCCATCGATCTGCGAGAGCGTGTTCTGCGTCCCGATTGCCTTGAACTTGTTTTGCTGCTGTGATGAGGCCGATCCGCCTGCTGCGGAGACCTTGTCGCTCCACCGCGAGATGACGGTTCGCTCGTACGGCGACACCACGCTCGATAGCTGCTCGAGCTCGTCAAGGGCCGAGTCGAGATAGCTGGCGCTCCCACGCTTGCGCTTGCGAGATGCAGATGCAGACGCAGAAAGAGTGAGCTTGTCATTCGTCTCGTAAAGCGTCCGGCGAACGCTGAAGAGCAGTTCGCTCAGCTCTTCTAGCGAGGCGACCGTCTTGTGAAAATCGGACGAGCTGGCATCGGTGTAGTTTGGTATACTCGATGGCTGTGACGTGTACGCTTGTCAGTGGTAAAGCGCGGGCACCTTGACACAGGCAGAGAGGACTCACGCCTGGAAGGACGTTGACGCTTGTCACGCATTTCTGCAGACGGATTCGCGCTTCGAGCAATGTGTCCCAGAAGGACTGCGGACAGCGTTGTTAGCTTGAGCTTGTACCAAACTAGACGTATGGCGTGACTCACGAGCTGTCTCCGGACCTCTCCGCCCTTCTCGACGTCCGCAGAGGATGCCTTCTTGAGCGCCTGGATCATGGCACGCGAGTCATCATTCATGCTGGACTTTCCGGACCGCTTCAAGGTTGCTTTAGCAACAGGGATGTCTTCCTCGTCGTCATCCTCTCCTCCTGAAGCCTCCTCATCGTCCTCTGTGGGGTCTTCGCCCTCGCTGCCAGACTCTTCTCCTTCTAGTCCGGCTTGCTCTTCGTCTTCGTCGAGCTCCTCCTCCTCTTCTAGATCATCCTCATCCTCGTCATTGTCATCACCGTCCAGATCCTCATCGCTTCCATCAATGCTGCCGTCGAGAGCAGCCTTCTTGCCACCGAAGAGCTCGTCTCTGCTGCTCTTCACGCCGGCGTATCTGCCGCCGAGCTCGGGCGCATGCTTGCGCGCTATACTCTTGCGCAGGCTGCTCTCGCCCACATCGAGATAGTCGGCACGCCCAGCGTCCAGATGCTCCTTCTGCGCTTTGCTGCTCGACCGCCCAGAGCTGAAGTCGTAGGGTGCAGACTCGGGGTCGTATTCCTCGACGGGCGCAGCTGGGTCTCGGATGGCCGCGAGCTGGTCGGCGAGGGAGAGGCGGGCTAGAGAAGAGACAGCGTCAGTGCTGCAGAGAGTGACATGCAGTACCGCTCCGACCTACCTGACATGGCTGTGTATGCAATGCAGGACGCAGGTTGGTCTCTCGGAGAAGGGCAAATTCTCGAGCGCGCACGTGCAGCCGCCGTCGCGCAGGGGCGAGGGACAGTGACGGCTGTAGTCCCAGGGCTCACTCTCTTCCAGCCCGCAAGTACAGTCTCGCACCGCGCATTATCTGCAACACTTCATCAACCGGGTATCGCCAGGCGGACTGCTGGCCGCGGTCGCCGCGTCCTTCAGGCCTCGAGGCATCTGCCAGTCCTTCAGGCTGGACGACTCGGGTACACCGACCTGACCGCCATACCGTAGACCAAGGCAAATCCCAATCTACCACGCACGTACGCACAGTTCGGGTGCGTGACTGCCTACCTCTATCGATCTCCCGTGCATCAGGGCGTTCTGACGCTTTGAGACGTTTCCCGGCTGACCGCCGCTCTGTCCCCACCTCCACAAGCACCGCTCCTCGCACCCACTTCCATCCCAGCCTTACGCGTTACAAGCCAAGCACAGGCGTGCGCCTCGACTCACCTCCCTGGTTTCGCCGCCTCTCTCGAAGCGACCGCTGTCGTCAGCATGGCCCGCTCAGACGCCATCTCCGCCACGGGCGAAGGGCCCGTCATGCGCAGCAGGAGCAGACGCCAGAGACAGCAAAAGCCGTTGCCTACCATCGCGACTCGCGTACTCTCCATCATTGAGCTGGCCGAGATGGTCATCAAGCACCTCAGCCCCTCACATAAAGATCTCGCAGCGGCAGCAAGCGTCAACAAGCTGTTCCACGCCGTGGCCACGCCCCTCCTTTACGAGACCATCATTATCGGCAGGTATGCCAATTGTCGCGAACCGTGTGCGGACCTCGCGTCATTTGGGTTTGGACACCCGAGCATCCCAGAGAAGCAGCATCAGCTGCTGGATCTGCTGTCCACGGACAAGTCAAAGGCTGCTGCTGTCCGCCACATCACCATCCCAGGCGTCCGTGACACGAGGCTCAGCCACCTCCTGCTCGGCTGCACTTCACTCCTCTCGCTAAACTACGTTCGCGATCTCGACGACGACTTTGACGAAGACGGCGAGTCGAGCTTCCCTCCATGGCATACGACGAACCTCGGCAGTATATTGCGATCGCTCAGTATCTTCACTCACGAGTACGACTTCTACGAGGAGTGGCATATCCTCCTAGGATCGTTCCATTCCCTCGAGAGCCTCGAGCTGGTCGGCCGGATCCGATACGCACACATAGACGTGGAACAACTACCACTTAGGGCAACTGTCAAAGAACTTATCCTTCACGACGAAGATCAGATGGATGGATATCGGCCAGACGACCTCGGGTCCTTCATCCAAGCCTTCACATCTCTCGAGCACTTGGAGGTCTCCCTGTGGACTGACGGGTTTTACCTTCCCAGCATCTACCTCCCGCCTTCACTGCGCACTTTCGAGCTCCATGATGATACCTTAGGAGGTTACGTCGACATCCTGTGTCGGCTATCCGATCCCAACTGGCTTCCGCTTCTGCGGCAGACGCCTATCCTCAATACCAGCGATGTTATGATCGGGTGGCTGCCAGATTGCCTCGATGCGCAATCGCCTTTCCACGAGGTATTACCGACGCCTAGCGAGCTCGAGCGCTTGATCGATGCTGCATGCAACGGTCTGAGCCAGCGTCCGCACTGGAGGGAGGGCGGAAGGGGCAAGGCGAGCTGGAACGAGCTACTACGCCAGCTTAGGCTAGCCTCCGCCAACGAGACTGAGCTGGATGGGCCTGCTGTGGACGAGAGCGCCGTGGCGGTTGGAACTGGAGGAGAGCCGTCCGTCGTGCAGCAAGAGTCGACGGACGTGGGGGGCGGATCCGATTGACCCCGAGCGCACACGTTTGATTGGCAGTACTAGCAGCGATGTCACAGTAAGACTGGCTTGTCCGCAACGCTTGCTGCTCTAAGGTCAGTGTACATTTAGGCGTTCGCGCGACATGAGCGCGCTAGTCTCTCCGTTGGCATGTACTCGGTGTCAGGAGGTTGGCCCTTGGCCATGCCCCACCTGCATCCATCTCGCGAGAGGGTCAGCCTTGTGCCAATTGCCTCAAGGACGTCGATCAAAGCTGAGACGCAAGTCAGGCCATCAGCCAGTTCTGTCCTTCGTCTGCCAAGTCGGTAAGGCGCCCTGACCCTCCCGGAGTCGGCGTTGCTGGATCGGGATGGCAAGCTGAACAGCAAAGCCCGGTGAACGCAGCACAATATCCGCCTAGACCAGGCATCGTACTCTCACGACTATATGCACATCCCTGTACCACTTCGAGGCGCCCAAGCGGAGCAGTCCCGCCATCGAGCGGTCCTGGGACCGTCCGGACTGGTTCCCCGGCCAGCCCGCACCACGCACATACAATCATCTCATTGGGTTCCGGTCAGCGATCCTCGCTTTAGCTGCGACGTCTGTCCATCCCTTCCCTCTGCTTTTGCAACTCCGTCTCGATGAACCCAGCTCAGCATGCGGACCCGACCGAGACTCAGCCACAGTCGAAGGGTCGACGCATCCGTGCAAAGAGCAAGAGACGTCGCTCATCTGCACAATCCTCCTCCGTTCTCAGCACAGCCGCACGCGTGCTGGCCATCCCCG
This sequence comes from Symmetrospora coprosmae, assembly GCA_008802785.1. Taxonomy (NCBI): domain Eukaryota; kingdom Fungi; phylum Basidiomycota; class Cystobasidiomycetes; family Symmetrosporaceae; genus Symmetrospora; species Symmetrospora coprosmae. The sequence goes on along the minus strand of VUYT01000012.1, from coordinate 249,676 downwards.
AGATCGCAGAGATGGTCATCGGCTACCTTAATCCGGCTCGCAAGCGGAGAATCGCGATGGCTGGGCAGGTGTGCAGGCTATGGCAGGCCATCTCCCAGCCGATTCTCTATCGCGATATAGACCTCGAGATAGGACTAGAATCACGCGACGAGGGAGGTGAAGTCCGTCCCACGCGTTGGCAACTGCCACATGGATACAAGCAGGCCCGACTTTACCGCCTGCTCTGCCGTCAAGTGCGCAAGCGCAGACTCGTCCAGCACCTCACGGTAAAATACTTTGAGGGTGCTGAACTACCGGGCCTCCTGAACGGCTGCAACGCCCTCAGCATACTCCACCTCTCGTGCGAAGGCCCCTTTGGCGAAGGTCTGCACTGCGAGGCAGGCGTCAGTCTGCTCGAAGGTGTCGGGACAACATTGCAGGAACTCACCCTGTCGTCCTGGTGGGACGTCGATTCGGCTGTATGGGAGGAGCTCCTGAAACCCCTTGAGCGTCTGGAACGCTTCACGCTGGAAGGCATGCACTTCTTCATGTACATGAAGTCTGAAGCCCTTCAGCTGCACAGGACAGTCACGACGCTCATCTTACGCGAAGAGAGAAGCTACAGCGAGTGGTCCCGAGCGGATGGTCTCGCCGCATTCCTCAGCGCTTTCACGAGCCTGGAACATCTCACCTTTTCAATCACCCTCAATGGTGACCTATTCCCCATCGAAGCTCTGCCTCAGACTCTACAGACTCTAGATCTCTCTCACTCGGACATCTTCGGGCACCTCGAGATTCTCCGCCGCCTCGCATCCCCCGCATGGCTTGCGGCTCTCAGCGAAACTCCGATCCTCCGAACGGACAGCATCATGTCTGATATAATAGATGGATCATACGCATACGGGAACGCGAATCTGCCAGCGCGCGGTGGCGTGAGGCGCCTCATTGAGGATGCATCAGAAGGACTGAGGAAGCGGGAGGGATGGCAAGCGCGAGACGATATTGCCGAGTTCTGGCCGGATCTGCTGAATCTCTTCGAGGAGTGGGAGTCGGAGGAGGACGAGGAGGATCAGGGGGACTGGGGGGATCAGGCGGACGCGGGCGACTTGGAAGAGGAGGAAGCGTAGGGCGGGGAGAGGCCGAAAGAAGAGATACACCACCAGTCGGCGATTTAGAGGGGCAGGACGAAGGCTGGTGAGGACACGGCGCACGCGAGAAGATGATGCCGGATGTCCGAGCTCGTCGGAGGAAGGCCTAGAAGAGCGAAGGACAAGGCTCGCAGCGATGCCATGCGACTGGGGAACTAAAAAGAGGATCATCTGAAATGCTACCGCAACCACGCTACCTTCGTACATAGCAGCCGGAATTGTCCGCTACTAGCCGACTTGGACGCGTTCAGGTCGGACGATGGGTGGCGTCGACGCCCTTTGCCTGAGCACGGATTGCATATATCCGTCGGGCAGTTAGGACGCCCTGCACTCGCATCTACAGTCGTAACCAGAGCTTGAACAGTGAATCAGCGGGCTCCTTCACCCTGACTGTCCGGCGGTCGTGCAGCGACGCGACCGTAGCGAGCGTCTGAGCTTGCAAGGAGCGTGTGGTGCACGCAGAGGCGAGCGCAGCAGCGGACAGAGACTCGGCAACTGCCGACATCCGGTAGAGGAAACCCATCTGTCGTGTGAGCCCGCCCTTTCTGCGTGCCAATTGCGCTCCGTGCGAGCTGATGCCCCTGGAACCAACGCGCACCAGCCGCTGGCAGGCAGACGTCAGCCTCCAGATCGCGGCTTCTTCAGACAGCTGCCAAGGCACAGACACGGAACACAGTGCTCGGACACGTCGCATACCGTCCATTCGCCCTCAGTCTCGATCAGAGCGCTCGTCCACGCGGGACGATCCGGCACAGCAGGCGAACACCACAGCATCCGAGAAGCGCAAGCTCTGCTCAGAGGTAGCACATCATGTCCCAGCTTCGTACCTCCGCTCCCTCATCTTCCTCCGCGGCTGCATCCACCCGGAGCACTTCACACGGGACAAAGCCCCACAAAGCTCGACGCGTCTGCACCAACAGGAAGAAAGGACGGCCTCCTCCCCAGCCCTTTCCCTTCCTCAGCACTGCAGCACGGGTGCTGGCCATCCATGAGATTGCGGAGATGGTCATCGGCCATCTCGACCCCGAAGAACTCCCAGATCTTGCAGCGATTGGGCAGGTCTGCAAGCTCTGGCGATCCATCACACAGCCGATCCTCTACCGCAAGTTGGATCTCGACATAGGCGACGAGTCTCGCGATGAAGATGGGGAGATCAGCGTGGTATCGGCAGAATCGGAATACGGCCACAGGCAGGCCGTCCTCTACAGCCTCCTCTGCCGGGACGCCGCCACGTGTACCCTCGTACGGGAACTGACCGTGAACGCCTTCAACGTATTCGAACTCCAATGCCTTCTGAGCGGATGTCGCGCTCTCACCAGATTACACCTGGACTTGAATGGCTGCGAAGGACAGGGCATCTTCTGGAAAGCAGGCCTCGATTTGCTTGGGAGCGTCGGAGCTACCTTACAGGAGCTTCGGCTCCTGTACTGGTGGAAGTTCAAGGCCAAGCATTGGAAGGAGCTTCTCGAGCCTCTGAAGTGTCTCAAGACCTTCAGCCTCCAAGATATCGTTTCCTTCCAGCACATGCAGTCTAGACCGCTCACTCTACACGATACGGTCACGACAATCACTATGAGTGCAGACAATCAGTACGACTTGGTCAGCGGGGAAGGTCTTCATGCCTTCTTCGGCGGGTTCACCAAGCTCGAGCACCTCACGTTTTCCATCGACCTCGAGGACATGCATCTGCCCGTCGAGCTGCTTCCCTCCACGCTATCCACTCTCGAGCTCACCGACCTAGATCCAAGTGGATACCTAGAGATCTTGCTACGCCTTGCATCCCCCGGCTGGCTTCCAAATCTCACCGAAACGCCAGTTCTGCATGTCACCGAGATGATGAGGGAATACGTCCGAGAGGGATGGGAAGAGGGACTTTGGCCATTGCGTGCCGAAGTGCAGCGCCTCATCCGAGATGCCATGGCGGGATTGAAGAAGCGGAAGGGCTGGAAAGAGGGAGAGCCCAAAGCAGCTTACTGGCCGGACCTGCTGGAACTCTTTCCTGTGGCGCTACTCGACGGAGACCCGCTTTAGCATATCGAGGTGTGCCGGCGATGCAGGATACCTGATCTTCATGCATGAGCGCTTCTGAAGCTCGCGAGGGCAGGGATAATCACTTTGTGAGCGGGCTTACCCATCCCAGCGGCTGGCAATATCCTAGACTAACACCTAAGTGAAGACGGCGCATCTGAGATTCGCAGAGCAGATCAGACGCAAAGAGCGCAACAGAAGAGGAGACGACACTACGACAAGAGCGCAGTCGCATCGCCCGAGTACTACTACAACAGGAACATGGTACAGAGTGAACAAGATGGCGGAATGGGAGCGATGGACTAGACACGGGCATTAATGGTCTGCATGGCGCGGAATGTACGGACTGGTCGGAATGGAGAGTCAAGCCTGCTTTGCGATCGTGTTTGAGCTCTCGCTCTTCTTGAAGCTTGTCCAGTCCGCTCCCTGCTCCGCCGCAACCTCCTGGTCCTTGGTAAGCTCCGGCAAAGGCGGGACGGGCGGGGCAGCCTCGCCTCCTCCGGGCAGGAGCGCCGTAGAGCTCATGACTGATGGAGTGGATCCAGACCTGTTGCGGTTCCTGCTGCCCTTGTAGCTGGAGTAATCCCGCCCCAGTCCCGCAGAGACGGTTGTGGCACGGTCAAGCGCGTTCGGGTCTCGCTCACGTTGGGCACCGTCGGCATCCTTGACTGGCCGGGTGTACCGGGGCGCATTGGCGAGCGAGTTCGATTCAGCTGCGGTGTGCAGGGGAGCGCGAGGCGGGAAGGACGAGAGTGGCTTCCGGTTCGACAGGTTGGCCGAGCGAGGCGGCTTGTACAGCGGAATCTTGGCGAGGTCTGTGTGCAAGCAGAGTCAGTCAGGGCTGGACCACCTTCCGAGATAGACCGGGTTGTGCTCACCCCGCAACATCTCCTCGGCAGCTGCCTTGTCCATGATCCCCTCTGCCTTCCTCTCCCGCTCTGCGCGCAATCCCTCGCGAGGCACGCTCCTGGACCGCCTGGCAGCCGCACCAGCACCGCTCCCGGCGGTCGTCGCGCGCCTGGACAGCTTCCTTGCCAGCCCCGTGAAGCCACCCTGGAAGTGCCCGCCATCTGCAGTGAGGATAATGTCGTCGTCTTTGTCGCTGTCCGTGGGCGGAGCCAGACCAGGCGAAAGGCTCGGCATGGTGTTCTCGTCTACCTCGGCCGTGTCGCCGAGAGCAGACTGCTTCTTGACGGAACTGCGGGCGCGGCGGAACTCGGGGCGCCCCGAGGGCGATGTCCCACCCGTAGTGTTGCTGCGCTTGACCGAGAGGTAGTCCTGCGCGGGCGCGGCAGCTCCAGGCGAGGTCCCGGCAGCGCCGGGCGAGGTCGCAGACGCGACTGCGGGAGGGGTCGAGCCGGACTTGCGGACTGATCCGACACGAGCGAGCACGCTCCCGAGCTTCTGCTTGAGCGATGTGCGTGCTCGAAGAGGGCGCGTAGTGGGAAGATCGTGCTGGATGGGTCTGTCATCGTCGTCGATGGGCTCTTCACGCTCGTCCTCCGATGGGGGCAAATCCGCAGAGGGGGCGAAGGCCGGTCGGTAGGCTGGCTCTGTAGGAGCAACAAGTGATGAGGAGGGCTTCAGCGCGGTGCCTTGCACTGAGGGTGTAGTATCCGCCTACTCACTCGCAGGTTTGGCCGCTTTGGCAGCCGCAGCGGCCTGTGCCTGTTCCTTCAGCTCCTGCTCCTTCCTCTCTCGCTCAAGGTTCTCGGCCAGGACGAGCTTCCCTCCACTGTTGATCCTGAACTTGGGCGCAGTGTGCTCGTTGGCTACTCCTCCCCTGCTGCCAGACCAGCCGTAGAGCCGCTCCGTGTCGGACCTGTTTGCAGAATACGCGTGGGTCGCCAGAAAACGCGTACGGAGCTCAGTCAATGCGGATCGAGGGTAGACAGCGCGAGCTGAATACACTTGAAGAGAGAGCGACGCTCACATGACGGAGGATGCAGAGTTGCGCCTTGGTCGTGCGCTGCCTCCCGGTTGCTGGGCCCGAGCGGCAGCTTTGGCGGCGGCCTCCATCTGGTCGGCCTGGAGCTGCTGGTAGTACTGCTGCATCGATTGGCCATTCTCCATGATGAGCGAGCCCATCCTGAGTGTGCAGAATAGACTCCACAGGTCAGCTCATGCTATTGCGTCCCCTTGTCCAGCGCATTTCACCGCTCATCCGTCGACTCACCGGCTGCTCCTGCTGTACATGGACTCGGCGTCGCCTGCAGAGTCGAACATGTTGGGCGGCGTGGGCTTGGTGGTTGCGCCTGTGGTTGTGGTGACTATCGAGACGGCGAACTTGCTGCTATGCAGTAATTACCCCAAACGGCTGCAGATGGTGAGAGGATGGCCCCTGTCCCTTGGTGGCCGTCCGCCAGAAGTCACGGGAACCCGGGATGGGATGGGACGGACGGGCGTGTTTATGCCGCCGCTCCGGTGTCGCCCTTTCGGTTGAGTTTGCAATGACAAGAAGGCAACAATTGAAGGCAGGCGGGACACAGGTCAGGAGATCTCATCCAAGGCCAAGGTGCTGCCTTTGTCCCCCTGACGTCCGCGTCCGCCGCTACGCTCCCGCACCGCCTGTGAGCTGCCCACAAGCTGCGGGCCAGGCCCGGTGACACACCGCTTGGTGGCGAGCACCTTCCCTATCCGGTCCCTCAAGAAGCCTTAACAGCACCGACGTTGCTGCTAGCTGTACATCATGCAGGTCCAAATCTATATCACAAACCCTTGCGCGTCTGCCTACTGGCACTCTGGGACGAGATTGGGTCCAACCCCGCCTGCCAGGAAATCGCGGATGTTCGTCAGTGCAACAATCTCCATCTTCTTCCTGCTGTCCTTATTCTCTGTTCCAATGTCTGCGAAGGGTAATCGTCGCGTCAGATCAATGCATTCTGAGAACCCGCTTCGTCGTCCAAAGCACTCACGCGGGAGCAGGGTCGTGTTTGGCATGGCGATAAGCCTTGGATCCACCTTGGGCTCTGTAGCAAAGACGTCAAGACCAGCAGCGGCGAGCTGTAGAATGACTTGGGCGGTCAGTAACGGGTCTGGGCACATCCCAATCGCGTCGTCGACCTGACCCACATGGCCGTCCTCGAGCGCCCGGATGAGCGCCTCCTCGTCAATGATCTTGCCCCGCGCCGTATTGATGATGATGCTCCCTTTCCTGAGCTTCCTGATCTTGCGCTCATCGACAAATCCTTCGGTCGCCGCAGAGAGCGGCATGTTGACGCTGAGCACGTCGACTTGCTCGAGCATCTCGTCCAGATCCTTGACGTACGTCACAAAGTCGGGCGCAGATGGCGACTCGCGCCGGTTGTGGTAGAGGATGCGCATCCCGAACGGCTGAATCATGCGCGCAAAGGTAACACCGATGCTGCCCATGCCCAGGATGCCAATTGTCTTGCCGCTGAGGTCCGACGAGCGCGCCTCGACTTCTGGCATGGGCGCAAAGCCGCCGTTCCGGAGATGCTTCTCGCCCTGGCTGAAGTTCCGCATCGCGCCAATGAGGAGATAGACGCCTGTCGTCGCTGTTGCCTCGTCCACGGCTCCCGGAGTGTTCGATACGCTGAGGCCTGTGTGTGGGGGCGCGGGGCAAGACGGACGGACGGGAGAGAAGGCAAGGAAGATGAGACAGATCGCAGAGGGGGGTTAGCAACATCAGCCTGCATTTTGTACTGTGGTATAACAGCCTTGCCGCCACCCACCTCGAGCCTTCGCCGCATGCACGTCCACCGAGTCGTAGCCTGCGCCTTTATGCGCCAGCCACTTGCAGCTTGCTGGGAGTGCATCAATGAGCTCCTTGTCTGGCTGTCCGACAAGCTTGGACGAGAAGGCAGAGTGAAAGATAGCCGTCGTGTCCGCGTATCGTCCTCCCTCGGCAAAGTCCTTGAACAGCTCCTCCCGCGACTGCGACTCCATGTACTGCAGAGCGCCATAGAGAGCAGCATGCGCATCAGCAACAGCACGGTAGCTTTCTGAAAGGTCACACACGCACCACGACCTCTGCATAAGGGCTCAAGAGCTCGTGCATCTCCTTGTCCGCCCAGACGGGCGCGCCCATAACGAGGACCTTTCCCTTCGACGATGGCATGACTGGGGTCTTGAGTATGAATATACTGGTCGTAGCGAGCAGTCTGTGCGAAGCGGAGAAGAGATACAGCCTCGTTGCGAACCTGAACAGCCGGGCGAACGGCCCGCAGCGGAGCAACCGCTGCCAGCCGTCCCTGCTTGCCGGTGACCACGTGACCCAGCTCCGAGGTCTGGACGCTTCGACACGGAAGCCGCGCATCTCATTCACCCTCGCACACAAGAGCAGTCACGCTTGCTACATCTGTCACTGTATTTCCCATTTACCTAAAGCTTGCTCTTTGACGAGGCGGGCGCTACAAGAGCGCAGCCAGCAATGCTCCACTTGCCAGTCTCCTTGATCTGCTGCGCAAACTCGACCGTAGTGTCACCCTTGCCGTCTTTGGCGGGCTGCGTCCAGATGAGGGTGACGAGCGTCTGTCCAGGCTTGACGGGACTCGTGAAGCGACCGCCTGCCATTTACTACGGGTCAGCGTCGTTCGCTGGTCCAGAGGCACGATGCCTGGCGCGGGCCCGGACTCACCCATCTCGAGCAAGCGAGTGCCATCTCCGCCAGCGACATGCTTGACAATCGCTCGGGCCGCGATGCCATAGGAGCAGAGACCGTGGAGGATGGTTCCGCCGAAGCCGAGCTTGCTGCCGATAGATGGGTCGATGTGGAGAGGGTTGTAGTCGCTGGAAATACGGAGCGGACAATCAGCCTGGGGCCGTCCAAGGGCACATGATGACATATAGCTCACCCAGACAGCCTGTACAGGAGCGCCTGTTCAGGTGTAGTGACGTCCGTGGCGGTGAAATTGGGATCGTGCTTCGGTGCCGTCTTCTGCGTCTGAACGCTGAGCTTTGGGCTGACTGACTTCGAAAAGCCTCCCAGGTCGTACTTTCCAAAGTTGTACGAGGAGCTCATCATCTGTACGTACTCGGTGCCGGATCCATCGCTGCACGTGGGAAAGGACTCAGCCGCTTGCGTTCCTGAGTTCGTCAGACGCTTTCCCGACTCACACAAGGGTGCTGACATTCTCGATGATGAGACCCTTGCCTGAAGTGGACAAGCCGCTTGTGAATGAGCACGAAGATCTCCAGCCTCATCTTGGAATTGCGAGGCTCACCCTTGTCGTGTACGCCGCCGATGCTCCTGACCAGCTTCCAGCCGTCTTTCGAGCTCGCCTCCTTCGGGAAGGGCTTGAGAATCTTGATGGTCTGCTCGGCGTGTACGACCCTGTGGCGGGAGCGTAGACCATCGTCAGCTGACGGGCTCGGGATCGTTGTCTGGCAGCTGCACGCACTTGTTCGGGTCAAGAGCCGGCATGCCGGGAGGAGACTTGCCTCCTCGGCCCTTGACCATCTGAGCGAAGTCAGTGACATCTGGCGAATCGCCCTCTGCATCACAGCAACGCGTTTGGTACATGCGGATTGTGTCAGTCCGATGCGCTGGCCCGGTGATCTCGTCAATCGCAGGTCTGGCACTAACTCAGGCCGAGCACAAGCGGATACGTGGGGAACGGCGTCCAGTTCTTGTTGAGCTCGTAGACCATGTCGAGCTCATCTGCTCGTCCGCCGATGCCGGTCTGTGGCCTGTGTCAGCTGGCTGTTGCTGGGCTGCCTGCAGCCCGCCGGGCAGGTTCCACGCACAACGTAGAGAAGGAGGTCGCGGCTGTTCCATGCTACGGGCAGATCATCGGTCTTGAATCCGACTGCCTTCTCGATTTCTGGCGCCATGGCTATACGACTAGTTGCTGTTCTTGTTGGCGATGAGCAGAGTGGACGATGAGTGCTTGTTCGCTTGCCGAGTCCAGTCCCACTGGCAGCCGGGCCGAGAGCAGCCGGTCGCGCCTGCAGCTGCGCACCTGCCCACCGGGCGGATGAGCTCTACCTCAACAGCACTACATGAGCGTAGCAGGGCTGGAGCGCGCTGCATGAATACGCTGCTCTCACTGCCGCGCATGAACAGCGGCTCTCTACTTACAGCCAGCGGGGTCGAGTCATCCCTCGTCACGTGTGCAGCAGGCGCCACGTTGTTGGGGAGGCCGAGCGAGCTTCCACCACGCTCGACTCCTCACGCCTCTGATCTCCCTCTATTACCGGTACTTGGTCGCTATCGTGGGCAGTCCCGTGGCCATGAGTGCCGCTGCACCATCCTCCGAAACTCAGCCCACCAAGTTTGCCGTCGCCCTCTTCCCCGGCTTTCAGCTTCTCGACGTTGCGGGCCCGCTTGACGTGCTCAACATCCTCGCACAGACACACCCTCACTCGCTCTACATCCTTTCCTCGTCTCTCGAGCCCGTTCATGCGGGACAGAGGTCTACCTTCCGCGAGACTGTCGTCCCGACGCACACATTCGACAGCGCTCCTGAAGACATAGAGGTGCTCCTGGTCCCCGGAGGCTACGGCGCGCGAGACAGGGCCAGCATCCAGCCGCTCATCGACTATGCGACGCGTGTATATCCGAAGCTGCAGTACCTCCTCACTGTGTGCACGGGGTCAGCCATCATCGGAATGGGCGGGCTTCTCGATGGCAAGAAAGCAACCACGAACAAGGCCTCATGGGACTGGGTGAGTTGCGTCAAACTGCACGCTTCTCGCGGCCAATTGCAGAGGCAAGGCTAAGCGAGCGCTGCATTCTCAGGCTACGTCTCAAGCGCCGGAGGTTAATTGGGTTCCCGTCGCTCGATGGGTGAAGGATGGCAATATCTGGACTTCTTCCGGCGTGTCGGCCGGCATCGACCTGACGTATGACTGGGTCGAGTCAGTCTATGGCGACGAGCTAGCTGAGGAGATCGCCAATCGCCAAGAGTACATCAGGAACCGGGATCCCGAGCACGACCCGTTCGCAGCGACGTGGAAGGCAGGGCAGAGTCGCAATTCTTAGCGTAAGAACAGACCGTCTGGTCGGGACGGATAGCTACACTGCCGACCACACTGCTCTTTGTATCTACGCTCGAGACGCTGTCCTGGCCATCTCCCTCAACTCCTCCTCGGCTCGTCCGAAATGCAGGAGCGCATCTCGCTGAAGTGCATCAACAGCCGGGTCTGCGAGTACTTTCTCGAGACTCTCCTCCGAGAAGAAGGCGTCGTTGTTGTCTACTTGCTTCTCACCTCGCAAGTAGGCTAGCGAGCGGTCCCTGATACCTTCAAACTTGGGGTCGAGCGGCGTCTGCTGTATCAGAGCAAGCGCATTCGACGACAGCGTGATGTGCTGTATCCCGCAAAGTGCAAAGACTTCCTCGGCTGTCACGAGGCTGCGATGTGCGAGGGCTGTCAGATACTGGATATGCACGGGAGGGCAGCCCTCCACCGCAAAGGCCCAGCTGCCTCACCTCGCTGCCAGCACCTTTGTCTTTGCATCTTGGTTTGAGTATGCCTTCTGGATCTCGAAAGTGACTCTCATACCTGTGAGACCCTCGAGCGGATCCTCGTATATTGTGTGCTTGCTCGGATCGAGATGCACGATGAGCGGGTTGACATACGGCGCGACATAGGTGCAGTCTGCCTCGGCAGCTGCCAGACCCTGCGCTAGGGTGAAGCACGTCGTGGCTAGGGTGCGGACATTGTGCTCCCTCTCGAGCGTCCGGCAGGCGTCGATACCCTCTTTTGTGCTTGGGATCTTGATGCAGACCCGGTTCTGCGGGATATCGGCTAGTCCGTACACCTTGACTAGTCGCAGGGCATGCGCAATGGTGGCTTCTGTGTCGTATGCCTTCGAAGGCAGGGTCTGAGCATGCACGTAGCCGTCCGGGTGGAGATGGCTCGCAACGACCTTTCCCAGCAGGACCGTCTGTATATATGGAGCGCGGGAAGTCAGTCCGAGCCTCTATAATTGACGCAGCACGTTCAGCTCACGGCAAAGTCGACCGTGAGGTCAGCAATGTCGACACTGGGGAAGGCAGCGGCAGCGCCTCTCGCCAGCTCGACTGCCTTGGGCAGGATCCCCGCGTGACTGGCTTGCTTCAGCTGACCCAAAACGATGAGCTGGTTCGACGTCATGTCCTGGAACGGCTTGAACTGCAATGCGACTGTGCGAGGCGCAGCATATCAGCGGGGCGTCCTGCCTGCCTGCGGAAACGCGTTCGCGTTAGAAGCGCGTCAGAAGCTGGCACGGACCTGCATCGTCGTTGCAGTCCAGATCGATAGTGGAGTGCTGCCGGAGCTCATCCAGCAGGCTGACCATCTTTGCTGTAAGGTGACTTTGGCAAGAGGTGGGATGCAGCCGGCAGTCGCAGTCGCAGTCGCAGTTCCGTCGTCGTCGGTCACGTTTCTGACGATATCAGCCTTCGACGGAGCCGACGGCCTTGCCTCCGACCAATTCGCCAGCATTTGGCGCATGCCACACGTCAGACGTTCGGACGACTCATGGACCGCTCCGTCTCGCCCCTGCCCAGGCCGTCTTCGAGGTCGCCGTCCACCTCGACGTCGACGTCTCGATCGGCCTCACCATCCGTAGATGACCGCAGCAGCATCAGCTCAAAGGGCAAGAGCCACGACAGGCTGGCTGCACATCCGCTGCTGTTCGGCGAGACCAACGAAGCTGCTGGGCCGCTCAGTGACAGCAGCGCTGCCGGCCCGCTGTCGTTCGGGCTTGGCCGACCCGCGTCGACCAGGAGCTCTACGTTAAGCTCGCGGGCCGTCCCACCACCTCTTCCTCCCCGTCTAGCATCGTCCTCCTCCACATCTCCACTCACTTCCAGTGCCTCCGATACTGCACAAGGGAGGCCTCCGCTCGTCGCTCAGGGCAGCTCGTCGTATGCCGTCTACAAGCCCAGACAGCGACCTATATCGACCGGGTCTGCCAACGCAATAAACGCCAGCTCCCTCGCCAAGAGCCCTACACAGACCTTCACGCAGCCAGGACAGCTGCATGCATCGACTACATCCACGTCTCTCGCACAGGCCAACACCATCTCCGTACCCGCATCGCCCGGCAGCTCGTCAGCAGGAACCGCGTCAAGCAAGCTCCAGCTCCAGAGTCTGCAAGCTACACTGCAGGCCGGAGGTCTGACTCACGACTCTTTAGGCTGGCATATCGTGCAGAGGCTTTTGGCAGAGCGGCACGACAAGGCTTCGGAGACGGCAGGATGGGACATCATCTATTCTGCGCTCAAGTCCGGGAAGGCCGCTCTACTGCTGCCGAAGGAGGCAGGATCCAGCTCAGATGTAACACCAAAGCTGCTTCGTGATCACGTCGTGCTCAAGGACGGCACGAATCTTGTCACCTTGAGTGGTGTGAGGGGTGTGAAGCAAGAGTGAGTGCGCTCTTTTGCATGTCGGTGCCGGTGTATTCGGCTAATTTGACCTATTTCCTTTGGCTCAGCTCAGTGCTCCATTTCTCTTCCTGCGTACCTGGCATCGATCTGAAGCAGACCAATGTTTCGGAAGCGACTCTGCTGGAACTTCTGGGAAGTGCTTCGCCAACGGGTACCCAAAGCAGCGAGCCCGCCCTGACCTTCGCCGTCGGCAAGGAGATTGAGCTCAACATACCTCGACCACAATCGTCCTCAAGCCCAGCTAGGCCAGCGAAAGCTGCCGCTAAGCCGCGCACATTGGCTAGCCTGTTCGGAGGCAGCAGGGCCGCAGCACCCGCATCCACGTCACCCAACTCGTCTCCAAGTCGCCCAGATGCTGCGCTTGCGCTAGCTCCAGCGCCAGTCGGTGAAACCACGCCCGTGGCGTCCTCGGCGGCCACAATGCCGATTCTCGCATGGCCGGTCGAGAGTGTGCTCGTCGGCAAGAAGCTGGTCAAGGCCGTGTATCATTCTATTGATGCGCGGACGAAAGCTGCCCTGGCGGGAGAAGACACCAAGGTCGTTGAGATGACAATAGCGTTCTTGCGTCGCTTTCATCCCGCGTACAAGATGCTCAGCAGTACATCACCTATTACCGAAGAGGAGGTTGATAAAGACAGCTCGTCGCGCTCTCTGCTACATGCCAAGATCGACGACATCACGACTGCCATGCAGGAATATTTCTACGATGTGCACTTGCGTCTGGAGCAGGCTCAGCAGGAGCGGGCAGCGCTGGCGGAAGCACTGGAGGACGAGGAGCTAAGCGAAAAGGCTGCCAAAGAGAATGCCAAGCAGAATAGCACCGACCTTAGCCTTGAAAAGGTGGAGGCCTTCGTCTGCGATATGCTTTACGACAAGCTGTTCTCGCCTACGTCATCTGCGGACAGAAGCGATGATGAAAACCTGTCGACGCGGATAGCAGGCTTGCATATGCTCGATCTCACTCTGGATCATCTCGGCTTTCAAATCGAAGTGCCGAACAGCGACCCTGACTGGGATGACGACAAGCGAGTACTGCTGGAGGGCCTCGACGATGTTGTGAAGCAGTGTGGTCGAGGTGGGTCACTCCAACATGGCTGCCTGATAGGAGCTGAATCGAGGTTTCTGCACAGAGCTGCAGAGACTGCAGAATGTTGATTGCCGAAGTCCGCTAGCAAAGCTCGAAGTGCTGGTTCAGGTGCACAAGATTATCGCCGATTCGTTGGAGCAGCTACCGGCTATACCCATGAAGGCGGACACACCTCACGAGCGGGATGGTGCGGCAACACCCGGCTCGCGGCGAGGGGTGCAAGTCTACGAGATGTCGGATGACGCCAAGTCGCTAGGAGGCCGGTCAAACAGGCAGTCTTCGGTCAGAGGCGATGGCGACTTGCCGACGCCACTAGAGCGTACGCCTCGAATGCCTGCTTCGCGGCCCTCTTCGATGATCGTGGAGGGGCCGTTGCCGTCTATCAAGCTTCCCGATGCGGCGCTGCAGGACGACTATCGCTTGCCGGCGGCTTCGTCGGACTTCATAGAAGATCCGTCCGATCCGGCCAGTGCCTCCTACTTTGAGATCCGCTCAGAGGCTTCCGGTGCACCCACAGGGGCGCTTAAGCCCAAGAAGGCGTCGACCACTAGTGCCGACGCGATTTTACCGCTCCTGATTTACTCAGTGGTGCAGGCCAACCCGTCCAAGCTGGTATCTCACACGCTCTTTGTGCAAAGGTTCAGAGCGGACAGCTTGATGCGAGGGGAGGGTGAATACTGCCTTTGCAACCTGGACGCTGTCAAGTCGTTCTTGATGAGCTGCGATATCGGCACACTGGGTCTCGGGACGGACAAGATCCTGACGTGGGTGCTAGTGTATTGTCTATTGTGGGGTTGAGCTGATGTAGTGGGACCCACAGGACCCCTGACATCCCGACCGCGCCGCTGCGGATGCGGCATCGAACAGCGCAGCAACTCGATCAGATGGTTGGGTCAGCAGGAAAGGTGCTTGGCCATGCGGCAGACTTCGGTCTTGGAGGCTACCGCATGCTGGGCGGCCTGCTCAACCGCAATGCACCAACGATGGAGCCGCAGCAGCAGCCAAAAACGCTGGAGGAAGTGCAGAGCGTGCTTGCGGGAGGTGCATCCAAAGCTGCCAGCTTCAAAGACTCGATTCTGCGGCGAGGCACGGTCAACTCGATGACTGCCTCACCGCCAAAGAAGGAGACGGAGCTTGCCGATGTGGCGCCTTCAGAGGAGACTGCGGCACCGTCCATCAGCTCAAGGCTCGCTTCGCTGCCCGGACTAGGACGTCTCGGTGCAAATACACCGCCTGTCGAGCAGGAGCGTGCTACCGTCTCTGGGCATGTCCAAGCTCCACGGGTGAGTCCGATCGCCAGCTTACTTCTGCACGCGCTGACTGTCACTGCAGACCAGCTTGTTCTCTGCCTTCTCGCTGCCTTTGGGCCATTCCAACGACGGAGCTGCTGCCAGTACTCGACGGTCAACCATCTCCGTATATCCTGCTGCCGAGCCATCGCCTCCACCGCTTGTGACGCGGGAGCGCACGACGAGCTTCATGTCACATTCTTCGCATCACGAACAGCTCAAGAATCCGCCGCCTGTGCAGCACTTCCTTGATTGCGAGGCGGACGAGCTGAAGGTAGGCGAGGTGCCGTTGCTCTTGGCAGAGTACAAACGGATGGTAGCAATGTTGCAGGAAAGGGGGGCTTTCGGTGCATGACAGAAGTTAAATAGAAGGAGTTCCGCTGCCATGTGTACATGCAACTTACGAGCAATAGCAGAAAGGTGACTCGCTCGGGAGGTCCTCTCGGCGCCTTAAAGGCCAGACTCCTCAGATCGCGCCCTAGACTGAGCTGGACCCACGCTCACGAATGTCGCGTACTACACCGTCAGATAGGGAATTCGGTGTTGTGCGTTCCAGGAATCGGATGCTGTGTGCGCTTGCTCGCAATCCTAGCGAGACGCGGTTGACATCTTTGTGGCGAAGGCCAGGTGGGACTGCGGTGTGATATAACTGCGAATATTGCGTGATTCGGAATCTGAGAGTGATGTAGACTGAAGCATGCCCAATAAATTTTAGGCAAAGCGATATGGACAGCCTGTCGTCTAAGCGCGAACTGCGGAGACGGTTCCGCAGGAAGCCCGGCTTGGTACAGGAAGATCTCCGTCGTAGAGAGTCATAAATCGAATATTAGCATTCGAGTGTGTTCACAGGGCACTAGAGAACACAACTGTGTCTTGTTACATGCGAAAAACTAGCTGAACCGAGCCCTGTGCCTGGATGTAGCCAAAAGTGAGGGGTTGCATGAACGGAGGAAGATCTCGGGCAGGAGTAGTCACTTTGTCGATAAAGTGGTACCCTCAGGTGCGTGCAGTGCAGGAGAGTACACCTGCAGCTTTGTAAGGGTAAAAAGCTATCTCGTTGGGCTCCGGGAGGCTGACAATGCGGGGACCTTGCCAGCGCCACCGGGAGCGTGTACGACAGCCCAGCCCAGCGAAGCAAAAGAGAGCTCGTATAGGTCCAGAGCAAAAGAGAAGCCCGATGTGGGGCTCGAACCCTGATGGGTTGGAAGAGGAGCTTGGTCAGATGAAGGTCGCATAGGGAGGAGCCGCAGGAGGAGGGGACTAACCACGACAATCTGATCACGCCGCTTTGTGAAACGAGTAAGAGTCAGATACTCTACCGACTGTAGAGAAGGTGTGCTGTTAGTGTCCGGTTCTGGCTGTTGGCGAGAGTGGGTGTGGTTGCTCACCTGAGTTAACCAGGCATTTTCGGATGGGAGCCGAAGAAAAAGTAACGTATATGTTGTCACATCTAGACATCCGTGCTGGCGATCGTGCTGACGTTCGTCACCTTCTCCGAGATGTCCAGGTGCCTGTAGTCCAGCCGACCGTGCTTCTCCTTGTTCTCGGCCGGATTCCACTTTCCAGGCATCGCGAGCAGACCCTCCTTGATGTCAGAGATGTGCCTTTGGATGGCATCATCGTCTTTGACAGTCGTCCATCGTGAGGTGCTCTTGCCGTCGGGACTGAATCTCTCGAGCTTGCCGGCAAAGCTGGTCCTGTCTGACACCGGCCTGCCACTGACTTGAGCAAGGGCCTTTGCCTCGCGAGAGACCTCCTCCTCGAGCTCCTTGACGCCCTTCTCCATTCCATCTAGGTCGACACTGTCTCCCTCGGCGACTGGGCATGCATGGCGCAGACGATCGCGCCAACCACCGTAGTTCTTGCAGAAGGCGACTGCGTGACAATGAACGCACTTGACGATGAAGACAGAGTTGTTCTTGACTCCAGTACCCTTCGCCGGCGCCTGGAGCCACTGGATGGCCTCCGCCTTGGTCAGGAGAGCCGCATCCTGGTCGGCCTGCTTCTCCCTGAACTCCTTGAGCTTGATGAGCTGCTTCTGCTTGAAGGTGAGGACTGCTGCGAGTCCAGTCTTGCCTGCCAACGTCGTGCCGTTTGCTGCCCGCAAGTACGTGGCGCCTGCACGGACATGCAGAGCGTACCACAGCCAGGCGGCAGCGGATCCGGGTCCAGCTGCAACGGTGCCCGGGCACGGATGGACAGACGACAACTTGCGCGCATTGATGGCGTCGCGATTATCCTGGACGAGCTGGTTCGCTTGAGCGATGCGGTCCGGGGATCCCGGCTTTCCGATGGCTACGATGGCATTTGCCGTTGCGTTCTGGTGAGCTGCCGAGATGCGGGCTGACATATTGTCCCATTTGTCCTCGTCGAAGTCGTCCAATTCCTTACGCTGCTCGACCGCTAGCCGAGCAAGAGACCAGAGTGGCGTGCACGCGTCAAGGAGCTCTTTGCGGATTGATTCGAGGGCTTCCTTCAAGCCAATCTCCACCGACAGCCTCTCTACTTCGCGAACGACTTGCTGAGCCTGATCCTCAGTGCCGTCCATCTCGATTCCGCTGGTGACGAGTTCCACCAAGTCGACCATGAGCTGCGTTGCCTGGCTCAGCTGCATTGACAGATGTCGGGTCCAAGCGTGATAGGCATGAAAGCCGCCATCCAGCACGCCGACAGTAGGATAGAAGGAAGTCAGGAGCGGGCCGAGGCGGGATGCCATCGGGATCCCAACCCAGGTGATGTAGCGAGGAACTGGGAGTTCGTCCCATTCGACCACAACGGTCAAGAGGAGCTCTCGAGCCTCCGCCTCCGCCTCCGCTAACTCTCGCGCTTTAACTGCCTTCTTACTGTTGCCCTTGATAACTGATTCGCTCGCGGTTGTTGCCGGACAGGACAGGGGTTCCTCAAGGATGTTCGCAAGGAATGATGAGGTGAAGCCTTCCGACTGACCGCTAAAGTACGTGTCGAGCTGATGCTGCAGGCTCGTAAGCGCGTTCTCCTTGAAGATGCTGGAGAAGATGTCCCGCTGGATAAGACCGGCCAGTTTCGCCGCACCGATGACGACGTACTTCGGCTTGAGGATATGAATGTAGAAGACCAAGACAATGACGAAGACGACGATCCACCAGTCGGGGTGCCGGTAGACGATGCACCAGAGATCCATGAAGGGGAATCTCCTGTCCTCATACTCGACGCCGTGCTCCATCAAGCCCGTCAAGAGGTCGATGAGGCCCTGAGCTTCCTCGTCGACCAACTTGTCGTTCCTCGCTCCGCGCCCGACTTCCGCATCGATATACAGCTTCGCGAGAGCGATAAGAGCTTCTCGAGGGATATCCTTGCGGAGAATGGCTCGGACAACATTGACACCTTCAAGCTCCAGGGCAGCTGCCATGCTCGCGATGCGTTGGAGCAGCTCTCCCTCGGCAACGACGTTCGAGAAGTCATCGCTGTGCAGCTGACAGTACTTGGAAAGCGCTCCGAAGAGATTGCGAACGCGTTGCTGACGCGACTCGAGCGGTTCCGAAGAGGCGGCAGGTGATGAGGTCTGAAGCCCCGGAACGATAGGCTTGGGTCCGGTACGCAGTTCGGCTATCTTGCGTTGCACCGAGACGAGGTCAGGATGATAAAGGATGCGGTGCAGGAAACCGCCCGGGATCTGGTTGAGATTGAGCAGGATCCCGCCGGCAGCGTCGACGATGACTTCCTCAATGCCCGAGATGGACTCGTCGGTTCGGAAGACGTAGCGGGATTCGCCTTCCCTGTCGAGCTCCGCCCAGTGGTACACCTCCATGTCTTCGCCAGTCAACTCCTTCCAATGCGCCACGAGCGTTGCTTCTCCTTCCTGCGTGTCCAACTCTCGGCCGATGATCGAATACGCCGTATAGCCATGGTAGAACAATCGAGCCGTCGTCTCTCCACTCTTGGCAAGCTCTGCAAGTTGGTCTACATTGACTTGCGTCCAGATGGTGTGGTTCGGTCGCAAAGTGTCCAGCTCTTTGAGAAGGTTGACGAGCTGCGAGATGGGGAGGGAGGGAGTCGCTCGCGTGTAGAACTTGAATGTAACGGCTGAATCCTCCTCTTCAGCCTCCTTGTCCTTCTTGGACCTTGTCTTCCCCTTGGGAACAGCCTGGCGGACGAGTACGCCGCTGTACTCTGAATCAGAGGGATTGAAGAGGTAGCCCTCTTTCGCGAGGATGGTGAGGACGCGAAAAGAGGCAGGGTGATCAAAGATGGATTTGAGATGGGGAGATGTGGGCGCGAGAGGGTAGCGCTTCGATGAGCTGACACCGCGGACGAGATTCAGGTACTTGACGAACGCGTCGGTGGCGTCGTCGGGAGGCACCGAAGAAGGAAGACTGGAGCCGAGGACTCGGATGGTGCGGGCTTCTCTGACGGCGGTCGCAATCTGAGGTGCAAGCAGACGCTTCTTCTCCTCGATGATGGCGCTGCGCTTTGCGCGTCGCTGAGCTTTGCCCTCCTCAGTGCTGGCGTTCTTCTTTCGCTCTGCCTTGCGGCGGTCTACGGGAGGGTCGTGGGCGTGCTCATGAGACGAGGCAGACGCTTCGTGAAGCGCATTGGTAGAGGTGCTGGCAGAGGCGTAGCTGGTCTCTGCGGTATTGAACGTGTGATTGCCATCTCCGCCGCTCGAATCGCTTTCGTACTCGCTTGACGACATTGCCCCTGCGCTCTCCGCCTGAAGCTCTTTGGCGGCTCAATCGTCTCAGAACAGCTTTTCCGGTACGCAGAGCAGCATGACAGCAATCTCAGGGTGTACACACACTCACAGTGCAGATGCTAATCTCTACCGTTGCAGGCAGGCGAGCTCGGTGCGCCGGCGCGCTTGTCTGCAGGCTGTACGCGCTCGGAGGAGACCTGGGACCGCGAGAGCTCTCTCAGATCAGCACATTCGGCAGCGAGACAGCGCAAGCGACACCCGGGAGACTGTCAGGTAGCTCACACTGGTACTGCTGTCTCTCTGGCAGCGCTGTAGCCTGCGACCTAGCTCGAGGGACGACGAGGATGCAAAGGAGACCCGCTCATTTCACGTGCACCTGCGAGTACTCCCCACACCTCAGCAGCAGCAGTACTCGAGTAGCAACAGCGGCACCACAGCAGCAGCGCGCCTGCATATAGCTAGATGCAGCAGCGACTACGCGTCCAGAAGCGCTGGCCCTTTGAGCGGCTGCGCACCTGTAATGACCAGGGCTAGGAAGCCAGCGACCCGCAATTCAGGTACAACGCAGAGTCAGGCACAGAGCTCCAGAAAGTGGCAATATTACGCACGACCGCCGGCGAACTGCTGCAGCTTGCTGCAACGACATTGAAGGGTCTGCTGGGCTCAGAAAGTCCGCGCCCGCACTTTGCTCTACCGAGTGTCAGCTTGCTTGAGCAGGGCACGCGCTGCGCAGTCTTCTCCCTCCCATCCCAAATGCAGCACATGCTGCTTTTCCAAGCTCCAGGTGCATACAGCTGCCTGGCGAGCGAACTGGCAGCTGGCTGCTAATTGAGAAATAGGCAGTGCAAAACAGCGTTGCTGTCATATCAAGTCTGCTCGCATACAGTAGCTCACGGCAGCTGGCTGCCATATTTGTCATCATGCTCTGGAACCGCAACCATGCAATCCGTCGCCCTGAGTGCCGATCGAAGAATCCGCTCACCGAGGCGGCTGAGTCCGTGTGCTGACGTCCAGAGCAGCAAGTCAGTCCTTCTCCCTTCCACCACCGTAAAAAAAGCAAAGCACACGATGAGCATCGCACAGTTGAGCGTGCTGTACGCCATTCTGGCAACGGCAAATGCCTTGCCTCAGGCAATCAACCCGACGTCGTCCAGCAGCGCATCAGCCAACGCAACCCGCAGCAGCATCACATCAGGGCTCGTGGGCACCTTTTCCAGCGTAGGGCCCGCACCAACGACGTCACTCTCGCCCAACTTCAGCATACCAGACCAGAACCCAACCAACCCTCAG
This sequence comes from Symmetrospora coprosmae, assembly GCA_008802785.1. NCBI lineage: Eukaryota > Fungi > Basidiomycota > Cystobasidiomycetes > Symmetrosporaceae > Symmetrospora > Symmetrospora coprosmae. Next base: position 228,845 of record VUYT01000012.1, on the reverse strand, counting down.
AACACCTCGGACCTGCCTTCCACGCCCATCGGTCCGACGATCCCGGATCTTCCCACATATGCGCTCGATTATGCGCCCATTGTGTATCTGGCAGACAACGAGTCGTACTGGCCGAGCGACATGGAGGTCCACCTGAGTGCGTGCGCTGGTCACCTCCTATGCCGCTGCTCGTTGCTGAGCCACCTGCAAACGCGCACAGACCATGTCTTCCCTTGGGAGAACTACCAGGCGATGGACGGCGTTCCCAGGCCTTTGACGCTGGAGAACCTCAACTTTACACTGAGCACATCGCTGTATCTGTCGACTGAGGACCCAGCAGTGGAGCCACGGCCAGACTGGTACTATTCCGAGTACGGCCGGCCGGACGCTTCGGGCTACTCGGCAGGCAACATTACCATCATCTGCATCAACAAGACCGAGAGCATTGAGCCTGGAGTGGTGGACGTCTTCTACTTCTTGTTCTACTCGTTCAATGACGGGCAGAATGTCGGCGGACAGACGTACGGCAACCATGTGAGTATTCTTATCTCGACGGCTGTGCTACACAAGCTGACCGCGCAGCACCTCAGATCTCCGATATCGAACATCTCATGATCCGCTTCTACAGCGGCGAGCCTCGGTATCTCTTCATGTCCGCACACGAGGACGGAGACGCCTACGAGTGGCAGGCACTGCAGAAGGAAGGAGCCCGCCCCATCGTCTACTCCGCCATCGGCGGGCACGCTCACTATGCAGTTGCGGGCTCGTTTGAGCAGGTGCCAGGCCTAGTCGGCCTATTGGAGGACAACACGAGCGCAGGCACGCGGTGGGATCTCATCAAGAACTACAACGGCTACTGGGCGAGCCAGGCCGAAGGCTTTATCCCAGCGAACGGCACAAACGCGACAACACGCGCAGATGGGCGGCCGCCTGGCGTTGGATACCTCCAGCAGACGGGCAAGTGGGGCAACCAGGCCCTGCGTGCCGATGACCCGAACCAGCAGATTATCTTTGGGCAGTATCAGTGGTCCGACGGAGCCACGGGACCGTATGACCCATCGAAAGCGCTGCTCCGGACGTGGCTCTGTGTACAGAGCGACTGCCGAGCGAATGCTTCCCTGCCGGCTAGCAGTGCACCTCAGGCCGGCGAGGTCAGAGCCACCAGCGATGCCCTGCGGAAGATCGGGGAGACCGTATTCCTCCCGTTGGCTATCCTCACCACAAGTGCCATTGCGATACTCTTCTGAGCCGGACGCAATTGCCGATCGGACTGCAATGCTCAAGACTATCATTGTCAATAGATCCTCTCTCGAATCGCATGTTAGATGCCCTTCGCGGCCCCGTTGTCATTTCCACTCTGCCTTTCTGCACATCTTCAGTGTAGCTTGTATGCTCAATATTGGACGTGTTACGGCTTTTTTTTTGCGTCTCATGTATGACTCTCTACCTTGCATAATGCGGGTCTAGTTCAGCATCACATTGGGCCAGACTCGGCATCCTCATTCCCAGCCGCCTTCTCCTTGCGCCTGCTCTCTGCAATGGCTGCCTGCTGCTCCTTGTTCTGCTCCGATGATCTGAAGGTCGTTGCGCGCGGGAACACGCCAGCAGCAGCCGACCTGAACGCTTCCAGCTGCGCCTGGTCTGCCCCGACATCTTCCTGCAGGAATGCTTTTGCCGCACGCAAATCCCGCAGAGTCGGCTTATTTTCCGGCTTGGCCATCTGCAACAGGAGCTCGCCCGTCGCTTGCGCGTCTTTCGAAATAGCCCACTGCGCGCTGGCGGCACCGAGGATAACTTCAGCCGAACCAGGATGCGTCTGCAGGTAGTCTGTGCTGAATGCCTGGGGCGACACAGCCGATAGAGGGATGAGAGGCTCGAGCTCCGCCTTGAGGGTCGCTTCGAGCTCCTTAGGGATTGTGCTTTCTGACGAGGGTGAACCGAAGAGAAGTGCGAAGCGAACAATATGGTGGTGCAAGGTGGGCGAGTCGGGCGAGATGGCGTGCGCTCGCTGAAGCGCCCGAACGGCTCGAAGGTATTCCTCTGCCAACGCGCGAGACAGTCAGCATCAAACATCACAGGGTGATCGACCGAAAGTGCCCACACTCACTCTTCCGCATGGCAACCTCAAACACGAGCTCCTGTGCCAGAGCATTGTCCTCGCCCAGTCGCTCCAGATGCGACAAGAACGGCTCCAGGTCCTTCAGCGGCGTCTTTGTGCTCCACAGCTTTTCTCCAGCGGGGTCATCGTTCTCTTTCTCCTTAGCAATCTCCTCCACTGCGCCCGCGGCAGCCTTCTTGCCGTCGTCTGCAGCAGCCGCAGCTTTGGCCTTTGCCTCTGCTTTTTTCGCCTTCTTCTCGGCCTTGCGGCGCTCCTCCTCGTTCAGGGCATCGCCGCCGTCGCCGTTGGCGGAAGCGTCGTGCGAGCCGTTCACAGAGGGTTTCTCGTAAGGTTTGGCCTCGAGCTGGAGAAGGATGTTGATGGCTCCGCGAGCTGCGCGGATGAAGGCAGGGTGCTGCCTCAGAGCGTTGTTCGAGCGGGCCATGCTACCGACAGCGCATGAAGGCAAGTCAGCGGACGAACACTCCAGCCTGTTAGAGATGAAATACGCACTTGACGCAGGCCCGCAAGGTAAATTTGCGCATGCAGTACGAGTGAAATTCGAATTCGTCCTCGTAGATCTCGCTGAAGACCCGCTCGATAGTCATGTACCGCTTGAGGGCCATGCCGAGGTTGCCCTGCCGTGCGTAGCTCTCTGCCTCCTCAAGGAGGAACCACAAGCACTGCATCTCGGTGAGGTCCGTGAGCGCGTCGACCGAGTCCTTGCGAATAAACAGTGTCGCCACCTTCTCGGCCTCCTGCACCTCGTCGATCCGGAGGAGGTACTTGACGTGCTTGGCGTTCAGGAACCGGTCCTGCCCGTCCAGAGAGCGTGCCGCGGCCATGCTCTCCTCGGCGGCATAGATGTCGCCCATGCGCTTGTGGATGCGCGCCTGGATCATCCAGAGCTCGGGAAGGACCGGCGTGTGCGAGAGTGCAAGCTGAATCGTGGCAAGCGCGTCGTCGAAGGAACGGAGGTGCAGCTGGACCTGGGCGAGGAGGTACAGCAGCCAGATGTACGTCGTCGGAGCTTCCTCCTCCTGAGGCGCTGTGCTTGGCCCCTCCCCGCTGCTGCTGCTGCCGCTGACAATGTCATCTCCGTCGATCGTCCGCCCGCTCTCCATGTTGTCCTTCATGCTCTGCAGGACCTGCAGCACAATCGCCCTCCGCTTCTCGTCATCGAGCAGCCGCTTCAGGTCGCCAAACAGGGACGGAATGCCCTTCGTGAGGCCATCGACGATGTAGATGGAAAGGCGCCGGCGGAAGGAGTCCTCCACGGCGACATCGAGGACGGTCCTGCGGATTGTACGCGAACGCGGGAACCTGTCACTCAGATCGCTCAGGGCACCGATGGCGTCCTGACGATTGGCGTCGTCCAGCGAGGCTGTTGTATGGAAGGACCAGCCACAATTCAGCCAGGCTTCAGAGAGGAGTGGCAACCATACGAGGAGCAGAAACTCACCCAAATCGATTCCCCTGCAGCCAAGGTACTGCACGAGGTACTCCTTACTGTCTGGGTTGTCCTGCAGCAGGTCTCCATACGCCAGCTCTGCCTGCTTGCTCTTGCCGAGCGCCTTGAGGAGCTGTGCATTGACCTCCTTCTTGCTTTGCAGGTCGACAATCCTCTTTCCGTCCTTCTCGAGCGTCTCGTATGCGCTCTGCGGCTGTCCGGCCTCGAGCTGCACCTGTATCTTGTACAGGACGACCTCGGAAAAGTCGTAGTCGTGCGCGGGGATGTCCTCGAGCATGTCCGAGTAGGTGGAGAGCATCTCTATAGCGCCGGTATAGTCATTGCTCAGGTGCCGGGCAACGGCGAGCGCCGTCCAGCTGTAGCGCAGGCGCGGCTGGAGGCGGAGAAGATTCAGGCGGGACGTGGCCGCGTCGACATACTTGCGGAGGAAGAGCTGGAGGTTGATGGTGTCTCGCAGGATGTTGAGGTCGTTCTGTCGGCGGAATGACCCGTGTCAGTCAGAGGGCGCATAGAGTAGGGTGCGGTTGTAACGCTAATAAACGCACCGGCTCAATCTTGGATCCAGAGATGTAGCACTCGAGGGCCTGCTCGTACTCGCGCTCGGCGCGGCAGATGAGGGCATTGACGTGCCAGCAGACGTGGCTCGTAGGGTCGAGAGCCAGTCCCTTTTCGGCCAGATGCCTGCCTTCCTCCCTCTTGCCCATGTTGTAGGTGCTCAGTCCCTTCATGCACGTCGTCTCTGCTCGTCCGTGCGCGGCAGAATGACGATGGCCAGCAGCCGCGGTCGTACAGCAAGAGGCACGCAAGAGACACCACCACAAGAGGGAGCAACCCATCAGCACACAGCGTTTCACCACCGTCTCCAGATCAGCAGAGAGTGCCCTGCCCAACCCACGGGCATTGTTGGGGTACTTTTTCAGGAGGAGGTCGGCCGACTTGATGCTGGCTGCGTACTTTTTGTCCTCGTACTGCGAGAAGACCTGGGACAGGAGCGCCTGGTCCGCGGCCTTTGTCACGATCTGGTCGTTGTTGGCCTTGGTCGTCGTGGCTGCTGTCGCTGTCGCTGTCGCTGTCGCTGTCGCTGTCGCTGTCGCTGTCGCTGTCGCTGTCGCTGTCGCTGTCGCTGCTGTCGTCGACGTCGATGTCCCCTCTGCTCCCGGTCCCTTCTTTATCGGGGGCGCAGTCTTGCCTCGCGCGTTCTTGCCTATACGAGGGGGCATCCTGGTGCAGTCTTCTCTCTGTCTCTCTCTCTCCTCCCTGCTAAAAGCTGGCTGCTGGCAATGTCTGTGACCTCTTCCCGTCTCCGTGCGCAAGAGTACAAGCGATCCCCCTCCTCTCCCCAGGACCTCGACGGCTCCCTCCGTTGTCCCTGCCTGTCTTCTTCTGCTCTTCTCCGACCCAAATCTCGATATTAGCAGCAGCAAACAGCTTGCAGAGGGACGATTGACAACTAGATACAGCAGAAGAGGAGAGGAATAGCATGTCGGACTGGGACAGCTGGCAGCCTTCCAACCCCGCCGCAGCGGCACAGGCAGCCTACCAAGCCCGTGTGCAAGCAGCGAGGACGGGCGCACCAATCGCAAAGCCGCTGCCAACAGCTGTCGCACACGCTGCACCGAGCACAGGTGTAGGTGCATCGGGTCGACCGTCCCGCTTCGGTCCCGCAGCCGCGAGCCCAGAGGGAGGAAGGGCGCCCCTGCCGGACCCGCCTGCTTTTTCGCCAAAAGGCGGCTTTGGCCGGGGAGGAGGAGGTGGTGCAGGAGGACCCCCTGCTGGCAGGCCGTTCGGAGGGAGAGGAGGACCACCTCCTCCCGGTGCAGGCCCACCAACGGGTCACCTCGACCGCGGATGGGGCAGCAAGACGGGCTCGACGTCGGCCGGTCGACCAGGGCTCGTCGCAAGCGACCGCGCCCCACCCAATGCCGACATCAGCGGTGTGGCTCACTCGCACACCCGCCGCGAGCCTGAGCGGCCTCGTGGTTCCGACCGCCACGGCGATGGCGCTGGCGCTGGTGAAGGCCGCGATGTGGAGGAGCGCATGCGCAAAAAGCTGAGTGCGGAGCGTGCCGACCTAGACGGCAAGGCGAGGCGCGGCGGGGAAGACCGTGATAGCAGGCGCAGCGGCAAAGGTCGCGAGAGGAGCAGGACTCGTAGCCGCAGCCGCAGCCGCAGCAGAGACAGGCGAAGCGATGCCGGGAGACATAGCAGTCACCGTCGCAGCAAGGACGACGACCGTGAGCGTGACCGCGACCGCGACCGCGCCCGGGACCGCGACGAGCGCAGACGCAGCGACCGCAAGCGAGAGCGTAGCCGAAGTCGCAGTCGCGACCGCGACCGGGATCGCAGGCGAGGAGGACGTGATGATCATAGGGATGGCGAACAGGACCGCAGGCGCGACCGCGACCGTGCCGATGATGGAGAGAGTAGAACCTCGAAGAGAAGCAGACGGAGGGATGACGACAGACCATCGTCTGCACGGCCCGAGGACCGGCCAACAGCGCGAGCTGAGGTGCGTCTCTGCAGCATGCAAGATCGTATCTGCTGGGCGTTAGCTGATATGACTGACGCGCTCTCTCCGCCCGTTCGCGGTGCCCCTGCACAGTCCGCAAAGCCTGTTGCAGCGAAGGACGAGCCTGATGATGAGCGCAAAAGGCGGGACGATACGCCTCCTGCCGCTAACGCCGCACCCGGTCCTGCACCCGCCGACCCTGCCGTCATTGCCGGAGATGCATTCCTGCCAGTCGTGGATATCGAGAAGCCGTTCCTCACAAAAGGTTTCAAGAGCTTTGCAGAACTGAGCAAGAAGCCACGCATCCGCATACAAAATCTCGAAGTCGGCACGAGCGTCGAGGATATCGAGGTGCGTCGGCAGCTATCTGATGCGCCTAGCTTGCGATGGGTCCAGCCTGACTTGGGGAACCCATCCTATGCTGCCTAACAGGAAACATTCAAGCGACACGGCAAGATCCTTGGCGTGCGCGGATTCAAGCAGGGACGCCAGCAGGTTCTGGCATTCGAAGTCGTCTATGAAGATATCGCCGATGCAGAAGATGCCGAAGCCGCTATGGAGTCAGTCGATGCTGGTACAGATCTGCCATACCACTGCGTACGCTGACACACTGCCTCTTGTGCTATCATTTTGCAGTGGCATCGATGCAGACGGCCACATCCTCAGCGTCAGGGTCATCCGGCACCCCGAGGACATTGCCCCCGCTAGTACGCCAGCAGAGGGCTCTCTCCTCTCGCGGATAGCTGGCGAGAGTGCACATGTCAACGGCGCAAGGACGGCCGAACCCGCACAAGCCACTGCTTCGGCGAGCGACAGTGTACCCGTCTCGCTCCTTCAGCCGTTCGACAGTCTGCTCCGCCGCGCAGGCGTGTATGACCTCGCAACGCTGCGCAAGCTCGTCCGGCCGGGCAAATCCAAGGAGTACGTGGAGATGCTCGCAGCCGAGTTTCCGGAAGAGGAGAGCCTGCGCGGTCTTACGGGTAAGTGGGCGCTGCGGGAGAGACTGGAAGAGTGGCTTGGTGAAAAGGCGGACGGTAGAGATGCGCTAGAATGGGGAAACAGGCCTGCTACGGGCGGTAGCAGGAGGCGGTGAGCCTCGACTACTTACTTAGACTTAGAAAAAGCACGAATACATGTCCATAGACGAGCAAAGCCAATGCATGGTATTCATGAGATGACTAAGCCGCGGCACTAAATTAGTGTCAATACTGTCGGACGCTCTTCCGCCGCGAGTAAGTACGGTCTGTGGACCATTCGACTTGGCTCGGCCCTTGATGTATGGTCGCTGCCAGCCTGGGTGGCGGACTTTGTGCACCGGTGCAGTACGCGACGGTATGGGTTGCCTCCGCTCCTCGCGCATCAGCTTATACAACTACACGAAGACCATGTCTGACTCCAGTGCACCTCCAAAGATCCGGTGCGTACTAACAGCAAGCTGGAGCTCTCGCTGCTCCACGCTGACTGCAGGTCGTCTCTCGTGCCTGGCATGACGCGCCTACTTGCTGGTCCGCAGCCACGAGTGGTACCAAAGCGACAATGAGGCGAGTACGGGCCCCAGTCATCATCGCTTTGGTGTCCCTAACGGAGTCATCGTCCTAATTGCAGGTCGTCCTCTCGGTTTTTGTGAAGAACGTCAAAGAGGAGGACCTGACGGTCGACCTCGCAGAACGCTCGGTGAGGCATCGGACATGCTCCGCAGACAACGGGCAGCCTCGACGCAAGCACCGTACGTTGCATCACGAGCTGACTCGGTACCGCTTCTCGACGCCTCTACGCCTCTATGTCCTGCTCCCCTTCGCCTCCGTGCCCGTTCTATCCGGACGCATTGACCCTCCCGACCCCACCTCCGCATGTACAGCTGTCCCTCAACATCAAGTTGCCAAATGGCTCCGAGATTGCTTTCGACATCGATCCGCTGGCGCGCAGCATCGATGTCTCACGCTCGACACACCGTGTGCTCAGCATGAAGCTCGAGTTCAAGCTCGCCAAGAAGCAGGCAGGCTCGCGATGGACCGCGCTCGAGGGCGATGAGGAGCCTGCAGATGCCACTCCTAGCACGTCTGCTGCAACCTCTATTTCGTCTACCACGGCCAACCACGCGTACCCGAGCAGCAGCAAGACAAAGAAGAACTGGGACGCCCTCGCTGCTGACTTTGAGAAGAAGGAGGCGGACGAGCTGGCGAAGCGCAAGGACGACAAGGACGCAAATGCGGGAGGAGACAAGGAGCTCAACGAGCTGTTCAAGTCGCTCTATGCGGGTGCCACTGACGACCGTGAGTTCGGCAAGCCTCGTGACGGAAATCGGGCTCTGAGCTGAGCTGATGCGAGCACACTATGCAGAGCGCCGAGCGATGATCAAAAGCTACCAGGTTTGTGCTTGGCACGTCCGGTCGAGTATGTGATTGTGCAACCCTGGCTGATTGTTGTTTGGCTTGCCCGGATCTTACAGGAGTCCAATGGGACCAGTCTTTCCACGAGCTGGGACGAGGTCAAGAAGGGGTCAGTCGCCTCTGATCTTCGGAATCTGTCAACTTGCCAAGCTGACGCGCGTCTCCCTTGTGCGTGCTTTCCCGACGCTGTTGTGTCTCTTGCGACGCTCTCTTCCGCTTCACAGCAAGGTTGAGACGCGTCCTCCCGACGTGAGCTACGTACCTCAGCTCAGGGACTTGTCGAGCACACAGCTAACATTTTCTCATCGCTGCAGTCCATGGTCGCCAAGAAGTGGGAGCAGTAGGAAGGTCATAGCGCACTGCAGCAGCTGCGGCCCCGATCCCTTGTCGCCGCAGGAGGATCCCTCTCGTGGCTCGCTTGTAGCGAGAGGACGTCGCGTCGCATGCTACCTGTGCTCATCAGCTTCTCATGCAGTGCCTGTTTGTTGTACGCGCTTCCGCCTCTTCCGCACGACTAGCAAGCTTCATATCTATCCGGCGGGTCCCAACGCTGAACGCCCAGAGCAGATCATCATTGTTCATCCACCAGTACACGCCATGGAGGCTGCTCCTGACCACGACAGAGCTCCTGACAACTGCTACGGTAGATCAGAGCAATCTCCCTCCCGTGACGTCCTTAGTGACGCGTGACGCATCTACTCCTCGATCGGGTTCTGTGCCTGTGCGCACAGGACGAGACGAAACGGAGACGGACATGCCCACCTCTGCTTCAATAACCTACCTGCGACCTCTGTCCACACCCAAGAAGCGATCATGTCCAACTACGTCAGGTCGACGCAGAACGAGGTCAAGTCGCAGTCGCGGTACGCGCTCGACACGGCGAAGGATGCAGTCCACTCCGCGGGGTACCTCTACGCACTAAAGGGCATTGCCCATTTCGCATCCAACAAGAGCTGCTGGGGACCATTCGCAAAGGCACTGCCGCCTGCGCTCGCGCTCAGCGTCGGCGTCCTCGGCTTCATGTTCACCTTCACCTACCTGCCTCAGGCGGCCGTCCTCAGTGTCGTCAACTTCGGACCCATCGGTGCGGGAGACTGCTCTCGGACCTGCACACATTGAGCGAGCCTTCTGATGACGTTTCCTCTGTCCTGATGGCTACCAGGCTTCATCACGGCCGTCCCGCTCGTCCTGTCCGAGTCGTACATCGTGGGTGCTAGCCGGCCCCACTTGCCTGCTGCCCCGCCTAATTGCACTGCATCGCGTTTTCGCTGCAGATCTTCCAACAATTGTCGAAAGCCTTCATCCTCGACGCCCAGACGACCGAGGTCTTTGATCGCGTCCTCCTCGACCGCGGTCTCGGTGACCTCGTCGCCAACGGGCGAGAGGTGAAGCAGGACTCGCAGGGCAAGAAGTTCGGCAAGATCCTCATGAACCCGCTGCAGAAGTTTGGTCCCAAGGCGTGAGTTTCCCGACTGCCGTACGGGATGCACTCGCAGTCGCCTCTCGCTGACTGCGCCTCGCTTCCGTGCCGTTAGCGTCGCGTATTACCTCCTCACGCTGCCCCTTAACTTCATCCCCGTCGTGGGGACGCTCATCTTGTGCGTGCAACCCATCTGAACCGGTCCGGACAGCGTTGCGGCGTAATCTAACGTCTCTTTTGTCCCTGGGATGCAGCTTCCTCCTCAATGGAGCCAAGACCGGCCCAGGACTTCATGGTGAGTGCTTGCCCAGAGGGTCTACGTACACGCGACAATCACAGCTGTAGGCTCATAACAGCATTCATCCTCATCGGTCTAAAGCCCGCTACTTCCAGCTCAAGAAGCTGAGCGCCGAGCAGAAGAAGGAGGCGATCCAGAAGCGACGCGGCGCATACACGTAAGGATGATCCCTCTCAGATTGCGTCATCACCGCAAGCTGACATGCCGACTCGCCGTCAATGCGCAATGCGTAATCTAGCGCGCTCGGCACAGCGGCACTTCTGTTGCAGTTTGTGCCGGTTCTCAACGTTCTCTTCGCCTTTACCAACGCTGCGGGCGCGGCGCTTTTCGCCGCGGACCTGGAGAAGGGCACGAACAGCATCAAGGATGCACAGAAGAAGCAGTTCTAACACGATGTTGACGGCAATGCGGGGCCTCGGACGAAGCGGGACGAGGGAAGCCTAGAGGATACACGGAAAGAAGGCGACAGGCAGATGTAACATAGACGACTGAGACGAGCTGCAGCGATACCCTACCAGTGTGCGACAGGCTGTGATACGTTCCAGCCGCCATGTCTACCCCGCATCGATGCGTCTGGTCTCTTGCCTCACGTGTCGGAGCAGAGCTGCCAGCAGCTGCCAGCTGCCAGACGCCCTCTCTGTCCCCTTCTTCCCCTTCCTTGCGGGCAACAGCGACAGCACAAGCCCATAGCAAGCAGGATGTCGTCGAAAAAGACAAAGACGGATCTGCTCGTCCGCCAGCGGTTCCAGAACCCTCTGCCAGCGCCGTCCTTCCCGCCCAAGCTCCTCACAATCAGGACGGATCCAGCGCGGTATGCGACGTACGACTTCCTCGTACCGCTGAGCATGGAGCGCCCGGTGCCAATGATCGTGGACGCAGAGGGTGGGATGCCACTGGACCCGAATCTGGTGCCGGGTTACTGGGAAGCGCTGGCGAGCCAGGGCCGCAGCGCGCGGATGGCGCCGAGCATGGCGGATCTCGAGGCGCACCCGGCCGAGATGGACGACGAGGACCTCGCCCTGCTCGTTGACCCGCCTGGAGAGGGCAAGAGCCTCGCTGCGGGTATGCTGAACCCTGCCAACTCGGGCGCGAGCATGGAGCTCGTCGGGAGCGGCGCCATCTCGGCCAACGCGACCACCTCGGCGCTCGACAGCAGAAAGTCAAAGCACCACGTCGCGTTCGTGCGCAGGAATCCCATCAAGGAGGTACAGGAGACGGGCAATGCAGCGAGGAGAGAGGCAGAGGCTGTCAAGTGGGTTTTCGCACTTTGAGAGCGAACGTCTGTGCCGGGGCCCTCCCTGCGGGCGAGCAAGTGCTGACGCTGTACGCACACTCTGCACTCGCAGGGCAAACAAGCAGGTGACGGCCGAGCAGACATTAGAACAGCAGATCGAGGCCATCACGTCCACCTTTGATGCCCTTGCGACAACACCGCTGTCAGAAGTCCGGCACCCAACGAAGCCGTATCTGGAAGCGGTGGAGACGTTTGACCTGCTTCCAGACGAGATCCTCGCTGCAAATCAATACATGCTCTTCAAGTTTTCCGATAACCCGCTCGCAGACCGGGGCGCCACTGCTGGCTCTGGAGGGTCCGCTGCAGTGCGTTGGCTCCGTTGCTCTGGGCTGATGACCATAACGGGGTAGAAAGAAAGCTGACATCCGGCCGGACCTGCTCCAGTCCACGAGTTTGGCTCTCTTCAGACCCATGGAGCCCAACGCCGAAGAAGGCGGCCAGCCGCGCGTGGGCTACTTCCTACCCGAGTCCGAAAGCGTCGCTGCAGCCTACTCTGCGCGAAGGCGGGACGGCAAGACCGTCGACACCGATATACTCAATGGCACGGAGGAGCTGGACGACCTCGCTGATGCCGAAGCGGAGCAAGCGGCGCAGGAGGACGCGGACGGGATGGAGGATCGCGCCGGGCATGGGTTCGGTTTCCGCTTCATGCGCGACTACGATGCTCAGCGGCGCGAAGCCAAGTCAGAGTACATCATCATGCTGCAAGAGGAGGATGAGCCGGCGGGTCCGTCGACTTCAAAAGGCAGCAATGGTGCAGCAGAGGCGGGAAGGCGGTCAAGAGGCGCCTACTACGCTCCACTGTCCGGCTACTCGATGCTGCGCAAGCGGCGCGCTCGCAAAGGTGAAGCAAAGAACGACTACTCGGACCTCGATCAGGAGTTCTGGGCGGGCGTCCTTGTCACGCTCGGCGGAAAGCGTGCATTGCTCGAAGGCGTCTCTGGCGGAGAGCCGGACGCCAATCCAGAGGTGGAAGCAGATATCCTGCGTGCACAGGGACAGGACGAGATTGATGGGCGGACGGAGGAGCTCGAACTACTGTTGAGACCGCCGACGGAAGCCGATGCGGTGCCGGCAGACGACCCGAACGAGGCAAAAGCGGCGCAAAGTCCAGTCCAGGCCGCACCCGCAGCTGGCGAAGTTGTACCTGTAGAGGGGCGAAACGGCATGCAATGAAACGAGGATCCGCCGGTGCCCTATCTCTGATCGTGGGGCTCTGGGCGTAAAGCTCCAAGGAGAAATCTAGAGTCTGTGCATGGCAGAAGCGGCAGCTCTAGAGGACAATTATGCCTGGCCGGCGGTCTGCTTCTTATCGACATGGGTATCAGGAAGGGGTAGAGGCATCCGAGAACGTGTGTGACCGACAGATGCGACTCTGCGCTCAAAGCACGGACAAAGGCGTGCATCCAGCGTTGACTGTATGCGATGGCGAACTGCAGTCAGCCAATCTGAGAGGTGATTCAGTGCCGGAGGGTGCGCGCTCACCTAGGCCACTCTGGGAAACCTGCGAGCAGCAGACTGGAGTGGATTTGCACTTGGATCCGAGGGCTGCGCCGATGGGCTGGAAAAGAAGACTAGTCAGTCTGGAGCTCTCGACAATGATGGCCAGAGGTGCGCAGACCAACCGAGCAGGAGAGGCCGACATTGCCGATAAGGTCGCCAGGCAGCACAAGGAGGCCGCCGAGCGCCTTTGCAGCCTCGTGCTGCGTCATTATCTGCTCGCAGCACGAGACATTTTCGACATTGCAGTTGAAGTCTCGCGCGACTAAGTCGGACGATGCGTGTGAGGGGCGCAGCGCTACGGGCGAGGCCGAGACGACCACAGCGACTGCAAGGACAGACAGGGCCGCTCGGGAGAACATCTTAATATTGGCGAGGAGGAGTGGAAAGTGTGTGAAGTGAGATCGAGTGCCGAAGAGTGTGGTCTGTGAGATCTGGTGAGTCTGGTAGGGGAGGATGAGCTGATGGGAGAGAGAGAGGAGAGACACATGCTGGCTGACTACTTGTACTCGTTGACTGGATAGTAGCGATGGGTGTCTGTTGTGATCCGCAATGATTATTGGGCGAGACCAAGAATGTGACTGCGCCTCGCATGCTCCGGCCGGCCGACGCGACTGAACCAGTTCGGTTGCGGGCGAGGACTACCGCAAGTGAGCCGCTTGTACATCTGTTTGTTATCGTCAAGCGGAGGATTCCAGCACGGGCATGCGAGCCCGCAGCTGGGTCTGTCCGTGCCCGGGAAATCCAGGCAGGCGCAGTCTGCTGCGGTGAGATGGTCAGTCTGCCTCTCGACGCGTGCAGCCACGTAGCTCCCGGCTATCACAGTGTGCACTCGAAGAGCAAGCCAGCATCGTCATAGGTCACTAGCCTGCTAGTCTGTCGTGCTGCAAAGCGTTCTGTCAACCCTCGGAGGACATCATGTCAGGAGATGTCAGGGTCCCGCTGGCTGAATGACCGCATCAGATATACTCGGGCCCCAGATCACCTCAAGAATACCGCGTTGTATGCTAGGCAGGCTCTCTCGACACTTCCTGCAGGTGGATGGTAATGCGGCTGAGCTCAATTGCAAGAGACGCGACGGAGCTTCTCCGAGATGTGTCGTCGCTTTGGGTGCCCGGACTGGGCGTCTCTGCTGGCTCTTCTCCACGCCTAGGTCGATGGAGGAGAAACAGCATAATCACGCAGGGCATCAGGACGTATCCGCAAACACAGAGGCTCCCGAGTCTGGCTGGATTTTGGCTTTGCGCGTCAGCTCGCTCGAGCCAACGCTGCGGGCTTCCAACCGTTGCCGTGCTCCCACCCCTGAAGCCAAACTGCCGCACTGAACCTTGACAACCGGATAGCAACCATCCATCCGCGATGCTCGGCTTCCGAATCTTACGTGACGGGACGGTCGCCAAAGCACCCGACCCTATTGCGAGCCGCAGCCGCCGCAGTGCTGTCCGCATCCCTCCCATCCGCCTGCTCTCCTCTGCTCCTGTTCTTCACTTCCTTTACACAGCCGCGTCCATTCCGATTTTCCCTGACCCTTTCACAGTTCTTCAGCCCACTTTCACTTTCACTTTCACTTGCAGCATCTAAGTAGACCAGTAGAGATCGCCCATCTGCATCTTCGCTCCCGCATCGATATCGATCCCTCCGGCATCCCCCCATCCCCCTGCCTCATCCATCCTTCGAGCTCCCTCTCATCATGCTTTTCAACGCCCCCACCCTGTTCCTGGTCTCGCTACTGTCGAGCAGCGCCGTTCTCGGCCACGGCATGGAGAAGCGCCGAGCCAACCACCTCGATGCCCTTGAGCGTCGGCAGCAGCAGTGCGCCCCGGCCAAGACCATCATCAAGACAGTCTACGTTACCTCGGGGCAGCAGCAGCAGACGTCCTCGACCAAGCCCGCCTCGAGCTCTAGCGCCGCGTCCGTGAAGCCTACGACGACCCAGGCTGGTAACACCACACCAGCTGCTCCCAAGCCCTCGTCATCGTCCTCGGCGGCTGCAACGAAGCCATCCAACCCTGTCGTCACCTCGCCCAGCTCGACTAGCATCCCGCCCAAGCCGACTTCGACTTCGAGCTCGGCACCGGCTCCTGCACCTACCAGCCCTAATACGTCTGGCACAATCAAGACTTCGTACACGGGCAAGCAGTCCGGAGACGCGACGTGAGTGCACTGTAACTGGCGGACGGTGGTTAGACGAGCGTTGCTGAGACAGATACACCTGCCCTCTCCTGCACCTGATCCGCCTGGGTCCCTTGACGCTCATCCGATTCTACTCGTCCGCGCAACGCAGATTTTACGGCAACGACGGCTCGGGAGGGTGCGTTATGGGATCCCGTGCTGGGCCGTGCGATGCGCCAAAACGTAGCTGACTTCGCCTTCACTCACGCTACAGCAACTGCAAGCTCCCCGCCCGCGCGGACCTTCGCTTCGTTGCCTTCCCGGGTGTCAAATATGGACTAGGAGAGCGCTGCGGTGCCTGCATCGCTGTCACTGGCGCGAAGGGCACCGAGGTCGTCCAGATTACGAACAAGGTGCGAACGGTTGACTTCCTGTCCACCGTTATTAAGCTGAATGCCCTGCCTTGTTACAACAGTGCCCTGAGTGTGCGGAGGGAGCATTGGATCTTTCCACTGCAATGTTTGAGAAGATCGTCGGCGCGCAGGTCATTGGCCGAGCTAACGTCAGCTGGAAGTTCGTGGACTGTGTCTCGGCCGGTCTTGAGTCCGGCAAGCTCTCGTACTTCTGGGTCAGTCGTTACATCATGCATTGGAGACTGGCCCCGCCGAAGCTGACGTCTATCCCTTTCCTGATTCGGGTATACAGAAGAGCGGCTCGTCCCAGTACTGTGCGTTTGCCATCTTTGTCTCGTCGTTCGCTTGCATCGGCTGACAATCGCTTCCGTGTGTGCCACAGGGGCCGGTGTGCAGGTCCGGGGCGGAAGCACCGCGATTGCTAGCGTCGAGGTCAAGTCCGGCAACGGCGCCTTCATCAAGGGCGCCCCTCAGGACTACAACTACTTCGTCTCGACTTGTGGGTCACCTTTCTGCAGTCGACCTCTTGATGATGTGGCTATCTCGTGCCTCCGACGTCACGCTGACCTCGACCACTTTCATCCCGCACAGCTGGCTTCGGTGCCGGTCCCTTCACGATCAGAACCACCTTCCAGGACGGAACCGTCAAGACCGACACGAACGTTCCGCTCAACGGCAAGGTCGAGGACGCGTGAGAGAACCTCGCCAAGCTAGAATAAGTCAGATATATACCGTCCGGGTTTCTTTCTCCTTTCTTCTCCGCCCATTCACCTCGACCGTCGAGCGTTAGGATTGATGGGGGTATTTGCGACCTAGGCAGACACCATGCTACAGCGTACGCGGGCAGTAAACTGGTGTAGAGTCTGCATCGCGCATCGCAGACTGGCTCTGGGGGTTTTCCATCGTGCTCTCGCAATGAAGCTCGATTCGGTGCGCGACACTCAAAGGTGGGAGTGTATAGGGGCATGAGACGGTGCTGCTGGTCCTCTGTCATGCGTTTGTGGCTCAGGCTGGGCAGTGCGTCTGTGCAAGGGCATGCTCTCCTGGAGATCCCTTCCAGGCACGGGTCCTTGGTCGATCGCGACGCGTCCGCTCACCGGGCGGGGCCGTTTGACATGGCCTTGCCCTGCAGCAACCCACCTGGCAAGGAAGGAGAGGCGTAGTGAACAGACAAGTCTAGCCGTTTAGTCCTAACGCGCCTCTAGCCTGATAGAGCTTGTCCTGCTCTGATCTGAGGTTCACTACATCCGTCGCGAACGAGCTGGTCGACGCGTCGGGAGAGCGAGAGAGCCAAGCCGGCGAGCTGTGCTCCTCCCAAGAAGAAGGTCTGCTTGGAAAGCTATGCGTGAATACGTGATGCGCACTTCCGAAGAGTCGACGACACAACACCGCAGCCGTTCTGCTTCTTTGCTTCTGCATTATTGTCCGCTTCGTCTCCCTAACAGCCCGCCTCCTCCCCGCTTTTGCATTTCGTATACGACCACCCTCCTTTACGCGCCTGCCGCCCCGCTGCGGTTTACACTCTTTCATACTCTCATTTTCTCTATGCACTTGAACCTTTCGGCCGTCCTCGCTTGTCTTTTGACGGGCGCCGCTGTGCAGGCACACGGCGCCGCCAAAAAACGGCAGGATGTGCACCGCGGTCGCGCAGCCGCCATTGAGCGTCGCCAGGAGCGACCCGAGGACAACATGCGCTGTCCACTGCCCACCACAGTCACTGCTACCGTCACAGTGACCGCCAATGTTGATCTTGGCAGGCCCTCCCAACCTGTACTGCTCGCGCACCCCGCCTCTACCAGATCCATCATTAGCGCCGAGCCACCGATCGTGGATAAGCCCACCTCCAGCAGTAGCGCTGCCCCTCGTACCTCATCGACATCGTCTGCCTCTAGCACAGCTTCGTCTGTCAAAGAGGCAGCCCCAACCACCTCCAAGACAAGCAAAAACACTTCCGGCCAGCTCTCCCATTACAACGGAAAGACTCGAGGAGACGCCACATTCTACGGAATTGACTACAAAGGTCACAATTGCGGGCTTCCCAGGAAGGATCTCCGCTTCGTCGCCTGGCCGGAGGTCACGTATGGGACGGCCGACCATTGCGGGGCATGCCTGAAAGTCACAGGCTCAGCGGGTACCGAGGTTGTGCAGGTTACAGACAAGGTAGATCGTAGCACATCTTCGCTCTCACTTGCCTCATCAGCTGATCCTTCATTCCATAGTGCCCGGACAGCACTTGCCTAGAAGGCCACCTCGACCTGAGTACACCCGCCTTCCGCAAGATAGTGGGAGACCTTGACATAGGCCGTCGCGTGGTTGAATGGGAGTTTGTCGACTGCGTTAAGGCCGGGCTTGAGACCGGCCATCTCGAGTACTACTGGGTGCGCTGCTGGTACTTGCAATTCTCCTGTACCGAGAGGGATCCGCTGACTTTGGCCTGCACAGAAATCGGGCTCCACGCAATGGTGGGCTGGCATTCAAGTCCGCGGCGGTGGGTGCAAGCCGACTCGCTCGCAATGTCTTCTCGCTAACTACCTCGTTCTTCCACTCTCAGGCCACACAGGCATCTCGCACCTGGAAGTAAAGGGTCCGGGCCTCTCGGGCTTCGTTAAGCCGGAGCGGACTGACTACAATTACTTCGTCTCATGTGAGCGGAGATGGACCGAGTCTGCTGCGCTTGTTGAGGGGGCTGATGTGCCATATCCGCAGCCGGTCTTGGTCCGGGACCTTTCGAAATTCGCACTACCTTCCAAGACGGCACTGTTACGACCGACAACAACGTCCCCATTAACAGCAACATCGAAGAGTAGGCTTGCCGTATGACTAGCGAGTATCTGCTGAGCTCCGCCAAAATCTCCACACGCTGGACGTGTTGAGACTCTTGCTCCTGCCGCCCTGTACCTGCAGCCATGTTCCATGCCTACGTGTTGATCTCCTTCATGCTTCTCAGCCAGCGAGGGTCTTCATCTGGTCCTGCATGAAGTCCCTACATTCGTCCTCGCCTAAGCAGAGTAAGCGCAGGTTGCCGTGCCGCAACAGGGCTTCTTGACATGCCGTCGCATTGCGTTGAATCAGGGCCTGCTCCGTGGACTGGTTGAAGTGAGCCAATGCGGGCGGCTCGTAATTCGCAGCTACAACATGCTTAAGCGTGGAGCAGTTGCGAGTGCTGATGAGATCCCTGATGCTCTCCTCGGTGGTTTCTGCGTCGAGGAGGATAAGACCCAATCCGAGAACCTCGAGGCTAGGTGCGATGATGCGCGAATGACAGCCGACAGCTGTCCTCGTCCAATCAGGGGTTTCGTGCGACTCCTTCTCCGACGCCGGCTCCACACCGTATCGTATTCCTGGTGGGTAGGTGTCGAGCTGTAAGACTCGCAGGCGAGGACACGGAACGACCGGCGAGAGAAAGCGTAGGTGCAGGCTTGGATTTTGACCGATGCTAAGCCAGAGCCCGGTAAGAGTGCTGGACGATAAAGCCACGATCTGCAGTGCCTGATTCCAGCTGAGACCGCGGCAACCAATCAGGCGAAGGCTCGAGAGCGCGGTCGGGAAGGTTTTTGTCGGGATGCTGTAGAGAGCTTTCACCATTTCGAAATGTGACAGCTGCGCTCGGCGCACCACTCCTGCCCTCCTTTTCCTGCCAAAGAACCATTGGTGAAGACGCTTGTCGTGTGATCCCAGCGACAGACGCGTGAGCGCTGGAAACGTAGTATCCTTATTCTGACTGTCCGCTACGAGCCCTTCCTCCTCCCGGCTCGACTTTCGTCTGCGCTTCGCGGCGAGCGGCGGCAGGCAGGTCACAGTGCCGAGGGGCTCCAAAGCGTCACCAGTGGCAGAATCCCACATCTGAATATTCAGGTCTGTCAACCTGGGCTGGCAGGCCAGGCTTGACAGCTGCAGGCGTTGATGGATGGGGTACGAGCCTCCACAATGCAGGTCCACCTTGCACAGTGTCGGCAGCAGTTCGAGCATAGCATTGAGATCGATAGACTGTGGGTATGGCCCAAGGCACATGTCTAGAGAGCGGACGCAGTGGCCGTGCCGCAGGCACAGACTTGGCAGCACGCTCAAATCTCTGGAGACGTAGTGAAGTATAGCCAGGCCGTGATGCACGGATGCTGAAGCTTCCTCTGCAATGTTCCCTCTGGCGTATTTGAGGGCGCATCTGCTGGGGAGGGGCAGGTTGTCGAGGACGCGGCTGATGATCTCGGACGGTGTGGCCTCGAGCCGCGTGAGGAGGGAGTGCAGACCGCGCTACTGAAGGGATAGCAACGAGGTACGATCGACAGCCAGTTTGAGTGCCTCCTTGCTTGTCTTCTCCCGGGACGCGCTGCGTTACAGGGTGTTGATATCGATAAGCTAGACGCGTCCGTCGACACAGCTTGCGGGCGCAGACTCACGCCATTGCGGATGTCTTCAACGTTCAACGGCAGAGTTGCGTTGCCTATATCTATAATGTCGAGACTTTCGGCACTGTTCGGCCTCGCGGAGCTGGCGTCGTTGGGTGGCTGGGGGCGTGAGTTCGTTTGCCGCAGCCTGCTGTCGCGTGTCGAAAGGAAATCAGACGCAGGCCAGACGATTCGACACCGAGAGATGGCGTAGAGATGTGTGCCGAGGACCGGTGAGTAGGAGTAGACGTCCAGTGTATACTGACGTCCGCTCCAAGCATTGGTGCGGAGGTGAGCCGGAGGACCGCTGTCGCATGGACGAGCTGCACGACCTTGCAACTGGTCTTGCTTCGGAAAAGCAGGGAGAAGCTAAAGCGAACGGCACACTAAACGTTACATTGTTGTCGTCGGAAAAGGCGTAGAGCCGCTTGAGAAGGGAACGAGAGGCTCTAAGTACGAGAGCTCGTGTCTGCTGCTGCTACGTAGGGTTTTTCTGTATGATCTACTAATTCTGTCCTGCCCAATGAATCTCGATACTAGAGAATGGCTTACGCAGCAACGGTAAGAGGCGATGGCAGCGACGAGACGACTGCCTGCTTCTTGGCCTTCGCGGACCGCGGCAGCTTCTGTGCCGCTTCGGCGCGGAGAGACGGGCCGTCGAAGATGGTGAGTCCCGGGAAGGGGCGGTTCTTCTCGGCCTCGACTTCGTAGCCGCCGTGCAGTGCGCCAACTCGGAGCATGCTGAGCAGGTTGTGCGCTGCATTCGAGTGTTCGTACACCCCGCCGTTGAACGAGGTCGTCGCGTCTGGTGATGCGGAGACGTGTCAGACATTGATGGCGAAAAGTCGAGCAAGCGCGCTGGACTTACCCTTTCCGAGCTTGTACTTGACAAGCGAGGCACCACCAGGGTGGTCCGCCTCAAACTCGGTGACATCGTGGATGAAGCCGCCAATAACCATGAGCTTCCTGCCGCTGTTCTTGTGCTGCTCCTGGAACTCCTCCCAAGTGAGAATGGGCAGGTCGTTCGAGTCCTTTGGCCAGACGACCGTCGCAGCCTTGGCCTCGACCTTCTTGAGCTGCATCGCGTACTGTCCCTTGGCGATCTCGTTCTGCGGGAAGGTCTTGAGGTTGTAGGCGAGTCCCATCTTGTACGACAGCCAGATGAACCACTTGGTCGGGTCGTACCCATTCCAGTGCGTGGCGTTGCCTGCGGGTGAGAAAGTACGGACCCGATATGAGTCGACCGATCCGGACCTGGCGAGAGAGAAAGCATAAAGCGGGACTCACGGTAGTCCATGGGGAACTGGTGGTGAAAGTTGTGGTAGCCCTCGCCGACGGTCACAAGTGCGGTGATCCAGTGGTCACGAGGCGTGTGCTTGTCATCGAAGGGCGTCTCTCCTAGCCAGTGCGCGAGCGAGTTGACGCAGAAGGTTGAGTGGTGGACGAAGAGGAGACGGGCAGCGCCGGCGAAGAAGAAGCCTCCGCGCCAGTCGCCCCAGAGGAGCCCAGCAACGGCGGTGGGGAAGATGAAGCCCATGCCGAAGATCAGGGGCAGGTACCACCTGTGCTGCCAGCGGACGACCGGGTTGGCGGACAGGTCAGAGACGTCGGCGACTCCCGGTGCGCGCCGGCCCTTGAAAATCATCCATCCAATGTGCGACCACCAGAAGCCTTTGTGAGCAGAGTAAGGGTCAAGGTCGGTGTCGGTGTATCTGTATGGCGCGAACAGGGTCAGCCGTGTCGAAGTAACTGCGTCAGTGAGCCCTGACTCACCGGTGGTGAGCACGGTGGCCTCGGGACCACCATCGGATGGATCCCTCAACGGCTCCGGATCCTCCGAGGGCGAGGAAATACTGCAGAGGGAGACCAGCGCTGTACGCTCGGTGCGCCCACAAGCGATGGTAGCCAGCGGTGATACCGAGTCCAGCTGAGGGCAGCAGCAAAATTCCGTCATCACGTCAGCCAGCGGAACGGCAGGCACAGGCGAGGCCAGCAGGAAGGGACCCACTGTAGAAGTAGTAGACGACACACCAGACGGCAGTCTGCCACCGAAGTTTTGTCGTTGCTGCACCGTAGAAGGCGAGGGCGGGGACGACGGTGAGGGCGAGGAACGAGACCCAGTTGATGTTCTGAGGCAGCGTCTTCAAGGTGATGGGCGGGAGCGGCTTTTCCTTTGCGATTGTCCTGCGCACGTAGTTCCAGTCGTCGTCTGCGTGCCTGCCGCCCTTTGGCTCTCGCGATGCTGGTCCTGCAGATGTCGAGGCGGCGGAGGATGATGACGGTGCGTCACCGGACGACTTCTTCTGCTGAGCGGAGGCGCCCGTTGCGTAGCCCGAGTCGTGGACAGTCTCGGTGTCCGAGTCGCTGAACTTTGCAGGTGACGGGTAGCCATAGTCTGCCTCTGTGTCGCTTGCTGCATGCATGGGCCGTGCCAATGCTGCCACCCGCGACGACATGGCGATTTTGAGGGCGGATGCGATAAGGGGTAGGGTGGGATGGGAGGAGGTGTCTCGATGACAGGAGTGGGTGAGCTGTACGGTATTGCTCTGCTTTTGCCGTCTAACTCTTGATGTGGTGCAAAGAGAAGAGAGGTCTGAATGTGAGATGCTCCTTGTCTCCGTCACGGTCTGCCGGCGAGGTGAGGAAAGCGATGAGACCACCGCGCGCGCCTGGGCCTTTTTCGCCGGCCCGTTGCAGAGAGAGGGCGAGGGCGAGTGGCGACACCCCAACGAAAGTCGGGAGCTCGGTCAGACACGTCTGTGGCGATGAACAGGCACCGCGACAAGGAGGACCGCATATCGATTTGAGATTGCGCACGAGCTGCAATGTTCACAACAAACTTGCTGTGCAGTTGTGTCTTCTTACGTACGCGATATTGGCGGATCTCGCATTTGTCAAGGCTGCCCAGCGGGTAAAGTGGAGACAGGCCTTCAAGTTCCAGCTCGAACAGATTCATTCGGGACCGCAAGAAGGACCGCAAGCATAGAACGAGAGCCATAACCCCCGCTAGATATTCAGAGAGACATCTGTCCAGACTCTCTATTCCGACCGCGATGCTGAAGGCCCAAAGGTGCATCTCGAGCTCGGCTGAAGTCCGATTTGCCACTTCGGAGCACGTCGGCCGCCACTCTACACGGCTCACCTAATCGCTTCAGTGGCAAACGCAAACCACGCGAGCGTCTGGCAGCATGCCCCGGAACGCTCAAGATTAAGTACGAGCTCAGATAGATGGTTTGCGAAGGGATGCACCGTACCGTGTACGTGCACGCAGGTCCAGCTGTTTTCGATAGTCGGACTGGTGCCAGACTGGCAGGACCGCCAGGATGACGCCCGTTTCAGCCTTCTGATATGGGTCGGATACCACCGCCAGGGCGGGCAAGAAGCGCCTGAGTCCGTTCGCGGTATCCGCGTAGACGTAGGTCATCCCTTCGGCACGCAGTGACCGGGACTGCTTAAAGACGGCCATGGAGCTGTAGTCGAGACTTTTTCTGGCTTCTCCTGCCACATGCGCCAAAGTGGGCTGGACCCCATCGTCGTTGATTTCCGGACGCGCGCAGATGGGGTTCTACACCGCTTAGGACCTTCTCCCCCTCTTCCACTGCCTTTTGCATCCTTTCACCTGCATGTCAGTTCAGTTGCGGGGGCGTCGTGACCCGCATGATTAGCTCGCTGGCCACGAGCACCCTCCCCGACGACCGCGAGATCCGTGAAGGCTGTCAGACTGTTCTCAGTCAGGCAATCCGTGATGCTTCATTGTGTACGTGTACAAGGGCATCTGGAAGTTCATGAATCGCGTCAGTCTGTTGGAGAGTCTGGTCGTACGGCCAGGGCAAGCCAACGTTCGGCAGTACATCCCTTGGCCTGCACGGAAGGCGTGCGGCACGAGAGCGCAGTGCGTGAGACTTGCACACAAGTACAGGGGTGAGTAGCTCTGTGCAAGGAGGCTTCTGTCTGCTAGAGCGGCGCGGCCGGCTCTTTCATTGCTGTTGCGGGACCCTCGTACAAAGATTCAGATAAGTTCGCGTACAGACACATTACGCTTTTGTGATGTAGAGGACTACGGAGGAACAAAGGGTTGGAGTGCAGAAGCGAAGCGTCAGTCCACAGATAGGAAGGATTAGAAGCACTTTCGCGCCGCCCGCAAGTCCACGAGTCGTGGCTAAGCGTCTCGGGCAGTAGTCAAGCGCAAATACGCACTGTTGTTCCCCCGCAGGAAAGTATCCCCGTAATTCCGCAGCTCCTTGCCGTTGACAACCTCGACGCAGTTCTCGAGCGCTGCGTTCATGTATCCATCCAGGCACGAGAGGATGCCTGTGGTGCGATAGAGGGGGAAAGATACGAGGCAGAGGAGGATATCGAAACGCGAGCAAGGTCAGCTAGCGATATAACGACGCCATGCGTGCCTGCCGCTCTGCGTCCCGCGTCAAGCGCGTACATCGTACGGAGCTGGGTGCGACAAGGCCGACTGACCCTGGTAGGAGACGCCCGAATTGAGCTTGACCGAAACTTTCTGGCCGACGACGTTCCTGAGGAAGTCTGACGGTGATCCCGTTGTAGTTGTTGGCTGTGCGTCTGCCATCTCGTCTGTGACGAAGTCGTGTTCTCGTCCGGAAGGCGACCTGCAGAAGAGAAGACGGGCTGCCCTGCCGTCCCCAAGTCACGAGCCCGACACGCTCCGTCCCACCGCGACGAGCATGCAATAGGACGACTGGCAGCGACAGCAGCAACAGCACGGGTCAGACAATGCAGCAATGGACGCCAGCTCGAGGATCTCGCAGTTCAGGGAATTCCGCGCTCCTCTGGGCAGCAAGGGCGCGCGCGCCGAGTCGCAGGAGAAGCGACGTCAGGATGCCCTGACGCGGCAGCGCGAGGTGCGACATCTGCCTGCGGGACCTCGTATGACTGGAGGAGTCTGGCACTGACACGCTCTCTGGGCTACGCTTCACGCTCTCCCACAGCAACGGCGGCAGGCATTCAGCTTTGGAAGAGACGGCTGGGAGCAGGTGGCGGACGCGCTCAGCGACTCTGAGGACGATGAAGGGGATCTCACACACGGCAAGGACAGCACGCTCGAGGTTTTGGCGAATGGCGGCAACCCTGCCTCGCATGCAGACGAAAGCAGCATGCTGGCCGAGCCTACTTCCGTCAACCAGGCCGCCTTCGCACCGCAGTCCGAAGCTCACGGCAGCCTCCCAAAACGCATCAAGAAGAAGGTGAGTTCCAGCTTCCAACACGATGTCTACTGTCGTCCACGTTCAGATCTGACATGCTCTGCCCCTCCAATTGCATTCGCTTCGGCTTTCCCCTCGTACTCAGTGGCGGTCCTACGCAGACAAGCTCATGCAAGGCGAGGCCCTGGACTTGTCTGATGAGACGGGAGGACTCCCTGCGGACCTCTTCAGCGACTGGCTCGCTCTTGGACCCGTCCCAAAGGGCAAGCGCTGCCTGGCGGTCACCTTTTCCAGCATGCGCATGAGTTCGCGCGGCAGAAGTGGGTCTACCCTGCCCTAAGCTATGCATTTGCCTCGCACCGCTTTCATAATCTGACCTCCTCCGTCCTCAGTGACAAATACTCTCCTTCTCGCTCGACAGACTGGCCGCCCCCTCGCTCGACATCTGGTCCCGTCCCTCCCACCGGACTGCGTGCTCGACTGCATCTACTCGGAAGCGCATGCCGCCCTCTTCGTGCTCGACCTCTTGCGGTGGAAATCGCAGAGCATCAGCGAGAGCGAAGCCGAGTTCCGCATGTTCTGGCGAGACAGCAAGCTCTCCGAGCTCGGCCCGCAGATCCTGTCGCAGCCTGCACCTCCTGCGCAGGAAGCACTCCGCGAGAATGGCGACTCCGCGCCCACGGCATCGGGCACATCGAGGAAGGGCAGCCACGGACACAAGCCCGCTCAGCTCATCGTCCTGCCAGTACCTTGTTCACCTGCTCCCCTGAATCCACATAGCCTCGTCAACGACGTCGTGCAGCCCACATGCGCGCACGCAACAGCAACAATATCCTTCCTGGCTTTGGTGCCACCCGCTGCGGAAACTCAAGGCGAGCAGCGGGCATCGCGGAAACAGCAGATGAGCAGCAGGAACACCGTTGCCCAGACCGTCAGCATGGAGTACGAGATCGATGGATTGCTGCTGTTGGTCAAGTCTGCGAGTGTGAGCGATCCTGCAGCGAACTTTGCAGTTACCGCGCACCCTGTCTAACACGCTTTCGCACGTCGCAGTACGAGAGCGGGCTGACTCCGCTTGCGGCCTGGATCAGCAAGGACGAACTTCCAAGACTCGGTCAGGCGTTGGTGATCGTCATGCAGTAGTCGTCGAGTCACTTCTGTAGCATAGGACAAATACCTGCCATACTGCAATGCGATTTACTGCACTCTGTTGCGATTCATTGACTGCTGCGCTTGTCTAGCTGCGTTCAATCGGGCAGACTGTCATTGGCTGCTCTTGGCTTATTGGCACAACAACTTCGGGTAAAGCTCGTTTCTCGGGACTCCGTGCTATTCTCCGGCCTCACTCCTTCAGTACGTCTCGAGAAGGACCGTGGTGGCCCATGGGCTCGCCTCGAGCCTTGGCTTGAACTCCAGCATGACCTCCTTGAGCAGCTCGAGCTCCTGCTTCGCTCTCTCCGCCTGTGCAGGTGTGACGTCTCCCTCGCCGTCACCGCCTGCAGTCGAGTCCTGCGTCGCCGACGGGGGAGCCGAGTCCAGCTCCTCGTCTGCCCTTAGCTGCCACCTCTTCAGAATCTCCTCGACAAGTGCCGTGCCCTCGGCCGTCTCCTCGGGCGTGCACTTGGTCCTCTGTGCGCCATTCGCCGCGCTCTCTGCGTCCGCATACGTGTCTTCCAACTCGTCTGCCTTTCTCTTGGCCAGTCGTACGACCTAATAGTGCCGCATGTCAGCAAGCGCGCTGGTCAGCATTGTCGAGGTCGGCTAGAAGACAGAGCCCGCTCACCTCCTCCGGGAACTTCGCCAGCTCTGCAACGTGGATACCGAAGCTCTGGTCCGAGATGCCTGGCTGCACCTTGTACAGCATGACGATATCTCTCCCCGTGATAGAGTCCGACTTCCCCTCAACGTGCGCCATAACATGCAAATTCTGGACGGTTGGGATCTGCTCCGACAGTGTCGTCAGATCATGGAAGCTGCGCGCGCCAACCAGTTAGACCGTGCGTCAGCGTCAGCTTACAAGCTTCGTTGAAGGTCGAAGCTAGCCGATACGCACTGCGTAGCAAAGAGCGCAAAACAACGGATCTCGGAAGCGATGTGTTCCGAGATTGCCCATGCTAGCCCGAATCCTGTAACGAGACATGCTTCAGGTGAGGGGGTTGACCGCATTACGGAGATGCTTCGTCCACGCACCGTCATATGTAGAGGTACCTCTCCCTAGTTCATCGATAATGATGAGCGAGTCTTTGGTGGCAGACTGCAAAGATATACGAGCATCGGCTTCCGCAGAGATTAGAATCAATAGCAGTGGCTGCGCACCTTGAGGATTGTGGCTGTCTCCAGCATCTCCGCCATGAACGTTGAGATCCCCTTTAGCTGGCTGTCACCGGCGCCGACTCGGGCAAGGATGCAGTCGAAGATAGGCAGCTGCGCTTCGGCTGCGGGGACGAATGAGCCGACCTGTGCCATGAGTGCCAAGCAGCCGATCTGACACGCACACCAGGCATCAGCGACATGCCCATTCACTACACGCGGCCCGCTTGCCGAGACTCACCTGTCGCAGGTAGACCGACTTTCCGCCCGTGTTGGCACCGGTGATGATCTGGAACTCGGACGAGCCGCGCTTCATCTCGACGTCGTTCGGGATGAAGTTGATGTCCGGCAAAGTCTCGAGGCAGGGGTGCCTTGACTCGCGCAGGATCAGATCCCCCTCGCCCTTGGCCACCACTTTCGGCTTGACGTACGCGATGGGCGCATTGCAGGCGACATGGGCGAAGCTGCATGACAGCAAAACGTAAGCGAGCGTGGAAGAACGGAGCTGTCTGACCGGAGCCTCACCTGGTAATGACGTCCAGATGCGCAATGAGTATATTGAGCGTCTCAAGGGTTGGGGCGTACGAGGCTGCAATGGCGGTGACCTCCTTGGCCAACATGCTTTGCTTTCTGTCGTACGCCTCCTGATGCGAGGCATACTCGGCGTTCAGCTCCTTGAGCTTGCGCGTCGTGAAGAAGCAGCCGTTGGTCCGGTTCGCCAGCTCGATGTATCCCTTCTTGCTCTTGAGAATGCCTGCTTCCTGCCAGGGTAGCAAAAGGTATGAGTCAGCATTGAAGACTGCACACGGGTAACGGATACTGCTCGAGGCAGCTAACCTTGCGCGTAAGCCTGAAGCAGTGCCCGTAGACCTGGTGGTTCTCGAAATTGAGCGGGCTCTTTCCCTTCTTTGGCTGCATCCCCAGGTCCTCCGCCACCTCATCGTTCATGCCATTGATACTGTCGCGAGTCTTGTTGAGCTTCTTTGCAATCTTCTGCAGCTCCTCGTCGAAATCCGGTTTGATGACGGTCCTGTGCGAGTCTAGCTGGTCCAGGTCGATGGTAGTTTCCACGAGTTCGACGAGCTTGCTCAATGTCTCGATATCGTCCTGCGCAATCACGCACACGTCAGCCTGCGTTTCGACACACGCGACGAAGGAGCACTTACGCCAAGTTGTCCGATGTAGGCTTCATCTAGCAATGTAGCCACATGCTCATCCTCGACCTCGAACTCGTCTCCACGCTTCTTCCTCCCGATGTGCATCAGGATGTCGACAATGATTGGTAGCCGGGAGACGGCTTGGTAGGCACGGACAACGTCCTCGAGCGTTGCTCGTCCGGACGTGAAGCGCTTGGAGAGCCGTTGCAGATCGGGCATGAGCTTCAATGCGTCGTCCTGCAAGTAGAGACGTCAGGAAAGGGCCCTGAGACTGGCGGCCGTGCGGCAGGCTGCCTCACCCTGAGCGTGCTTCGCATCGTTGTGTTCTCCGCGAATGCCTCCACCAATTGCTGCCTGTTCTCTGCAAGGTTTCCAAGCCAGCGTCAGTGCGAGACTCGCAGAAAGAAGGAGACAACGCAAGACGAACCAATCTGATGCAGGTTGATGAGGGGCTGCTTAAGCCACATAGCGAGCAGTCTCGTCCCCTGGCCCGTCTTGCACTTGTTCAGCAGCCCAAACAGGCTGGCCGCCGAGTCTTTGCTCGCCCTGCCAACGAGCATGTTGGACCCTCCCACGGTCGGCAGGGCGCCCGCCGCGCCTGGCGCGTTGGCATCGGGCATGAGCGTGAGTGCGCGCACTGCGGACGCGTCGAGCTTCATGAAGTGCGAGAGATCGTGAGACTTGAGCGTGTATGAACCGCGGTGCGCGTCGCTGCCGAGGAGGTCGAGGTAGGAGATCAGAGCGGCGCAGGCTGCCATGCCCAGCTTCCTTTCAGACTCGGCTGTGGGCACACCGAGAAAAAAGGTGAGCCCAGGTGGAACTACGGTACCGGGTGACCCGGCTCACGAAGTGCAGAGACCTCAGCGCTGCCTTTCAGCAGGCCAGCTAGGTCTTGCTCGATGTTCTTTGTGTTGAATTCGGCTGTGCAGTGGAGAAGCGTTGTTAGGACAAGAGCGAGACGCTTGTTCGGCGGTTGTCAATGGGCTGGAAGCTCACATCGCCGTCTCTCCGTAGCGGGAATATTGCTTCTATCGATGAGCTTGCGCAATTTCGCTCCTTCTGCTTCCATCGCCTTCTCGTCGGTGGGGTAGATGATCTCCTTGACGCCGAGCTGGATCAGCAGTGACTGTTTAGGTGGAGATAGTACCGCGGGAAATGTGTCAGCTGTATAGGGCACATGCTTCTCTGCCGGATTGTGGACCCACCTCTGTATTCGAGAAGATGTCCGTCTCGACAAACTCGCTGATCCCGATTTTGCGCTCGACCGAGTCGGCATACGCGAGGCCGACAGTCTTGATGCCGTCTTTGATCTTAAAGAGTATGGCCATGCACGTCGGCGTCTCGAGGATGTCGGTGTTGGCGAAGAGGAGGTCCTCGACGCCCTCGAGGTTGCCTGGCGACGCGGCGCGCTCGATCTCCCAGCTGCCTTTCGAGGATGATTTTGTCGATTGCGCCCATATCTCGACGCGCAGCTGCTTTGCCGTCAGCGCGTCCCGGAGGAAGTGGATTGCCACTGCCTTCGAGAGCGTACATGACGCGAGCAGGCCGTCGTTGGCACTGGACGACGAGGAGGAGGATGCTTTGCTCTGGTGCGATTTGAAGTAGCGTAGGACAGTCTTGGTGTGGTAGACGTGCTCGGCCACTGTGTGCATGCTTTTCCGTTAGCAGGATGTCCGCGTCGAGGGATGCAGGGAGGAGGCGGAGACCGCACCGTAGAGGGCGTCCTCGCCGTGTGCAGAATAGTACTCCTTCCGCTCGAACAGCCGGATAGTACCAGGGATCCTCTACGAATGCGGAAGCGGCCATACGTCAGCGCCTCTGCTGCCGGCTGTCCCCACCGTTGACGTCCACCATCCACGCACGGCCGGCAGCTTTCTGAAGAAGTCCGCAAAGGCCGTCTCCTGGCTGTTGTCTGTGCGATGGGAGGTGCGGATAGACATTAGAATGTCAGTATCGCAGCACCTGTCCTGCCACGCGAGTCCCGCAAGCTGTGTGTGCCGCACCAAGGTCGAAGTCCTTTGCCAGGGCGGCCTTGCTCGTCTGGTACATGACCATCGTGGACGACCTTCACGAGCCTCGAAGGGTGAATGTACAAGCACAGGGCAGGCTAGTATCCGTGCTATGTCCTCTCTGTGTGTCCCGCTGCTGCTGTCTTCTGTCGTCTAGGCGGGGTGGGGCATCGGTTCGGCAGGGCGAAAGACAAACAGCTGCAGGACGCGTCGAGCTCGAAGCGTCAGAGGACATGGACGGAGCGCGTAAAATGGGGCAAGAGAGGCAAGGGGACGACGGGATGCCATGCCAGGAGACACACGAGTACACCGACAACATTACACAAGGTACATCGCTATAACGCAAGCAGGTCTGCCCCATGTGGCTTAGGTCGACTGTCGGCCTTGGGGCTCCTCTGCATGACGGCCAGCCTTTCTCGCGCAGACCAACACCCGATAGTTAGAGGTGTTGCAAGAACGGTTCTCGAGGACCGTCACAGGTGTACAGCGGTCAATAGAGTCAGGAGAGGCTGAAGAAGAGCCAGCGCTTCTCCTGTCTCAAGCTGCGAACAGATGCAGGGAACGGCTGCAAGCTGCCCCGTCAGAGCGTCCGTCAGAATGGCACGTCCCGCCCGTCGACGCGCTGTAAGCCTGTCATTGATGCCATCAGGATGTCGGTGGAGGCCCATTCATCAATCAGTCTCAATCAGTCGAATCAACTCGGCATGCAGCTCAGCTCAACCATCGGGAGGCAGCGGGAACAGGCCAGTTTATTAGCGCAGCACGCCGCCGACTTTGGTCACCGCGAAGGATCAGTAGAAAAGCAGACCGGCTAGTCTATGTCACGAAGAGATGAAGCGAGCGAACGATGGGCCCGTCTTCTGCATGATGCGCGTCAGGCACAGTCGGGGGAGGCCTGGGCCTGGGCCTGGTCAGCGCGAGTTCGCTCAGGTGAAACCGAGATCTGGCAGTCAAGAGGAACGAAGCAGAGCAAGCGGAGATCGCCCTGTGAGATGTGCAATCAATCTTCCCCAATTCAAGTGGAGCAGATGGAAGCAATGCGCTATTCTCGGGGATATTGTCGAGGTGGAGAAAGCATCTGCACGGACCTGCTCGGCTCCCGACCCGACCTCCTTTCTGCGGACGGAATGGCACGTGCAGACGCGTTTCGCAGTCGACGAAGGACGACCACGACGGCGACGGCGACGAAGACTGCCAGCAGAAAGCTCCGTCTGGCCTCCCCCTTTCCTCTGTTTTTCCCGTTCGTGCATCCCTTCCGGCGGTCGTTGGCTCGTGACAGGCAAGTAGTACATGCGCGTTACCCTTCCTTCATCCTCTTCAGCTCCATCGTCTCTTCCTTATCGTCTCCATCCCTGTCCATCCTTTTCCTACCTCTCACACAAGCCGTCCCCCGCCGGCCTGTACCCCTCCTAGCAAGCAAGTTAGCGGCAGCAGCGCCAGCCAACCCTCCAGCACGCCCAATCAACATGGAGATCCAACTACAACAGACCTATCCACCTGCCGCTGTGTCGACTCCTCCTCCTCCGCCGCCGCCGGGCCCGTCCCTCCCGCCAAGTACTTCCACCGGCCCCCTCGTTCCTCATGCTCACCGCTCCCCCCAGAGGGGAGTCGGCCGTTCGCGAGCAGCAAGTGAGTGATGGCCGAATGTCCCATTGTGCAGGCCTCTTGTCGATCCCCGTCCTCACGCACGTGGCTGTCGTTTCGCCCGCCGGCATGCCCTTCACTGCAGGCACCCTCTCAAGATCCTCAAGGACTGGCCTATCGCTCGACCCTGACGCCCTTCAACACCTGCGCTCGCCATACAATGTCTACATCAAGGGCCTGCCCGCGTCAGCTACGGACGATCAGCTACGAGCCTGGGCGTCTGGCATCGCAGAGCCTTTGTCGATCAAGACCATACGGGAGCTCAGGAACGAGTCGATGTGCTCCGGCATCGGTGCGTTCGTCGTCATTTGGCTGCAGCTGCCATTAGACGCCGAACTCATCGGACGCGTCCACCTGCCCCTCGACAGGCTTCGTCAAGTTTGTCAGCCCTGAACAGGCCGCGGCTTTCGTGAGCACGGTCAACGCCACAGACGGCTACGAAGCATGCTTCGCAAAGGTGCGCTTCTTTTCGCTTCTTCCGCTCCACTGTCCAGCATGATGCTAATACGCCCGCCGATGCCGCACAGGAAACGTACACTGGCAAGATGGCCTGGGCTGCCGATCCGCGGTCCTCGAATCTGTACATCTCGCATGTGAGCTGTGCTTTCCCCTGCAGCAAACGTCTGCGCTCCAACACGCTCATGGTACGCATCCCGCGTCCCACAGATCCCTCTCAGCTTCGACGAGGACGATGTCTCGCTCCTCTTCCCTCAGGACCGGTACACGATCGAGTCAATGCGGCTCCTCCTTCACAGCGACCAAGCCGGCAAGCGCGCGCCCGTAGGCAGTCCTTTCCGCGGAGCCGGATTCGTGCGACTCTCCAGCCGTGCCGAGGCAGAAGCGGCGATCTCCGAGCTTAACGGCAAGCGTCTTCCCGCTCACCAGCTGCTTCCTGAGGGGTACTTTGAGACGCTCCAGGTCCGCTTTGCCGACACGCCTGCCCAGCGTGTTCTCAAGGTGCAGGGCAAAATCCGGGATCACTCGAGGAGCCGCACCAGGAGCACTCTTCCGCACAGCAGGCAGATCAGCATGTACAGCCACGCTGGGCACTCGCGCTACAACACGGCGTACCAGGCAGTCCTCCCCGCTCCCGACAGAGTCCCCGCCTACGGCCCTCCTTCCACCCCTCCCCGACGAGGTACCACATCGAACCGCTTCCCAGGCGACCCGGACACGGACACCCCGTCTTCCTCGTCCTCTCTCATGCTGTGGACTCCTGCCGCACCCCTGACCCGCTCCTCCCCTTCGCAGATGCTTAGGCAGGGCCGATTCTACGATGCGCCTTACCAGTCGCCCGAGACCCCTCTATCATACCATTATCCCCCACCCGGCCACGCTTCGTCTCCCGAACAGCGACAGGCCAACTACTCCCCGACGCTGGCAAAGACAGCTATCCACCAGGGCTACTATCCCGTCTACCCTGATATTGGAGCCACACCTCTCAGCTCGCATCTTCCCTACCAGCTTCCGAGACCGCCTCCAGTGCCTCTTACAGCAAGTCACGCCTATCCGCAGTATCGAAATGCGCCATACCCCGCAGAGATCGCCCACATGGTCCAGCAGGCCTACCAGCAGGGACAGACCGATGCTCAAGTCCACCAGATGCTAGGTCAGATTTCTCAGCAGCAGCGACAGCTCGCTGCGCAGGCCAAGGAGCTGTTCCAGCACGCAGCAATGTACACTACGGCTGCTCAGGGCCAGGACACACTCCTCACTCGCGCCACTGACAGCGTAGATCACTACACGAATGATGTGCCCGCTGCGTCTGGAGCAGGGGATGCTCATCAGAATGGAGAGGAGACGTGTCCCTTCCAAGCTCTCGTGGAAGAGCTCGAGCAGAAGGAGGCTCCGGGCTCCGCGTCTGCAGCCACCTCTGCAAGCGGCCGTGCCCGCGCTACCACCATCATCAAGCCACACAACCCGGTTACCGCTCAGCTTGTCCCGGCTTCTGTGCTCGCACGGCGATCTTCCGCTATCGAGGCACGCGTTTATCAGCGCAAGGAGAGCTTCAGCCTCCAGAAGCTCAGCCGCACACCTGCTCAGCAACCTGGCACCCTCCTGCCGGGATCAGGACCAAGCGCCTTGCCCATCCGACCACCTCCTCCTACGCCCGAATCGGCGGTCCTGCACGCTGGCAGCGGGGACACGGCGTTCCCCAGAAGCCCTCCTCAGCCCGCCGGCGCCGTCGCCGAGCACCCGGCTGTGAAGTCGTCTCGCTCTGCGTCGCTCTCCGTAGCGCTTCTCGGCGAGGACGGTATCTATCGAGCCCCTCACCAGCGCCCCTCTCTCGGACAGAGATCAAGCCTGACGTCGTTGTCAGCTCGACGCCTGCGAGAATCGTTTAGCGCGATATCGCTCAAGAACGAAGCGATGGCTGAAGAGGCTGAGGAGCTTGGCGAGGGGCACGGAGACATTAATACGAACGCCGTAAGAGCGACAAGTACGCTCACCCCGGACAATCCCGCAATCGAGAGCTTCCACCAGTCAAGCCTCACCACCATCAACCCAGCATTCAAGTTCGGAAAATCGCATGATGTGGGCACCGCTGCTTCACAGGATCCTGCCAACTGTGGGTCAAGTGCCAACGTCAACGTCAAGTCCCGCTCGAGCGTGCCCTTCTCGACTCAGCACGCTGCACAGCAGCCCACCATCCGCTTCTCCTCGCTCAGCGGAGAGAGCATCCTCATCCGCGATGGTAGCGAGGCAGGATCCATCGGTCCCGACCCGGAGGCGGCTATACGAAGACTGAGCAACGCCAGCCAGGATGTGGTCGACCAGTACCTGGCGAGTCCATCGATTCTGTCGAGCAGGCGCTCAAGCGAGTTGGGCAACGGCACGAACAGCCCGCAGACCCCGCAGCACCTCGAGGATCCGCACCACATTCCGGACTACCTGTTCAACCTTCTCGGACGAAAGACATCGCTTCCCCCCGGCCTCTAGAAATCGCCTCTTCAAGATCGCAGTGCCTTCAAGCGGGCGTCTCCCGTGTCGGTCAAGGCGCCCAGGATTCACCTGTGCGTCCGACGGGGCGAAAACGCCACTTTCTGCCGCGCGTCCCGTCTGAGTCGGGCGCATGCCTCGATGACCTTCTGTCAGCGACTCTTCGTGCTTCTTTGCCCACCGGCGCAAGCGCCATGTTGTACTCGTGTCAGCGCAGCGAACCATCCTGCTTCGGCGTTTGTCCGAGCCGCCACTCCGGTCGTGCCCCACACCATAGACGTGCAATGCAGTGCCTCTCTCCTCTTCCCGCTGTCATTTCTGACACAACATGAGCGCATACAAGTCTGCCCGCGGACTCGCCGCTTGTATCTGTCGACCTCCGAGCCGCTCTCATCATGCGCCGCGCTCATCCGCCTGCGCCGCTTCCCGAAGCCTGAGCAGCAGCCCTTCCAGCAGTGTCGCATCGAGCGCTCCTTCTGAAGCGTTGTCCGCTACCGACTCTCCGCTCTCGCCGCTCGCGGAAGCAACGTTGACTGGCAAGACCGAGACGAATGCTGTTCGCACGATGGACCGCCTCGCGAGCGCACTGAGGGCGAAGCGAGCGGGAGATGCAAAGACGAAACTGTCGCGTTTACGAGGCGGAGGTGCGTCGTCTGCACCTGAAACACTCGTACATCTGTTAATGCTGAGCATATACCCCGCAGGCTTCTGGGCGGACAGGCACCTGCACGCGCCGGATCTAGCTGCACTGCCGAATCGGTCCGCGGCTGGACCTGCTGTCGACCTGCCAAAAGAACGCCGGATGGCAGATTCCTACATCGAGGTCGAGCTGCCCTTCGAGAGCGACCCGGGCCTGCTGGAGAGCTACATTGGCGCATTCACGTCCGTGCGCGTCGGGCGGATCATGGAGGGTGGGGCAAGCAGCCCTGAAGCCCAAGCTGAGCCGGCACAAGGTTGCTGATAGCGCTTGCATGATATCGTACTAGATTTAGACAGCCTGGCAGGCTCCATCGCCTGGAAGCACGTCCTTCCTGACGGGTCCAGCGCGTCTGACGCGGCCTCGAGCGGACTCTACATCGTCACTGCCGCAGTGGACCGGTTGGACATGCTGCGCCCGCTCTCGCACTCTCTCACAGATCCGGAAGACTTGCGTCTCTCCGGTCATGTGTACAGCACGGGCAACTCCACACTCGAGATCACCGTGCGGCTGCAGTCCGTCTCGCGCTCGCGCGGACTCGCAGACACGCCCGAAACCATCCTCATGGGCCGCTTCACGATGGCGTGTCGCAGCAAGGAGACTGGCCGTGCCCACCCTGTACCAAAGCTCATCACTCAAAGCCCAGACGAGCAGCGCCTCGAGAGTCTCGGCAAGGAACAGAAGCAGAAGAAGATGCTTGCCCTGAAGCAGTCGCTGCAGACCAACCCCCCTAATGAGGAGGAGTCACGCATGATCCACAACGTCTTCACCAAGTTTGCGGACCGGTACAAGCCTGGCGCGCACGTCCCAGAGGAGGTCGTCTGGATGAAGAAGGGCACACAGCTCTCGAGCGTCCTGATGTGCCACCCGCAGGAAAGGAACGTGCACGGCAACGTTTTTGTGAGCCAGGCCAGCTGTCGATGCTCGTTGTTCCTGCAAGCTGATCGGAGTGACGCTCGCTACACCCAGGGCGGGTATTTGATGCGACTGTAAGCCCGCAAGGCCGTCGTCCTCTTGAGAGCCTCAACTGACATTCCTGCTCTGCACTAGCGCATACGAAGCAGCCTACTCGACCGGATGTCTGTTTGCCCGGAGCCCAATCACCTTCCTGTCGCTTGATGAGCTGGCTTTCAAAGCGCCGGTCGTTGTCGGCTCATTGTTGCAGCTCACGTCTGCAGTCACGTTCTCGCCAATACAGAATTACCAGCAGCGTAGGGTCATTCCGCTCAATCGATTCGCTAATTAGCCCAGTGCTGACACCTGCTGCATTGCTTTGGCAGACAAATCCTTCCAAGTCAGTGTCGAGGCGGCGACGATCGACTTGCATACCGGCGAGAAGACAATTACGAACACGTTCCACTATACCTTCGCTTCGTCTGAGCCAATGAAGCGATACGTGCTGCCGGAGGATTACAGCGATGGTGTCCGCTGGCTGGAGAGCATGCGCAAGAAGGAAGTAGGCAGGTCACTGAGGAAGTTGTACGGCATTTCAGCGAGTCCAACGGAGGTTCGCCAGTAGCAAGCGGTGGGCATCCGCTGTTTCCCACTCACTAAAGAGGTTCCGAGATTGGGCAGGCTGCGCGGAGGAAGTACGTAGACAACGAACAGATAAGATGCGATAATAGGTGCCAGTAAGTGAGAACGAAGAGAATCTAGAGCGCATACTGCTGCTCAATGAAGCGAGAGATGATCAGGCGTTGGCTGCGTGAGCATAATGGCGTCTCGTCAGTCGCTTTCTCATTAGACGAAGCAGGCTCCAGCGCACTCACATCTGTGAGGTCCCCTCATACAGTTCGAAGATCTTGGCGTCGCGGAACAGTTTCTCTGCCGGGTACTCTGTGTTGTAACCCGCGCCTCCGTGGATTTGCACGCAGCTGTTGGCGTTGTCGACGGCGGCCTTGCTCGCGATGCACTTTGCGATTGACGCATAGTAAGTATTGCGTTGCCCGGCGTCTTTCAGCGCGCACGCCTTCCACACCATCGCGCGGGACGACTCGACGGCGATGGCCATGTCGGCCAGCATGAAGGCCACGGCCTGGTGGTTGATGATGGCCTTGCCCATTGTCTGCCGCTCCTGCGCGTATCGCGCCGCTTCATACAGTGCGCGCTGGGCGAGTCCGACAGCGCCTGATGCGACGAGTGGACGGGTGATATCAAACGCTGACATGGCTATTTTAAAACTGTCAGGTGGGTAGGCAGGTTGTCAGTCAAAGCGAGAGAAAAGTGGCCGGTGCAATCGACACCCACCCATCCCCCAACGAGCCAAGGACGTTTTCCTCCGGCACGACAACCTCCTCAAATGTGATCATGCGCGTATCGCTGCATCGCTGGCCCATGTTGACCTCCTTCTTGCCGACGCTGATTCCGGGCGTGTTGGCGTCGACGACAAATCCGGACATGCTCTTGTGCGGTTTAGCAGAGTCGTCCGTCTTCGCCAACACGAAGTACCAGTTCGCCTTGCTCCCGTTCGTGATCCAGCACTTGCTGCCGTTGATTACGTACTTGTCGCCTTCTTTGCGCGCGCGCGTCTTGATGTTTGCCACATCGCTTCCCGCTCCTGCGGGTGGTGGAGACGAGAGTCAATCCTTCTCCACTTAAATGGCATGCTCAGCCAGAGAAGGCTTCACACGCACCAGGCTCCGTCACACAGTAGGCAGCCATGAGCGGCTCCTCGGTCATCCGCCCGAGATACTTCGTCTTGAGCGCGTCTGATCCGGCGACAATGACGGGCGCCTCTGCCAGTCCATTTGCTTCGATGGCCTGCAAGGGCGGCATATCGCATCAGAGGAAGGATCAGGGTGCGCACACCCACCACGCACGTCGCGCTGGCCCGTCAAAGCAGACACTGCCGCGAAGGAGCTTGGCCGGACCCACCGTCTGCACGCCTGTGCACCCAAACGCGAGCTCCTCGCTGATCAGGCTCGCCTCGAGCAGGCCCAGCCCTGCGCCTCCGAACTGCTCCGGGATGTGCGTGTTGACCAAGCCCGCGTGCCAGGCCTTTTCAATGATCTCGGTGGGGTACTCCATGCTCCGGTCGTACGCCGCTGCGTGGGGCACGACCTCTCGGCGGGTGAAGTCGCGCGCGAGCGTCTGATACGCCAGCTGGTCCTCGGAGAGCGTGAACGAGATCGGAGTGCCTGTGGATGCGGCTGCTTCAGTGGCGTACGGGCGTCGATGCCAAGGGGCCCGAGGCGCAACGATGATGGAGCTGCTCGATGGACCGCCGGCACGAGCGAGGACGGAAGCGCCATTGCGCAAGCGGGTTACCGAGGTGGAGGCCATGATTGAGAGTTTGCGTGGGGTTGTGTGCAGCAACGTGAGGTGGGACAAGACGAGAAGGGGCAGAGGAGGGACGACGGGGAATGAAGAGACACGGTGCTCGGGGTTCACGTGCCTGGTCCGGGTCGCGGCTCGGCAGGAGGAAGCCGGACACCGTCGCGAGAGACGCTGCTCACTGCCATCATCATATCGCTGGATAAGACCATTACCTCTGCCATCCTCTGACAACGCTAGAGAGCGAACGGGCAACCACCGTCCGGGTCTTCAGGGCGCAACGGTGAAAAGACCAAAGTAGGACCATGTTGCACAACTCAGATCTTCTCTGAAGAACCTTCGCTATCTGCGTCAAAGCGCACAACGACCTCTTTGACGGACGGGAACTTGGCCTTGACTGCATCGCTCAGCCTATCCGCTGCCTGTGATGCTTCCTGTATCGTGAGTGTTGGCGGGAAGCCAACCGCTAGGTCGAGGAGCAGGTACGTCCCCGA
The DNA here is from genome assembly GCA_008802785.1 of Symmetrospora coprosmae. Lineage (NCBI taxonomy): Eukaryota > Fungi > Basidiomycota > Cystobasidiomycetes > Symmetrosporaceae > Symmetrospora > Symmetrospora coprosmae. The sequence goes on along the minus strand of VUYT01000012.1, from coordinate 189,281 downwards.
CTTGAATGTCCTGACCGACGAGATTGAGACGATGGGCAGCTTGATGGGTGCTGCCGCAGCATGCTCGTGACCATGCACATGGTCGTCATGACCATGATCGTGTGCATGCTCGTGCGCGTGGTCGTGCTCTTCCGACTGGAACTCTCCATCCCGCAGCGAGAGGACGTACTTGCGTACTTTTTCGTTGAGCTCCGGGTCGACGACATAGTCCACGAGCTCCTTGAGCGCGTTGAGGCCGATCTCGCTGCCGGACTTGATGATCATGCCCGCGACGAGGAGGCCGCCTACGGGGTCGAGCATGGGAAAGCCGAGGCTGGACCCGACAATGGCGACGCCGGCGAGGGCGCCGGAGAAGACGTCGCTGCGGTGGTGCAGCGCATTGGCCTCGAGCACATTGCTCCCTTCCTCCTTGGCAACCTTGAGCGTCGCGCGGTACATCCACTCCTTGATGGCCACGCTCAGGAAGGCCACCCACGCCGCGTTCGGGTCAAGCATGTGCGAGTGGGAATGAGAGTGGCCGTGCTCGCCGAGTGAGCCAAAGAGCGAGGTCGAGTTTGAGAGCATCGTGTCGGCTGCGTGCGCTAGTTCTGGTGCGGCTCCAGACGCGGCGTGCGAGAGCGCTTGCAGGAACAGGAAGTACGAGTGTACGCCTGGGCAGCGACAACGATTGCAATCAGCTTTCATGCTGGAGCGTGGCCTATCTGCTCTGGTTGAGATACGTACCTATGCCCAGGGCCCCGCCTACTAGCAGACTCGCGACGAGTAGTGATCCCAGCGCCTCAAACTTGCCTGTTCCGGCACAGAGTCGTATCAAGGTCAGCAAGGCAGCTCAGCAGCGAACGAAATATGCAGTACACACCATAGCCAAATTGAAAGGCCTTGCTCGCTGGTCTGCGGCTGAGTCGCCAGCTGAAGAGGACGACGAGGTCGCCGAGGAGGTCGCTCAAGCTGTGCCCAGCATCCGCGAGCAAGCTGGCACTGTGGAGGAAGTACCCTCCGAGGCCTTTTGCAATGGTGAGTCCGACGTTGCTCGCCAGGCCCCACAGGATGATCCTGGAGCCCCTGTCCGAGGCCCCGCTGAATGCGGCTGCCAAAGCAGCGGCCTCTTCGCTGTCGCCCGAGTGGGAGTGCGTGTGCGCAGAGAAGGGCGAATGTGAGTGCGAGTGCGAATGAGAGTGCGAGTGCGAGTCGGTTGAATGCGGCCGTGCGCCTCCTGCTGCTGTCGGCGGTACTGTCCCTGCTGCTGAGGCTGCGCCTGTGCCTCGAGCGCGTAGCTGGGACGTGTCTGCCCCTGGAGCGGCTATGGACGACGACGACGACGAGGAGGAGGCTGCAGCCATTGGATTGGACGGCGAAGAAGGCAAAGGTGTTGCTATTGAGAGTGTCGTTGAGAAACAGCGTCGCAGGGTGCGCTCCAAGCTCGAAGGCGTTGATTGTGGGAAGAGCAAGCACAAGGGGCCTGGTCTGCGCGGGCGAGACGGGTGCTGCTGCTGCTGGAGCTCTTGGAACTTGAAGGTGCTGCGGGATATGCAGCTCGCAGCACGGATGAACGACCTGCTCGGTGCTGTACTATGCAGTGCCTGTGGATGAACTCGCAGCACTCTGCAGTGGTTCATTGAGACGCCGCCGACATGCTCTGTCCAGTCAGTCGAGCAGGAATAGACCAAGGAGAGCGTTGCTGTGGTCCTCCTCGTCCTCCTCTGCACGCGTCGGTGGCGCCGCCGCTTGTCCTGAGCCACACACCATCAGCCCTGGGTGAGGCAGAAGCAGCCATGGGACACCTCATTACAGTCGCAACATGCAGGTGCGTCGCCTCTGATGCAGTAAGATCTGCTGAATTGCGCAGTCAGTTTCCGGCCGGGATCTCCGCACGGAAGTAGCCATCCCGTTCGGCATTCTGGCGACACACAGCAGCAACAACGGCAGGCACGCCCGGGAAAGACACGCTGACTTCTACTTCTATTTCCTCCCCCTCACGGCCCGGCTCCCATTACCTCTTCCCTGTCCGTGCGGCTTCCAACCTGATGATGCGAATGGGATCGACCGACCACGTTGCCCTTCAACCGAGACAGCCTGAATCAATGGGCCCTCGACTTCGAAGGCAACCTTGCGCGCATCCTCGAGTCCATCAAGGTCGCAAAGGAGAAGGGCGCCAAGCTGCGCGTCGGCCCCGAGCTAGAGATTACGTGAGACTCGCCCGTGACTGCTCGAGCTCTTCTCTTCTCAGCACCATGGACTGATGGTACATTTGTGGGCACCATGACAGCGGCTATGGATGCATGGACCACTTCCTCGAAGGTGCGCGTTCACCTGCGTCCCTCCCGCGACGTTGCAAGCTGAGGCTATCGCTCGCCCGTCTCTCCCAGGCGACACCGTCCTGCACTCGTGGGAGGTGCTCGCCAAGATCCTGCAGTCTGAAGAAGCTCAAGGCATCATCTGTGACATTGGCATGTCCGTAGCTTCGTTCCCTGACTGTGTGACCAGTGCAGAGCCGTGTGCGCATGCCGACACTTTGCCTTCGATTCTGCGAAACAGGCCCGTCATCCACAAGAATGTCATATACAACTGCCGCCTCGTCATCTTCAACGGACAGATCCTCCTCATCCGCCCAAAGATGTGGATGGCAAATGACGGCAACTACAGAGAGCTACGATTCTTCACGCCGTGGACAAAGTACCGCGAGACCGAGGAGCACTTCCTGCCGCGGATGATCAAGGAACTGACGGGGCAGGTTGGTTGACGGGCGTTCCTGCTACGTGGGATCTGGTCTGACCTGTGATCGTCCCCAGACAACCGTGACTTTCGGCGACGCCGTCATCTCGACATATGACACCTGCATCGGGATCGAGCTGTGCGAGGAGCTGTTCACGCCGAATAGGTGCGCAGGCAACGGCTATTCTCTGAGTAAGCACTGGCTGAATATTTGTGCCCAATACAGCCCCCACATCCGCATGGGTCTTGACGGCGTCGAGATCTTCACTAATTCGAGCGGGTCGCACCACGAGCTGCGGAAACTATACCAGCGCATCGAGCTAATGAAGGAGGCGACACAAAAGGTGCAGCAGATCCCAGTACACTCAGTCGTTGCAGGCTGCCAGCTTATGCAAACTCCCTCCGCCTCGACAGTCCGGCGGTATCTACCTGTACGCAAACCAGCAGGGATGCGACGGCGACCGGCTGTACTACGACGGCTGCGCGATGATTGTCGTGAACGGGCGGGTAGTGGCGCAGGGCTCGCAGTTCTCGCTGAACGACGTAGAGGTGGTCACTGCGACCATTGACATCGAGGACGTGCGCGCGCACCGTGCACGCAGCAGCAGGAGCTTCCAGGCCGCCATGGCCGAGAGCTATCCACGCGTCCGCGTCGAGACGGCCCTCAGCACGGGCAAGGGGGACGACCTCGTCGAGCTCGAAGTGACGCAGAGGCAGGAGCCGCGGTATCACCTGCCGGAGGAGGAGATTGCGTAGGTTGGACCACCCACATGCAGATGCGATGCACAGGCTGACGCGAGGCATTGTGCCAGCCTCGGTCCGGCATGCTGGATGTGGGACTACTTGCGGAGATGCCGGGCGCAGGGATACTTTGTCCCGCTCAGTGGAGGCATCGACAGCTGTGCCACGGCGGTCATCACGTACTCGATGTGCGTGCAGGTCAGCATTGCTGCCAAGCAAGGGAGTGGGTCTGCGCACTCCACAACATCTTCCGGGGCGAGCGGATGGGCTGATGCGGCCCCCTGTCTTCGATTGCGGTAGACGAGCAGGTCATTGCAGATGCACGCAGGATGACTGGCGAGCCAGATGACTCGACCTATGTCCCTGAAGATCCCCGCGAATTCTGCAGTCGCATCTTCCACACCTGCTACATGGGCACGGAGAACTCGTCAGTCGAGACACGGAAGCGGGCAAAGGACCTTGCTGTGGCCATCGGAGCGTGTGTGGCTTTCGCTCGCCGAACCCTACCGCCTTTCCCCTGCCCCGCTGACACCAGTCTCTCCCCAACGCGCACAGATACCACACCGAGTGGGTAGCCTTACACAACCGCCGAGGGCGTTCATCGCTGACCCATGTCTCACTGACAGTCTCAATATGGACACTGTCGTCACCGCCATCCGCGACCTTTTCGCCTTTGTGACGACGAAGAAGCCCCGCTTCAAAGTACACGGCGGCACGGTCCCGGAAAATCTGGCATTGCAGAACATCCAGGCGCGCTTGCGCATGCTGTTGGCGTACTTCTTTGCGCAGCTGCTGCCGTGGGTCAGGGGCAAAACGGGAGCTCTGCTCGTTCTCGGCAGTGCCAATGTCGACGAGAGGTACGTGCTTGCCCTTCGATCTTGCCGCAGTTTTCTGCCAGTGCTCAATTGGCCGATCTGCGTCCCCCAGTCTTCGAGGCTACTTGACCAAGTACGATTGCAGTGAGTCGAGCTCGCCCCTCACACATCAGCGCGCGGCTGACCCTGTGCTTCATTGCAGGCTCAGCGGACATCAATCCTATCGGCGGAATCAGCAAGACGGACCTGAAGAAGTTTATTGCATGGGCTGAAACGGCGCTCGAGCTGCCCATCCTCAACGAGTAGGTCTAATCGCCCGTAAACATAGTCAGAAGCGCGACCTGCTGATATCGCACCGTCACCCGCCCAGCTTCCTCGAGGCCGTGCCCACAGCCGAGCTCGAGCCCATCACCGCCGACTACGTGCAGTCGGACGAAGCCGACATGGGCATGACGTATGACGAGCTGTCGATCTTTGGACGGCTGCGCAAGGTGGACAAGTGCGGGCCATACAGCATGTTCACCAAGCTCGTGGGCGAGTGGGGGACGACCCTGTCGCCCTTGCAGATTGCAGAGAAGGTCAAGTTCTTCTTTACGCATCACACGCGGAACAGACACAAGATGACGACGCTCACACCGAGCTACCACGCCGAGTCGTACAGTCCGGACGATAATCGGTTCGACTTGAGACCGTTCCTCTACCCCTGGCTCGGGTGGCAGTACAAGAAGATAGATGCGAGAGCAGCGCAGATGCCGGATAGAAGCGAGCCGAACAAGCGAAAGGTGGACTGAGGGCTGTACTGCAGATCTCAGTGCCATATCGTAGATCGCTTGTCGCAATGCATGGCGACTCTTTCGTGAATGGCATGGCCCTCATCCATCTATGCATGCATGCCACAGCAGGCCAATACAACACTGGATTCGTCGGAAGCTCTCGACCGCTGATACGCCTGATCATCTGGTGTCCCGTTGTGGCACGCGGAGGATCATCCTTCATTCTTTGATGCCCTCCCTAAGCTGCTGTTGCGATACCTTCCGGCGCATCCCTCTGGCACTTCCTGCTGATACCCCTCTCAGGCATAGTCGAATTCATACTCCTTCGGGTAGAATCCCTCAACCTCCTTGCCTCGGAAGAGATCAAGATACTCGCAACGCATCATGAATCGCAGCGAGGCCGTGTACCCGTATTCGGCCAGTACCTGATCCAGCAGCGCCCGGTTAGCAGTAAGCCAGAAGACCTCCGACTCCTCGTCGTCCTCCTCTCCGTTAATTCCTTCTTCTGGCTCGTAGTGATTGCAGTAGATGGTAACGATATTAGGCGAGTCGATGAAGCGTGATAGGAACAGGGCGGTGACCAGTGCGCCAGAGTCCTCGCGGACCATCGACGATCCAACGCCCAAGTGCTGAAGTGCCGGAGTGCTGATGGATCTGTGGGCATCTAGCAGATGTTGAGTGATAGGGTCATCCTTGTCGACGGAGCAGAACATCTCCAGGCTGAGTGTGTTGAGACGCGGCAGAATTAGGCGTTGCTCTCGGTGTTCCAACTGTTCACTTGGCGTGTCATCTCCGATGAAGCACAGGTGCGTCAGGGTGTGACGGAACTGGCCGACAATGCCAAGCACATCCTCGAATGTGACCTCGCAGTCAACGATGGACAGGTGCGTGAGACAAGCGGGCGAACCCTTGCCAACGAAATCACCGACGTCGCAGGCAGCGAGGCTACGGGCGAGAGGGGTATCAAAGAGGTGTATGCCCCGAGCTCGAAGGACTGCCTTCCGCCACTGGTTATCCGATTTGGGCATGCGGAGGCCCTTCCACCAAAAGCTCTCCAGACCCAGCTCCTGCAGCTCGATGGGATGATGTATGGTACCAAAGCTAGGCGTGAGTGTAGGCGCCGTACCGGACATGCCAAAATCGAGTATGAGGGTAAGAGGTGCTCGTGCCGGTGTCCGAAAGTTGAGCAGGACGGTATTGATGCCGGAGGTCGACCAGAACGCAAATTTGAGGTGCAGGCTCTCTAGCTTGCCCTTGGTGCCGAAGATGCCCAGAATCATGCCGAGAAGCCTATCCCATTTGATTTGAGTCGTGTTGGCCACCAGCGCATCCGCGTCCACTTTGAGGTAGCGGACGTGATGGGCGAGATCGGGCAACACCGCGAGGAGGTTCTCCCAGCTCGAAAGGTCGTCGATCTCTCGTTGTGTGGGCGGCAGGTGGAGACTGGAATGCAGGACGGGACTGGCGAGCTCGCGCCAGAGTCGGCTGCCCATCTTCAACTCGAGGAGGTGCTGTCGGTGGTTTTCGTAGAGCTGCTCTATAATCATGGTCTGCAGCTCGACCGCGATGCCATCGAGACGCCAGCAGAGGTTGTAGGTTGAGACGAGGTCGTCAGGCAGCTGTGCAGGCCATACGTGACGCATCGTGGGCTGGCAGTGTCCTTCGTAAAGGCAGAGGATCATCAGCTTCACCCCCTCGACGCGTCGACCGTGCTTGCCCCGGAGATGCGATGGACCGGCAGCCTCACGCACCTCAAATGCCGCATGCAACAGCGACGCGCCCGTCTCTGACCGCTTCTCCTTCGTTGCACTGTCTGCAAATCAGAAACGACTGCCCCTCTGCTCGCTGCCAGCTGCAGGTCGGTAGTCGTCAGGGAGTCAAGCCAGACGGACAACGCGTGTGCGAGCGTCAATCTCCTGACGACGGGCTCGGCTGACTGTACGCGTATCAATTCCAAACTTCTCTTCCGCGCAGCTTAGACACAAGCCTCACGCGGCTTCAGTGCAGTATTGAATCGGAGGGCCGCGCTTGCCAAACCCCCAAAAAAATTACAAGTCTGCCTGTAAAACAAAACAACGACTCAATCGCTGGGACGCCTCTCTGGGCTGACGACCCCCGGCATCCACTTCCTGCTGCGCGTTGCGATATATCCTTCTTCTCCGGTGGCCGTGTCGACCTCCTGATCTTGCTGCTGCGTACGCTTTGCGTAGACCTATCCCGAAGCATTATGTAAAGCCCGCTTCCTCCCGGGACATGGTAGCGCTTGAGGCATGGCGAGGAAGATGTAGGGAGCTGGATGGCGCAGGCGTTGCGAGAACTGTCAGCCGTATGCGCTAAGGGCACCACGCTCCGCGGTTTTCAACAGTGATTGATCGATGCTGCGTTGACGATCTCCGATCTCACTCACACCGGGATGACCTCCATCACTCGTCTCGTCTTGTCCAATACTCACCAGAGCCCGGCTGTTTCGCAGCAAAGACAATTTAGCGATGGTCCGGAGAGCCGCTTTCCACGGACGCGTGTGCCCTCACATCAATCGCTCATGTCGCTCCAGTCGTCCAGACTGTCATCCTCGCCCGATGTAGTGTCATAGAACGACAGCTCTACTTCTTCCGGATAGAATCCCTCAACTTCCCTGCCTCTGAATCTGTCTAAGTAATCGCACCTCATCATAAACTCGAGAGGCACGTCCACTTTCCATTTCAGGATTGCCTCGTCAAAGACTTGTCGGTACCGAGCGACGAAGTGGACGTCTGACCACCCGTCGCCTTCATCGCCATTGATCCCCTCTTCTGGCTCGTAGTAGTTGCAGCTGATAGACTTCAGCTGGTTGGGTCCGCTGAATTGGCTATGAAAGAGGGCGCTGAGTTGCTCCTCATCCGAGTCCGGCGACAGCATGACCTGTCCGATGCCTAGTTACTGCAAAGCAGGAGTAAGGAGGTGATGGTGGGCACGGACGAGATACTCGATCGGGACGGCCTGATCGGAATCGCAGTACATTTCTAGGCTGAGATGTGTAAGCTTGGGCATCTCGAGTGTCGATCAGGGCTTGGGAGGTGCCGCAGGCCTAGCGTTGCCTTTGCTAATGTAGCAAACATTCGTGAGGGTACCCTTGCAGTGCCGAAGGACACGACAGAGGGTGCTGAACTTGCATCCACCGCAATGCACGATAGACAGTCGAGTGAGGTGGCGGAAGTGTGAAAGGCTGGCGTTGGCCGGGAAAACTGCACGGAATAGATGCAGCTCCTGCAAGCTGCACATGTTGTTCGATTTCGGGTAGTGCCGCCAAGGGAAGCTGCGTGGCCCTGTCCACCAGAGCTCTGTAAAGACACCTTGATAGAGTGGAGCTACTGCAGTCGGCTCGAGTCCTCCTCCACCACTCCCTCGTCCCATGCTGGGCTAAAATCCAGTATGATCACTCGCAAGTTGGGATGCTGCGACCAAACCAGGCGCTGGAGCAGGCCGTCTATCTCCTGAGTCGCCCAATGCGCAAGCTTCAGGTGGACTATCCGCAGATTGACGAAGCGAGGTACGAAGGAAGGTACCAGCTCGACCATAGCGCGGTATATATTGGGATTGAGGACCGGATCGGGCGAAACGAATGCGAGGTGTTGCACCTTGCTAGCGAAAGTCGGGACTGCGGCGATGAGCTGATTCCAGAAGGGACGGTCTATCCGGACGTGCTCAGGAGCGAGATTCAGACTGACGTGCACGATAGTACTGGCCAACTCCCGCCAGGTCGGACTGCCCATCTTCATCTCGAGGAGGTGTTGGCGATGGTTTCGCATGCTCTGCTGCTGCTGTATCACCACCGCGCCTGTCCTTGTTCCTGCTGTGCCTTTCTTGCGGTTGTCGTGACGGCAAGGGGGGTTCCCCGTAGCCGCCACCGTTTTCCCGCCAGCCCGTGCACGCTTTTTGGGATTTGGCTGAACGGAGCTTCTTTGGCTGAACGGACAGAACACACCCACAGGAGCTGCTTACGGACACCTTGGACTCTTGAAGCGTTTCTTGACAAGGCCGTGCAGTCCCTCATCCCCTTACCACGAAGAACGCTTCACTCTACTCCCGGTTCTCCATCTCGATCGACCTCACCCCTCGAGCACGACCGCGAAAGATCTGCTTGAACGGCCGCAAGAACAGTCACACACAGGAGCGATCTCGAACATGTCGACCTACGCCTCAAACGACACCAAGACCCGCGATGGGGAACTCTCTGTCCTGCCCGAGCTGTCCGGCTCCAACGGGCACGCCGCGCTGGCTTCACCTGCGCTCGACTCCATGGACAAGAAGCTATCGAGCGATGACGAGAACGAGTCCGGCAACCCATCACGCGGCAGTGGTTCGTCTCCGGAAGTGCTGGCCGAGAGCGCCGAAGAGGTCAAGGAGTACCAGCGGAAGCTCCCCAAGATCCAGTACAGGGACGGTCCAGGCGCCTTCGTCAGTTCTGTCGGACAGCGCCTGAAAGCCGTCTTCACGCCTCGTCTTCTCCTCTGTCTTGCTGTGCGTGAAGTGCATGTTGGGCCTCAGCTACGAAGGCGCAAAAACTGACTCTCCATCCGCCGGACACAGGCCGGACAACTCCTCTCCATCTGCATTACATGCACTTCGGTGGTTACGACAGAGCTGGGAATGGGTGCCTGGTCTCTCCCGGCAACCCAGACTTTCTTCGTGTACTTTGCCCTCATGAGCATCTACACCCCGCTCACGCTCTACAAGTACGGCGTGGCCGCATGGGCCGGCATGCTCAGGACAGACGGATGGAAGTACGGCATCCTCGGCAGTGCGTCATCTTCCTACTCTGGCTCGTCGTTTCAATCTTGCGACAACCAGGCTAACTTGCACCCGCCGATGCATACAGCAATCGACGTATTTGGTAACTTTACAACAGGTGAGTCGGCAGTGCAAGGGTCGGTCTGGACGGAGAGTCGTAAGACAGCAGGCTCACGATACGCCTGCAGTCTTCGGCTTCCGCTACACGAACCTCCTGAGCTGCCTGCTCCTTGGCGCGTGGGCAACGCCCGTCTCGATGGTCGTCACCTTCTTTCTCCTCAAGGCACGCTACCACTGGACGCAGCTTCTCGGCGTCTGCATCTGCCTGGCTGGACTCGGCACACTTGTGGCTAGCGACATGCGGACCGAGAAGGATTGGGGCTACACCAACAAAGTCAAGGGTGGGGCTGTGGTCGCGGTCGCTACGAATTCCACGTCACAGCTGACAGCGCTCTATCTCCCAGGCGACCTCTTCATCCTCCTTGGAGCCACCTTGTACGGTATCTCGAACGGTCTGGAGGAGTATCTCGTACGAGGCAGGCCTCATTACGAGGTTGTCGGTGCTGTACGTGACAATTGCTCGGTAGTATGCGAGCTTGGACTAATCAGAAGGGTCTCCACAGCTCGGCCTCGTCGGCTTCATCGTCAACGGCATCCTTGTCGGTGGGTACGAGCACGCCACCATTCACGAAGCAGCCTGGACGGGGCGCAACGTCGGTCTTCTCTTCGCATACATCTCTGCCATGGTCATTCTCTACTCCGTGGCACCGCTCCTGTTCCGTTATGCATCGGGTAGGTTCGGCCGATCTGCTGCCGTACCCGCTGCATGTTGACGTGCACGTATACTTGCGCAGCCCCCTTCTACAACCTGTCCCTCATGACTTCCGACTTCTTCTCGCTTCTCTTTGGGCTGTTCCTGTTTCATTACAAGCCGTACTATCTCTACTTCATTGCGTATCCTCTGGTCGTTACGGGTCTGGTAGGTCTCGTCGCTTCTAACACCCGCTTGCAGGCGCACGCTGACTACCACAATTCCCTGTTCAGATCGTGTACGCAGTAGCCAAGCCGCTCGAAGCTCACGCAAAGACGGAGGTCGTAGCCCGAGGCAAGCAAGCGGAGCGGGAGCGCGTGACGGGCAAATCGCGTGTCATTGGCGCTCCGAAAGGCAAGATCGGTAGCATTCTCTAGGCAGTACAAGTTTCCCTGTCCATTTTCGGAAGTATAATTACTCATGGTTTAGCAGCGGCCGGCCTACAGCGCGTAATGTGAGATAGATGCGAGGGTGCAGTGCAAAGGAAGGGTCCGCACAGGTTTTGTGAGTCAAGTCATGCATTGCTAATGTTGAAGCAGTGCCCGTCAAGGCGACGTAACGAGATGGATATGGGAACAGATGTTGAAGTCCGATACACGAAGTTTCCAAGCCCCCCAAGGTCAAAGTCTATAACTGCGCGACCGCGCGCCTACGCTGCCTGGCCGCCAGTCTCGAGAGACTGGGGCTCCTTGTCGGGCTGAGCGAGCTTGCTCGTGTCCTGGATACCGGGCAGGGGGAACTCCTGCGCGAACTGCTCGACATCCTTCGACAGCTGCTCGAGCTGCTTCCTGCCCTCGCCGCTGCCCTCGGTGGCCTGCTTGAGGAAGTCCTTGAGCAGCTTGCTGCCGGCATCCTTCTGAAGAGTAAGCGAGATCTGGACCGCGCGGTGGAGGAACTCGGCGACCTTCTCCATCTCGGGCTCCTTCATGCTACGCGATGTGAGCGCCGACGTGCCGACACGAACACCACCTGGGACGAGCGCAGAGGTGTCGCCAACGACTGCGTTCTTGTTGAGGGTGATGTGGCACAAGTCGCACACCTTTTCGATCTTGCTGCCAGTTAGGCCGAGCGGGCGCAGATCCCACAGGACCAGGTGGTTCTCTGATCCCTCTGTCTGCAGCTTGTAGTCATAGGTCATGAGCTTCTTGGCGATGGCAGCCGAGTTCTTGATGACCTGTGCTGCGTACTCCTTGAAGGCAGGGTCGGCAGCCTGCTTGAGCGCGACAGCGATACCAGCGATGGTCTGCGAGGAGACAGAGCGTTTCAGAGGCAATGATCAGCGGTGTACATTTGGACAATGCAATCGGCAGAGAACTGCTCACGTTGTTGTGGGGTCCACCCTGGCATGCCGGGAAGACGGCATCGTTGATGCGCTTCTCAAGATCCTCCTCCTTGTCCTTGCGGAAGAAGATCATGCCTGCTCGGGGACCTCGGAGCGTCTTGTGACTGTGAGGAACTAGCTTTCAGCGATGTGCCACCTGGTCTGGTCAAGCCTTGAGAGCTCTAACGCACGTGGTCGTGCAGACGACGTCGCACTCGTCGAAGGGGTTGTTCTGAACCTTGGCGGCGACGAGACCCGAGATGTGGGCAATGTCGGCCATGAGGTAAGCGCCCTGCTTATCTGCGATCTTGCGCAGACGGGCGTAATCCCAGTCACGGGGGTAGGCGGACGCGCCGCAGATTACAATCTTGGGCTTGAACAGGTTGCTGTTCTTCTCGAGTCCCTCGTAATCGATCAAGCCGGTCTTTGGGTCGACCTGGTAGGGCATGGACTGGAAATAGATGGACGAGGCTGAGATCTTCCTCTTTGGCGTGTACGCGCCGTGCGTGAGGTGGCCACCGTCCGCCAGACCAAGACCCATAATGCGGTCCTGCGGCTGGATAAGTGCCGTGAAAGCGGCAAAGTTGGCGGTGGAGCCAGAGTAGGGCTGGACGTTGACACCCCACTTCTTTGGGTCGAGGTCGAAGGCAGCGAGTGCGCGCTCCTGGCACAGCGTCTCGAGCTGGTCGATGTACTCGTTACCGCCGTAGAACTGGGAGCAATACATGAGCAACGTCAGCGATGCGCTGTAGCCCGCCGGTGACAGCCCTGTATGCACGCACTCGAGCACCGGGGAGACCCTCGGAGTACTTGTTGGTCAGGACTGTGCAAGGGTTGCGCAAGGTCAGCGCCAGCGCCGCATGCAGGTGAGGGAGGAGAACGGCAACTCACAAGACCCATTGCACTCCATGACAGCCAGCGACGTCAGGTTCTCGGACGCAATGAGCTCGAGACCGCGGAACTCTGCGAGGTCACGGGACGTCCGCGTGTGTCAGTGGCTTTTTCCCTGGAAGCGAGCTGTTCCATGGGTGAGCCGGCACTCACGCCTGTACGTCTCATTCTGGATGAGCTTGAAGACCTCTCTGTGCGCGTCGTTGGCATACCGGCAGGGCCGACGCGTGAGTCAGTGACTTTCCCCATCAACCTGACCTTGCTGCAGCTCAGCGCGAGCTCACGGGTCGGCCTTCTCCAGCGTCTGGTAGAGGCAGGCGTTCTGGAACAGCAGGTGACAGCGTCAGTGCTGGTTTCCCGCATGCTACACCCCCGACAAGTCCAACGCACAAAGTCCTGAGGAGCAGCCATCTTTTTGGGCTTGGTCGCAAAGGTGCGGGTGGCTGATCTGGCGAAAGTCGCAGCGGTGGTTGCCTGTCGGATGGACGATGGAAGTTGTCGTAGCAGAGACGTGGAAGCTCGCTGCATCTAAGTAAGTAGACCGGAGTGGGTTTGTGCGTTTGGGAGAGAGGCGTGCTCGATGCGACGGCCACCTCCCAGCCCCGCCCGCGTTTCTCTCTCTCACCCGTTTTTTGGTCCGGACCCCGCTCGATCAGGGCCCGACCGTGCTGCCACCGGTGGAGGTGTCCAGCAAGCTTGGAGGTGGAGCAGCCCAGAACTGCGGCAGCTCACTCTCGCTCAGATACTATGCAGCATGAAGTACACAGTGTTTACCTTGCTCAGGAGAGGCCATGTCACGAAATCCAGATCAGAAAGCCTTGTCGTGCGGTAGATCTTGCCACCTAAGCCTCGACGCGTTCAGTGGCGACACCGCTTCGAAACGCGATGCGGCAGTCACGGCAAGGAACTGGCTGCTGTAATCGCATGCCTCTCATAGTACCGTCCTCGTCGCTGATTCCTGCAAAATAACATCAGTTTTTCCATCCTTTCGCCGCCCTGCTCTAGCAACAGGATTTCCAGCGTGAGTCCCGGTCAGTCGACAAATGCAGCACACACGGTTGTTGCCAGCCAGTGAGAGTCAGAAAGACGCGTGGTAATGAAAGCTCAAAGCCTGCGAATTATATGAGGATTCCGGGACACTTCTCCACCTCGTTCCCACCAGGCACAGCTGACCTAAACATGCCTCGTCGCTGACAAATCCATGAATCGCCATTGAACGCTCACTGAACCCTCGATGAAAGGACGGGTTGGCTCACTGTGGTATTCAGTAACGTCTATTATATGTTATGTAAGTGTCCGCATGCCTTCAGCCATTCATGGCGTGTTCAGTGGCAAGACGACCCACCTGGGTCAAACCGCGGCACTGCGGTTCGGGCGAATCGAAGGAGGGCACTGGTTTTTTCCCGAGGGACTGGCTACGATGGTGGATAGCAGTACAACGGATCAGATGCATATAGGTAGTAGATGGAGAAGCTAAACTCGTCAACGTTCCGGGCAAAAGGGTGAAGGAGGTGGATTGATCTTCTTTAGGGCCGTCCCAAAATCTCGATCATTGTTCTTTAGGGCCGTCCAGCGCGGACTTGGGCTAAACAAGTTGACAAAATCAGCTCGACTGCGGTTATCTCGCACCATCGCAGCAGAATATAGGGACAAGCACACCTACTCGATCACTCCTGCATCTCAGCGTCGCCGTCAGCCGCCTCGGCAGGACCCGCCTTGAATCTGAGGTGGTCCTCGTAGAAGGTAATGAGTCTGCAGGGTCCGCACGGATGGAGGGAGAGACGCGATATATCAGCATCGGACGCGTCGTTAGTACTATCTAGTAGCGCAATCGTTGCACAAGAAGGACTAGCTATTCTATAGCTACATTTACATGGTGTAAAACCACAGCAATGTGCCAAATCAACAAAAAACAGAACCCACCTCTGCGGGAACATCTTTCGAGCCTTCTTATTGGCAATCCACTCGCTGCCGTGCCCACCGTTCCTGTGCATGTACTGTTTGTTAGCTCTCTGCTCATGTTGACTCTGGTTTGAGGATGGTCTACTTACCATTGGACATACCAGCGATAGCCGGTGCCCTCCTCTTCCTGCTCGAGGGTCTCGAGCGCTTGGATGCAATGCTGTAAAGGTAAAGGAACGGCGTCAGCTGTGTGTGAGCGAAGCGTGCAATAGACAAGAGTGGTGTATGACTCACCTCCCATGTGGCCTCCCGGGCGAATACGACCGACCCAGGAGAGGCAGTGGCCTCCTCCTTTTCCTTCTCAATCTCTACTGATTTGTTGGACTTGTCCTTCTTGCTGGTTTTGCTGGTCGAAGCGGTTGCCACGTTCTCGTCGGTGAAGTCGCGGCTCTTGTCGCCGGCTGTGCTCTTGCGCTTTTTGGCCGGGGCGGTGATGGGCTCGGGCTCAGGCGAGGGCGAAGGCGGGGCGACGACCTTCTCCTTCTTGCTGAGGCTTTTTCGAGGAGCGGGAGCGGCCGGAAGATCCTCGTCCGAGTCGATGTCGACCGGAACCGGCGCCTGCGCCTTCTTCTCCTTCTTCTTGCGGGGAGGCTCCTCCTCCTCCGCCTCCCTCTCCGCAGCGGCGCTCTCGCGCTTCTTGCGCTTGCTGGACTCCTCGACCGAGTCCTTGCTGCTGGGCGGTCGGTCGGCCTTCAGCTTGGCGACCTTGCTCTTCTTCCTGGCACCGTCCTCCGGGACGACGTTGCCTTTTCGGGCTGCCTTGTCGATGTAGGCGTCAAGGATAGACTCGGCGCCCTCCATCAGGGAGCTGCGCGGCTCCCATGTGTCGTCCGAGGATGGGTAGCCCTGTGTGGCGGGGAGTAGAAGCAATGATATGATTAGACACCGCTGTACTGCCATGAAGCTGTCATGTGCGTCTTTGCTGGAGGACAGCCTCAGGCGACTCACCTTCCAGTGCACGACTGTGTGTGGAGAATCGAATTCAAGCGTCAGTGATGATCCGGCGAAATCAACGAGACGCGTCAAACAGCATTCAGACTCACGGAACTCCTGGCTGACGTAGCCATCTTCGTCGACAGTCTCCTGCTCGTGGTGTCGGGAGATATGTCGACGCGTGCAGTTGTGTACAGTCGCGAGGCGGAGAAGGGAAAGCCGATCGAGATTAGCATCAGCCAGCAAGTCTGACCCCGAAAGGCTAGCAGGGGCAAACAGAGATGAAGGCACTTACCCTGTGGGCCAGTACGGTATCGACCTCGAAGATCTCGTCCTGGGGACTGGGCACTCGTGTCTTCTTTGCCATGTTGTTGACTTTGTTGACTGTGTTGACTTTGTTGACTTTGTTGATGTTGTTCAAGGGTGCTTGACTCGGGTTGTAGACTATTGAATGGAGTTTGTTGATGAATTAGCGAGCCGTAAAGTCGGCGGGCTTGACTTTTGCTAATCGAGCTTACCGAGGATTAGAATTGGCTTGAAGAAGGGCGAGACGAGCGACTCTAGAGTTTCGCAAGGAGGAGTAGATGAGGTGTGAGGAGGATATGTGTAGCTTCGGAGATGTCGTTCTGCGGTGTTTCCGTGCTGCTGTGCTTCTTGCCAGATGTTGTTGTTCTACGCTTGTATTGCTTGTGAGGTGAAGGGAGTCAAGAGTCAAGGGCTGGCAGCGGTTAAGCCCATTCAAGACCGATTAGAAACGAGGCGGCTCGAGGGTCAAGGGAAGTCAAGCCAATCCGACGACGTCAAGCTAACTGTATAGCAGCCGAACCAGGCCGAGAGAAGGCTCAAATGTAGAAGTGGTCCTCCCGGGCTGTCTCTGACACTCCTGCACTCCATTCGCACTGCTCTCTCCGGTGGAGCTACGCGTTTCGCGCGTCCTTGCAGGTCGTTTACAACTTAACTTGCTTGACTCTGCTCCGACTGCTTGAACCAAGTTTTGCTAAGACGGAGGGGTGAAGCGGAACACTCACGGAACAACGGCAATCCATCATCACAGCAGCAAGAGCGACAGCAGCGACACAGCACTCACTCCACCAGATTGCTCGCCAGACAAGCTCAGAATGGGCAAAAGAGTGAGACTGCGGCCCGCTCTGGTACAGCGAGCTCAAACATCTCGCTGAAGCAACTGGACGTCGATGGTGACTGACCACAGGGAGGACGCGGAGGAGGCAGCGGCGGTCAACGAGCACCACACGCGCATCGCAAGAACGCCTCAAAGGGTATGGGAGATGGTCGTGACAGGGACGCCGGCGCGTACGACCTGCAGATCGGGACGAGCAAGGACTTTGAGACGTACTACCAGTCCCAAAATGTCCTCGAGCCGGAGGAGTGGGACGAATTCTTGAGCGTCGCACAGCAGCCGCTACCGACCACATTCAGGGTCACCTCGTCGCGCGCTGCGTCCAAGGCCGTCAACGCCCACGTCGAGCAGGAGTTCGTCCCGTTCCTCAGCGGCGTCGTCTACGAGGGCGTCCAGCAGCAGCCTCCGAGAAAGCTCACATGGTACCCCGGAGGACACGCATGGCAGCTCAACACGGCAAAGCACGTCGTGCGCAAGAGTCCTGAGTTCGCCAAGTGGGTGCTAGCCCCGACCAGCAGGCTGCTGCCACCCGGAGTGCGCAAGCTGACGGTGCCTCTCCTGTACCCGTCTGCCAGGTTTCAACAATTCCTCGTTCATGAGACCGACTCGGTGAGCAAGCCTCAAGCACTCTTCCATGGCGGTGTCGAGATAGCAACGCGAGAGACTAACATGCTGTCGTCCTCCCGTACGCTCACAGGGCAACATCTCGAGGCAGGAAGCCGTTTCCATGATCCCTCCTCTCCTGCTAGGCGTTGAGCCGCACCACTTCGTGAGCTGTGCTGATCTTGCACAGCAGGCGTGCTTTTCCTGACTACCCGCGCCCATCACTAGGTCCTCGACTGCTGCGCCGCTCCTGGGAGCAAGACGACGCAGCTTTTGGAAGCCCTGCACGCTCGTACAGCGGAAGGCGAATCAGGCGAGCCTTTACCCGCAGGTATCCTCATTGCCAACGATAGCGATGCCAAGAGGTGCCACATGCTGGTGCATCAATCCTTGAATCGCGTCGGCAGCCCGAATACCATGATCACCAACCTAGACGCGTCTGCCATCCCGACACTCTACTTGCCAGCTAAGAACGCTCGAGGCCGGCGAGCCCTGCAATTCGACCGCATCTTGTGCGACGTGCCATGTAGTGGCGATGGGACAACCAGGAAGAACCCCAACATCTGGAAGACCTGGAAGCCTGCCGATGGACTGGGCTTGCACCTGCTGCAGCTGCGCATCCTGCTGCGCGCCATCCAGATGCTCAAGCCTGGGGGACGCCTTGTCTACTCGACGTGCTCGTACAACCCGATCGAAAATGAGGCTGTAGTCTCGGCAGCTCTGAACGCTTGTCGTGAGTGGCGCTCGCACTGCACCAGAAGTAATTGGCGCTGACCTAGCTGTCGTGACGTGCACAGCCGACATGTCTCTCATCGAGGCCACGGACCAGCTTCCAGGCTTGCAACGAAGGAGAGGCTTGACAACCTGGAAGGTGTACGACAAGCGCATGCAGATGTATGCCACTCGCGCAGATTACGAGGGTCCTCGTGAGCCAAGAAATAAGGGCGAGAAGCAAGAGAAGCCGGTCGCCGACTCTTGCTGGCCCAGCGGCAACGAGGCTGAGCTCGGTCTCGACAAATGTCTTCGCCTCTACCCGCACCTGCAAGACACGGGCGGCTTCTTCGTCGCGCTCCTCGAGAAAGCGGGCAATGAAAGCCGGCAGGAAGCCCAGCCTACCGATCCCGCAGTAACTGCCGAAGCGGAGAAGGTGGCAGAGGAGGTCAAAGTGGAGGCCGGCTCAGCCGAGGTCGTACCGGAGGCAGCTCCAACTGGCACAAAGAGGCCAGCATCTCCCTTTGCGGAACAGCCGGGAGCCATCAAGAAGGCCAAAACGGCGACTGCGACGCCCTCAAACCAGACACCGAAGGGGTCCGATGACGAGGCGGAGAAACGCGAAGGTGGAGGCAGACCTTTCAATGAGGAACCCTATGCCTTCCTCGCGCCGGACAACGAGGAAGTCAAGAAGTGCATGTGAGTGATGCGCAAACCGGCGACATACCTTGGTTGCTTGCAGCTAACACCTGGCGTCTCAGCAACTTCTTCGAGCTTTCAAAAGACTTCCCGTCAGACAGCCTGTTCGTTCGCAATCAGTCCGGAGAGGCCCTTCGCTCCATCTATGTCACGTCGCCCACGGTCAAGAGCGTTATTGATAACAACTCGTACACCAAGATGCGACTCGTCTCTTGCGGCGTAAAGCTGTTCGCCAGGCAGGACTCCAGCAAGGACGGCACATATGCTTGCAAGTGGCGTATCTTGCAAGACGGCATGAACGTCATCAGCAACTACATGGGCCCTCGGCGCAAGACGACTGCTAGCCTGAAGACGCTGCGCAAGCTCGTCGAGACGCAGTACCCAGGCACCGACAAGTTCGAGGATGATGTCGAGTTCTCCGAGGCTGTCAAGGCACTCGATAACGGCAGCTTCATCTGCGAATTCCAGCCTGGAGAGGAGTCAGGTGGACGTCTCGAGAACAGCATCACCCTCCCGCTATGGAAGGCGCCGGTCTCGCTCTGCCTGATGGTGGAGAAGATGGAGAAGCGCGGGATCTCGATGCGCATCTTTGGCGAGGACATCAGCGCTCTGACGAAGGAGAAGGGCAAGAAGCAGCCGAGGCAGGATGACAGCGTGCAGAATGGCGACGCGCCGGCGCCTGCAAGCGCAGCAGACGAAGCCGAGAAGCAGGCAAAAGCGGATGAGCAGCCAGAGACAGGCGCGGCCCAGACTGAGCCTGACACCAGTCAGACCCCCGAAGCTCAAGCGCCTGTAGATGCCTAATAGCGTGTCTCTGTATGCAAGAGCTGTCTTCTTGCAGGCACACACTGCACGAGCTGCACGTGCCCTGCCTGGTCTTGAGCTTCCGGCGCCCCGTCTGCCCCGACACATCTGGGGAGCAGCTTGCGCCATTCGCAGTGTACGCCGCTCATCTTGTGCTTGGGTGGGTAGGTGGGGGGGAATGGAGCTGCTCTGGAGATCTGACCTGCCCTGTCCTGCCAGCCCGTGTCCGTAGCTCGCGCTCAGCTCGTCTCGGCTTTGCTCTTCTCTTCCGATCCACCGCAGTAGAGATACAGCACCTCGATAGAACAGAAGCCTACGCGTAGTAGAGCATTCTGAGCACCGTATCGCCTGGTCGCAGTAGCAAGACGTCTGCTGCAATCGTAGCTGGCATAGAGAGATGGAGGAGCAGCTAGCAGTGGCAGGATCGAGCAATCTGGTCAAGCCGTTCGAGGTGTACAACCGCGCGCTGCAGAGGGAGATACAGCAGCTGGTGCAGCGCTTCGAGTACAGGAGGACGGTAGAGCATGCCGTCGAGCGGCTCCCGCGCGCGGAGCTCGGGCTTATAGTTGACGAGATGCTCGAGCGTCTGCCGGCGTGGGACACTGC
Organism: Symmetrospora coprosmae; assembly: GCA_008802785.1. Taxonomy (NCBI): domain Eukaryota; kingdom Fungi; phylum Basidiomycota; class Cystobasidiomycetes; family Symmetrosporaceae; genus Symmetrospora; species Symmetrospora coprosmae. The sequence goes on along the minus strand of VUYT01000012.1, from coordinate 168,991 downwards.
GAGCGAGAACCTCCGCATGGCTCGGGAGAAAGCACTGGAGAGGGCAGTTGTGAACCTAGTGCGTGCATTGTCTTCGTCTCGGGGCACGTACGGTGCTGACCCGACCATCCCGCGTCACCGTCGCAGCCCTCACTCGTCAATGCGCCGTGGGTCGACGACGAGGCCCATCTGCTCATCTATCATGACGTGCTCGATGTGCTCCTCGTCTGCGACGAGAGGCAACTGCTCGAAGCGTCTATGGTGTCGATGGCCATAGAAGCAATGCTCGAGGTGCAGAGCGTGCAGAACGCAGAGTACCTCTTCGGATACCTTGAGAACAGAAGAGCCGACTTGACGAGGGTGAGTAGCTCCGTAAGCCCGCTTCAGACAAGACGGTAGAAGCTTATGCGCGTGCGGTCTTCGCTATAAAGGGCATGGTACCAGCTCGCGGAAAGGCACTTGTCCTGCTCCGTCTGCTGAACGAGCTCCTGCGACGCCTCAGCAAGTCTACGCGAACCGTCTTCTGCGGTCGCATCCTGCTCTTCTTAGGCAACATCTTTCCACTGGGAGAGCGCAGCGGAGTAAATTTGCGGGGAGAGTTCAACAAGGAGAACGTGACGACTTTCGAGGTGGACGACAGTTCGATGGCAGCGAGAGAGGAGACCTCGGAACTAGAACCGTCCGAAGCGGAAGGCAAAGGTAGCGGAGAGGCGAAGATGGAACAAGATGCGCCCGAATCTGCTGCCAAGGACGAGCCAGAGAAGCCATTGGCCGGCCCACGCAAGCACAAGATCAGCATAGAGGGACCTGAAGACGGAGAGGAAGTGGAGGAGGCGCGCGGGAGTGGGGCGAAGAACCAAGGGATGAACGTCGATGTGAATGTCGATGCCAAGGCAACGAAAGCGGCAGAAGCTGCTGACAGCAAGCTCGTACCTCCGGTGCAGAGGGCTGATGCGAGCCGCGGGCCAAAGGAGCCCGAGTTCTACCTCCTCTTCTGGTCAATGCAGCGGTACTTTTCCGACCCACCGTCACTCTTCGCCCAGACGGTCAGCTCCGGCCTGCCATCCGCATTGTCAGACTACGCGGCCACCTTCCCATCGGTGCCCCCGCTGTCCAAGGATGGCACAGTCTCGACAGCCGTTACAGCCGCCGCCACGCCGAATCTCACTTTGTTACGCCAAGGCGTGCAGAAGATGCTAGACGTCTTCGCAGGGGCGTCAAAAAAAGAAAAGGCGCTACAGGGAGCCGCCAAGGATGGCATCTCCAAGAGCAGCACCCGCAGACCCGCCGCCGGCAACGCAGATAGCGTCCCAGCCTCCGCTACCTCTGTCTCGAGCAGTGCCGCGGACGATGTGCGCAAGATGTTCTTCTACCCTAAATTCCTAACGAGCAAGACCCTGCTGGACCTGGAAGTGGCCGACTCGAGCTTCCGGAAACAGGTCCTCGTCCAGTGCCTCATCCTCTTCCAGTACCTCCATTCGTTCACCGAGGCGGCCCGCCTCAAGCTCAACATTTCGCTCACGCAGGCCAACCGCACGCTGCAATTGCCGTATCGGCTGTCAGAGGCAGATAATAAATGGGTTTCGGACCTGGAGGCGCGCACATATACCGAGATCTCGCGGACGCCTCCGGATGGAGAGTATTTTGTCAAGACGGTCCGGCTAGTTCTCCAAGGGGAGCGAAACTGGGTGAGCCTCACGCCGTACGCCTGGCCGCCATGCGCAGCGAAAGCTAATGCTTTAGCGCCCTAGACTTTCTGGAAAGCGAATTCGTGCCAGCAAATGGAACAGCCAGCGCTGGACGACTCGGCGTCTGAAGCCGCCCGGACTAGTAAGAAGAAGCTAGAGCAGCCTGCACCCGGCTTTCCGTACAAGGCGGGTACGGCGGCACTATCGCGCCTCTGGGTGAATGAGCAAAAGAAGCCAGAAGACCTTGTCAAGCCCACCAGGTGAGTATACGTGGGCATACTCGCAGGCTCAGCGCGAGCTGAAAGACCTGGCCATGTCGTGAAGGACGCTGGACGAGTGTACAGAAGCGTACAAGAAGCAGGATGATCTAGTGCAGGGCAAGATCATGGACCTAGAACTGGAAAACATGTCCCCGGCGCAAAGGGCCCTTGATCCCGAACTTCAGCAGCTGAACGAGGTGAGTCTGATGATGCACGCGCCTTGCCCAGAATCTACGACTGATGCTCGTGCTTGATAGCGCAAGGCGTCAATAGCGTGGCGAAGCTTGCGGATAGCATCAGCTAGCCAGCTCCATCTCTTTGCCAGGATCGGATACAGCGATATTGGCAAATTGTCAGAGGAGATCCAGAAGGCAGCGACGGCACCGAGCCAGGCGAGCCGCAAGACGACACCAGGAGCGGCGAAAGAAGAGGATGCAGGAACTGAGATGGCTACCCCGGCGTCAGTGGAGGCTGCGGCAGGCGACGAGCCCGCGACCAAGACGATGACAGCGGAGAGCGCCGACCATGAAGCGCCCGCTGCCGATGTCCAGGCCAAGCGTCCACGCGCAGACAGCGGCATGGACATCGATGAGCATGCAAAGAAGCCAAAGGTGGAATGAGAAATCTTGTGCTATATCTACACATCACTGCAGAATAGTCGAGGCTGCTAAAATCACTGGCCCGCGCGCATCTTCTCGATCCGACTCTGGCTGTACGAGACAATGCTGCGAGGGTAAGGGGGCATCAGCCCTGATGATACGAGCCATGCATACTGCTGCTGATGCTAACTCACTAGTCGTGGTCGAAGGTCTCGCTCCACGAGGGTCGAGACATCAAGGCGTCCGTGTACTCCGCAAACAACGCAAACTCGCCCTTCGGGTCGTAGAGCCGGTTGGCGAGATCGGACGACTTCAAAGGCTCAATGGTCGACGCGAAAGCCTTCAAGCGCCCGACGAAGGGGGCGATGCCGAGGTCGGCAATGCCAGGCTGGCTGCCATGCCAGAAGGGACCGCCGCTCTTCTCCTTCCGCTTTGCCAGAATGCTCTGGATCTCCTTCACGGCGGGGTAGATGTCGGCGACCTTGTCGGCCTCGCCTCGATATAGGGTTGCCATGAATGGCCCTTGGACGAGTTGATGGTATCGCTCGATGAAGTAGCGCGCCTCGGCTGCATTTGCAGGTTGTAGGAAGAGGGCAACAGGTGCACGCAATAACGTATGTCAGTTCGAAGCCTTCGAACATGATCAGCAGGGAGCAGTCCCACCTCTCTCGATAGGGTCGGACGGAGTAAGAGTTCTAGCGCCTCTGACGTCCGCAAGCTCGCTGATGAGCTCGAGGAGCACGCCGGACTCTGGGATCCTTGGCACGCCTTCGTCCTTCTCATCGGTACCGCCAATCTGAAGCACAGGCACCTTCGAAGCCGGATTGATCTTGTCGTTGTAGAAGTCGGGCTTGTTCTGCAGATCGATTTCCTGGATGCTGTGATCCAGTCCAGTCTCGATGAGGGCCAGAGTCGCGCGCTGCGCCCACGGGCAGACGCGGGCGGACCATAGGACGAGGTTTCCGGACTTGGCAGCAGTGTTGGCCATGGCAAGAAGTAATGAAAGGATGAATGTGGAAGGGGTTAGCGGTTGTGAGCAGAGGGAAGGAGCACGCCTGGCCTCGTCTCGTGGCTTTTATGCGGGATTGCGCGATCCGTCAAGTCCGCCCGTGCCTGGCACGTGACCTGAGTAAGCAGCTGCTGAATCATTCACGTCACATCCGGCCGGCGCAAGGCGGATGGGGGAGCGTTGCGATGTAACATGACCGAGACCGTAGAGAGTGGAAGGTTGACAACAAGCACATGTGTACCTACACGCTACGAGCCGGTCCATGCTCTGCGCGCGCTCCACGCTAGCTATCGGATGCCGGACCACCGCGGAGCCTCTGCTCTCATGTACGCCCGTCCTCTGCTTCTGCTGCCAACGCCCATCGCTCTCCGGACGTCTGCCAGTCCCAAGCTGTCCATCTCCTCCGTGAGGACCTTCGCGGCGGACGACAGCACCCATCCGGCAACAGCGACCTTGATCAGATTGACCATCGAGGATGGGCCGCCGGCATGTCCAGGATCGTTAATGGCGTCGCCCTTGTTTGCCATCTCCTTGTATAGCTGCCAGAAGCTCTTCTCGACCGGGAACTGCTTCAGATCGACGTCGATCGGCACGACAACTTTTTGATCGTCCACCTCAAACTTCATGCCCGGCAGGATCTCCTGGATCGCTTCCGCGTCCGTAATGCCTGGCTTTTCAAGCTTGAGTGCTGCCAACGAGCGGGTCTACCATGCAGAGAAATGCGTTCAGCGAGGCGATCAGCCGCTCAATGAGCAGGATGCAGTGACCCACTAGGTAGACCTCCGCTGCGAGTGCGGCTGCATCCCGGATACCTCCAAGTCCGTCCACGATGCCTCGCCCGAGCGGACCGGATTCTAGTGATACGGCCTCTGAGCTTCCTGTCGATATCGCATCCGCAGCTTCGACAGGCTCCTCTACGACCGAGAAGGGCGACATCTCTTGCCCCTCAGCCAATTGCACTCCTTCTCCAGCTTTACTTGCTGCGGTCGAGGGTGTGTCTTGCTTCTGCTGACTAGCTCCAGAGTGTGGCAGTCTCACAGTACCCGGCAGGTCTTCCACTGCCGGCCTATTCTTGTTGACCTCTTCGAGCATGTCGAAAGCCATCTGGCCCGTGTAGACCCGCCCTCCAGCCAGGTGCTGGATCATGTCCGGGTGCATCTCTCGCCCTTCCACCACGCGGCTTTTGAAGTCATCGTACATCTCGTCGACGTGCATCTTGTACTTTGCCAAATTGGGCCCCGTGAGCTCCTTCGTCAGGTCTGAGTAGTCGGACCCAGTCAGGATGGACTGAACGGTAACCTTAAGCTTGTCCGTGAAGGTAGGAGTGAAGGACGGGCGCAGGGCGGCAACGCCGATAGAGCCTGTAAGGGTGCTCGCTAAGAACCATCGGGACCTCTCGAGTTAGCCTGCAGATACTGAGACGCTGTCCTGTGCATGGACATTCTACTCACCATGAGCCATGATCGCATCGCTGCGGATAGAGAGACTCGATTCAGCTCAGGCTGGCTGGATCTTGATGCTCGCGAGGACCTACGTATGACATGCAGCGAGATACCCTCCGCTAGCGGCAGCATTGCTGAAGCTGGCAATGACGACCTTGCCCTTCTTCTCGCGGAGGTCTCGAACAGCCTGGTCGATGCTGTCGGAGTCGACTACTCCGCCACCGCCCGAGTCGATCCGGAGGACGACACAGCCGATGTCGTCGTCCTCGCCTGCTTGCCGCAAGCCCCTCACAACAGACCCAGCGTCGAAGTCGCCCTACGCGCACAGAGGCAAAAAGCGTATTTCAGCGGAGGACCATGCCACTGTTTATGCCGGGCATACACTCACACTTTCACCGATAGTTCCCATGAGATAGACGACGCCCACGTCCATGATAGGCTCCTTGCTGCGTGCCATCGCCCTATTCATCACCCTGTGGTAATGGTAGAATCCCTGAAGAGACTGCGCATTGGCCTGTGGATCCCTTCCATGCACAGCAGATGAGCACCCACCATGAGCTTATTGTCTTCGCTTCCTCCATGCTCAGCTTCTAGGACGCTGTCCAGCACGTATTGCCGGTAAGAGATGCCAGTGATGAGACCATTCTCGGCAGCTTCCTTGGCCGAATAGGGGCCTCCCATGGTGATGTCTCGCATCTGTCGCAGCCGAGATGTTCAGCCGTCCTGCTCTCAGTAGGCTGGTCAGCCACGAGAGCGCCTTACCTTTTGCAAGGCTGCATCTCCTCCGACTGTCAGCGACTTTGGCAGCGCGGCATCTGCCTTTGGCAGCGCGGCATCTGCCTCCGCGGCTGTCGTAGAGTGCGCGCCGATTTCCTTTGTTTCGTCGCCTTCCGGAGACACCCTACTTGATGTTGGCACTTCGCTCGTCTCCAGCGGACTTGCCAGCGTAAGCGGTTGGTTCGAAGCAGTTTCCACAGACTCCGCAGCCAATCCTTGTGCACTCGAGCTAGCATCGCTGTCCAGAGGTAATGTAGCTGGACCGACGCTGTATCTGTTGCGCGCTATCCGGCCGAGCATGAGGTCGTTCAGGCTGTTCATGATTTCGAGCTGGTTCTCGGTTTGCGGCGCGGAGAGCTTTTCTGACGTGTACTGCGCGATAAACGACTTGTATTCCTCACGCGCTTCTGCCTGGACCGTGATGCCAAGCCAGTCGATGAGGCGCTTGAAGAAGGGCAGCTGGCTGCCTAGGCCTGTAAGCGGTACTTCGCCTGTTGGCTGTACGTAGATCTGTGCGCTCGTGCGTGTGGAGGAGTCGGAATCGCTGCTAAGCGCAAAGTCGCTTCTTTTCTTGAGCATTGAGACATACTCACCTCCTGGAAAGACGATGCTAGCGCATACTGCCCCTGACTGTCGAAAGTATCTGTGAAAGCGATGGACCTCCAGTTCTCGGCGCCGAGCCGCTCGTTCTTGAAGGTGTTCAGCTCTTCAACGGCATCGCATATCTCTTCTATCTGCGCTAGGCCTAGCGAATACGGCGACTGAACGGCAGGCGAGGACAAGGAGGAGAAGTCGGCAATGATGCCTTTCTGTTTGGAAGGGACGGGCGAAGGAGGACGGTCAGTACCGGACGCGTTCTCAGCAGACAAAGGGTAAGATAGGATCCTGCTCACTATCCGGTCATCTCGAGCAGCCCAGCTCAGCGTCTTCACGACGTCGAAAATGGTCATGATCCTCGCTGGTTCATCGCTGCCGCCTCCGCCGCTCGTAAACAGCAGATTGCTGAGCACATTCGCAGAGCTCTTTGCCTCGACGATCCCTCCATCGTAGATCTTCCAGTACAGGTACGAGCTCGGGTGGATGCGGTCCCGCTTGCGAGCATGCACCGCTGCAGACAGGTACGACGAGCCGAGGTACAGCAGCACCGCTCCACCGAAGAAGCCTCGGCGGTGCGCATTAACGAAGGCGATGGTGCGGAAAGCGCGCGTGCCCTTGAGCTGAGCGTAGCGCGCTCGGATCCTGGGGAAACGAGGTGAGGCGTTGCTGTTGCTGCTGGTGGTGGTGCCGGCGCCTGCTGAGGAGCTGCCGGGGAATGACGAGGCACTCGAGCCAGGGGCAGAAGAGCTTGAGCCAGGGAAGCTAGAGGAAGAGGAGGACGACGAAGAAGGCAGAGGAGCCGGCATAGCGCGTCCGAGTGAAGGAGGAGGTCCTCTTGCGCCGCCTGGTCTGCTTCTATTGCTCGCCATGGTCGAGGCTGGATACGTCGATTGGGACAAGAGCGAGCTGGAAGCACGAGACCGAGATGCGGTCAGGCAGCTTCGAGACGTTTGGGCAAACAGCAAGTCATTGCTCTGCAGTCTATTGCATCACTGCCCTATGGCTACATGGTGTGGGAGTCGCGACACTTGGAGTCACGTCACAGCCCGTCTCGTTACGTCCCCGCTCGCGAACGCGATCTGCCCAGTTGGAAACCAGACTTGTGCAGCGCAGGCGTGTACACAGATTGCGGCCCATTTGTTGCGGCAGGCACAGGCGCCGCGACGCCTGCAGCTCCTCCTTCCGCGCCCTTCTTGGCCTGGCTCCTCAGGTCCGCAATGGACGCATGCTGCTTGAGCATTCCGAATCCCGCAGCAAACGCATGCGTGCTGCTCTTTTTTGCGGGTAGAGGGGGTGCAGTGTCCATTTCCCGCGGAAGGGCAGGCAATGCAGCTGAGGCCGACCCGTCTCTGACCCCCTCCCTTGGGAAGAAGCTGGGCTCGAGAGCTGACGCCGGCGCCGTCCCTATCCCGACGTTTGACGTTGCGAGCGAGATGAGAGAGGGCGAAGCAGAGCCTCCGGAGCCCGACCTCTTGAGACGTGCAGCAAAGAAGGATGTGGCGCTGCTCTTAAGACCTGTGCTGCTCTGCGTCGGGGTTCCCGGCAGTGGCGAGGTGGGTAGCGGAATGCTCGTTGCGTTCAGGTAGGCCAGCGTATGCTGCAGATGCGGAGCCGGGATCGGAGGTACCGGCGGGAGATTCCTTGCAGTCGACGAAGACCAGAAGGGGCTGCCTTCGGTCGTGCTGGAACCCGGCGAACGGAGGCCCCCGGCGCTCGACGCGTTGCTACTAGAAGACGAGCTGGCTGCTCCTGACAGAATGTCGCTGGAAGAAGATCTCTCTCGCCGGGCATGCGAAGAGGAGGACGCGGTTGAAGAGCCTGTTGTGGCGAGTGGTGGCCTGCGTTCAGGAGAGGCAGTAGCGCTCGTTGCACTACCGACGAGATGCTTATAGGCAGCAGATGCCTGGAAACCGCTCTGAGCATTGTGGTCGCGAGCGTACATCCTTGCGACCGCCTTGCCGTGTTCGTTGCCAGATGTGGCGCTTGCTGTGCCACTGCCCGGCGGCATTGGACTCGGCGGGATGTCCATCGGGAGCTTGTGCTGCGGAGGAGTCTCCATTGTGTTGTACGTCAACCGGGCTCCAGTCGAGGAGGCTAGAGTAGGCGTTGACGGCACAGGAAGGCCGCTAGAAAGGAGCTTCAAAGGAAGCGGCGGCACGGCACCACTGCCGACCGACATGCCGAGCTTCTTCGCGCCCGGTGAGCCCGATGCGACAGTGACGCCTAGGCTCTGCGACAGAAAGCGAGGCAGTGCGGGCAACATCTTGCCTGATCTTGATGTGAGACTGTTCTCCTGTACCGCGTCCTCGTCATCCGGGTCGTGACCCAACTCTAGTGCACTCAATGCTTTCCTGCTGGCCTTTGCACTCCGCGCCCGCTTCGTCGCCTCTATGACGCCCCGGACTTCGTTCTGAATCTCCTGCACGACCTTGTCACTATAAGCGTGATCGGAGGGCGCGTAGCCGGAGTTGTTCTTGACAAAGGCGTTGGCGCCCTGTTGAATCAGAATACGGATGATGTCGATCTTGCCCCATGCTGCAGCGTAGTGGAGGGGAGTGTTACCTTCGTTGTCGTGCAGCTCGAAAGACGCGCCGAGGCTGAGCAGGGTCTGCGACACATGTCAGGTTGGGTCCATATTCAGCTTTGGCTGGACAACAACAGCGTGTGACAAAGCTCCCTACCATGACGGCATCTTCGCTGCCGGCCTGACAAGCCAAGCAGAGCGCTGTTGCTCCTTTCGAGTTGGTCCAGTCCACAAGATGGATACCGCTCTCATCATCGCTATGTGGGAGCAGCCTCGGTAAGCCTGGTCCGACCGCAGTGACGGCGGTCGGAGAGGACGTCTCAACCTACTCATAGACATCAGCAAAGCGAGCGTGGTACAGCGCGATGATTTCCGGGCAACCTCCTGCAGCTGCAATGTGTAGGATGTTGTCGCCATTTGTGTTCTGTGCGGGACAGTGAGATGAACCAAAGCCTGCGTCAGGTACAGTACGTCCTCAGCATCGATATGCAGCGAGCAGCCCACCTTGCTCATGCCTCCCTCCTCAACGCCCTGATCCAACAGCCACGCGACGACATCGACGAGCTTTTTCTCGGCCGCGAGAATCAGCGTCGGATTCCTGGAGTAGAGCTCTGGGTGGATGAGGCACTGTGCAAGGTTGTCGCTGGCAGGGTAGCGTACGCGCAGAGACGTCCACAGCCGGTCCAGCCGGGGGACATCTCCTTCGAGTGCGACGCGTCGGATCTGCTCGGCCGTCTTCTCCAGCGGGACATATGTCGATCTCGTCGAAGCCAGCGCGAGGAGATGGTCAGGCAGCGCTCGGCCCATCGTGGCTAGCTGCGGGCGGGAATCGTTGCTGCTTCTTCAGCTGCTTGAAAGGCACCGTTGAAGAGCCTGCACGAGCCTGCAGGCCACTGGCAGCTGCTCCTCCTTAGGCGAGTCCCGGAGGTTGAGCGTTCGGGGGCGCTACGTGCAGCTCTGTAACCGCGTATAGACGTCGATGCAGCTCGCGGTGCGATCCAGCACTCGCATTCTGGAGCCGACAAGGTGCGAGTGAGAGCGAAAGCCTTCATCGTGTCCATCGTTGATTCTCCGTCACTCCGTTTGAGGACCCATCCCCCGGTTGAGACCCAAACAAAGAACAAAGGGGTTCCGTCCGTACATCCTCGAGCTCGAGCCCGAGCCCGAGCCATCACGACAGGGCCGATGACACACAGGCACAGCTCGGACACCGACTGGCAGTAACGACGTGCATTGCGCGCAGCAGAGACATGGAGGATAGCATCTAACAACGACTAGTCTGACGTCTACTGCACAAGATGCCAGTCAAGCTTTTCGGCCCACTTGGGCAGGACCTCGGCGACTGCGAAGAAAGAAGAGGGACGTTCAGCTTCACATCGTCTTCGGTGTCAGCCAGGCCCGCTACGACTCACTCTGCTCGACATCCTTGTCTCCACGGCCGCTCAGGCACATGACAATGTTCTGGTCCTTCGGCAGCTCCTTTGCGAGCTGCACAGTGGCCCAGATGGCGTGCGCAGTCTCGAGTGCTGTGAAATGGCAAAGTCCCTCAGCAAAGTGTCGGATGACAGACCTTTCAGACCAGAGTGACGCACCGGGAATGATGCCCTCCTTCTCGCTGCACATCCTGAACCCGCGCAGGGCGTCCTCGTCCGTGGCAACCACGTACTCTGCGCGCCCGCTATCCTTGAGCCAGGCGTGCTCTGGCCCAACTCCCGGGTAGTCGAGTCCCGCGCTGATACTGTGCGTCTCCGTGATCTGCCCACTCGGCGTCTGCAGTAGATACGTCTTGACGCCGTGCAGGACGCCTACGGTGCCCTTGGCCAGCGTCGCAGAGTGGTATGGCGTGTCGACGCCGCTGCCTCCTGCCTCGACGCCAATGAGACGCACCGACTTGTCCTCGATGAAGGGGTGGAAGGTGCCGATAGCATTGCTGCCACCGCCGACGCACGCTACAACTGCATCGGGAAGCTTGCCAAGGCGATCGCGCAGCTGACTCTTGATCTCCTTGCCAATGACAGACTGAAAGTCGCGCACAATCGTCGGGAAGGGGTGCGGGCCGATGGCAGAGCCCACCAGATAGTGCGTCGTGTCGAGATGCGAGACCCACTCGCGCATCGCCTCGTTGATGGCATCCTTCAGCGTCTTTGACCCGCTCGCGACAGAGACGACCTTTGCGCCGAGCAGCTTCATCCGGAAGACGTTGAGCGCCTGCCGCCGCACGTCTTCGGCGCCCATGTACACGACGCATTCCAAGCCGAACTTGGCGCAGGCGGTCGCCGTGGCCACACCGTGCTGTCCTGCGCCCGTCTCGGCAATGATGCGCTTCTTGCCCAACCGCTTCGCGAGCAGGATTTGTCCGATCGCATTGTTGATCTTGTGCGAGCCAGTGTGATTGAGATCCTCGCGCTTCATCCAGATCTTGGCACCACCGGCGAACTCCGTTAGCCTCTCAGCGAGGTAGAGCTCTGATGGGCGGTTGATGTACGGGAAGTAGGATTCGTACTCCGCCCAGAAGGACGGGTCTGCCATCGCTGACCGGTGTGCTGCCTCGAGCTCGACCAAGCAGTCAAAAAGCGCTTCCGGAACATACTGCCCGCCGAACTCGCCGAACCGCGCAGGGAGCTGCTTGATGGGTGCCGACTCCTGCGAGTCCGCTGTCCCGGGTAAGGGCCCATTGTCGACCGTCTCTACGATTGGCACAATGTGTGCGGGCAGGCCATTGGCCTCCTCCTTCGCCCGCTCCACGACGTCGACCTCCGCCGTCAAGCCTGCATGACCGTTGCCGTTCGTCTTGACGGGCGCATCGTGACCATTGCCGAGCGCCTTTGCTCGTGCTTTGCGCTGACCACCGCCTCCAACCTCCTCGCAGAACTTGCGTAGCTCCTCGCACTCCTTGCCCTTTTCTGCCTTCTCCAGGATCTGGACGAGTTTGCTCCCGATGACGACACCATCTGCCTCCTCTCCGATCTGGACGAAATGTTCAGCCGTGGACACGCCAAAGCCGACAGCCAGCGGCGTGTTTGGGTTCGGTAGGTTGGACTTGATGCGGTTGAGGAGTTCGGGAAGAGCGGTAGAGACGGTAGACGAAGCGCCGGTCGTGCCCATCTTGCTGACGACATAGATGAACGAGTCGGCAATGCCGCCGAGGAAGGCAATGCGCTTGTCGGTGGTGGACGGGGCAATGAGCGGGACGTAGCTCATGCTGCACAGGGGAAGGTGGACATGCTTCAGTGTGAGCCAGGCTCCCGGCGCACCTGCTGGAAGCGACATAGCTGCTCACCCCTCTTCTGTGCAGATCTCGCGGAACTTGATGGCCTCCTCAGGCGGCAGGTCAACCATGATGAAGCCATTTGCACCGTACTCTCTTGCGTCGCGGACGGCCTCGCGCTCTCCATATGCTCGCATGGGGTTATAGTAGCCTGCTCACGGTCACGAGCGGAGAGATGGGGTCGTGGTAATGGATCAGCTTTGCATGCGAGAATCGTACTGCGACTGCATGGATCGCTCTCATGGCCCACCCATGAGCAGGACTGGCGCCTTGAGGCCCTTTGCTCTCGCTTCCTTGACGAAGGAGAGGACCATTGGGAGGTCGACATTTTGCTCGAGTGCCACCTACACGCAGGAGGGTTGCAGGTCAAGCCGCAGCCGCATCAGCACGAGAGCACATTCCGCCCCACGAAGGAGATCGGTACGCACCACGTTGGACTGCTGGATGGCGGGTCCGTCTGCGATGGGGTCCGAGAAGGGCACGCCGAGCTCGATAACGTCGGCGCCGCCGGCCTCCATTGCGAGCATGACATCGACCGTCATGTCGGGTCGCGGGAAGCCTGCAGTGACGAACGTCACAAAGACGGGCATGCTCTGTGTGTGTGATCCACAGGCGAGCATCGCTTCAGCTTCCTGCTGTTCCTTCGCTCTCTCGGTGCATGACTCGTCTGCGCAGGGGGGCGATGGGGATGTGGACGGGCTGCACCCACCAAGGCACGCTTGCTCTCGAACGTCTGCTTCAGATGATGAGCCATGATGTGCGTGTGGAATGCGCTGTGCTTGCGATCCTGCCTATAACTGCGCGAGTATCAGGAGGAAGCAGCAAGACTGAGCAGGTCAAGTCACGATTCCTAAAATCGACCCCCGGCGGGCCAGAAGCTGAGTCGAGTCGGGTCCTCGGGGGCAATCGCCCCGTACGGATGACCGCGGCCGTGACATGTCCTTCGCCCCACAAGATCACGGCAGGGCATGCGAAGACACTGGAACAGTCGCGATGATGAGCACGACCTTGTTAAGGCCAAACGGGTATACCAGATTACGAGAAGCAGAGGACTCGAGAAAGTAGAGCGGAGAGGACGCGTGACGTAAGAGAGCGACAAGACATCCATCTCTTTGCATGCGCGCCCGAAAGAGGAACCGAGGAGAAAAGAAAGAGACTACGATACACGGTATCGTGCTTGGACCTGACACCGGGTCAGGCCTCGCTCGACCGAGAAGTGGGGCATTCGAGAGAACAAGTCTCCCGAGATGCAGAAGAGTCGAAGGGGATCGCCGCAAGACTGGAAAACGTGCGGCCTGTCGCCAGGAGAGCCCATGTGTCGACGATGGCGCGCCTAGATGCGCTTGCGAATCATACGGCCCTTGTTGCCATGGTTGCGGAGGAACCGCTTCGCCTTCGCCGCAGGAGCGGTCGGGGCCGGGCCCTCAGCCGTCACGACGATAACGTGGGTGCGCGTCTGGACGATGACTTCCGTAGTGACAGGACCGAGAGTCTGCCTGTCGTGCCCGGTTGGGACTTCGGACGGAGAGGATGAGGTTTCCGACGGTGTTGCGGATGAGGAGGACGAGGCGTTCTCGACTGCCATTTGCTTGTGCTCGGCGGGGGCAGCCTCGGCCTCCTCTCCGTCCTTGGCAAAGATGTCGTTTTGCGCGCCGTTGCTGTAGCCCCACTCATCGTTGTAGAAGGGAGGACGCTGCGGGGCATTGTGGAGAATAAGCGCACTGACCATACGCAGACACACGTTGCCTTCAAACGCACCATCGGCTTCTCGAAGCTTCCAGTGTCGGCGATGTTCCAGCCCTCCTTGACGGCCGCTTGCCAGTATAGAGCTTGTTTCGCTCCCTTGACGCACTTGGACGGGTCATCAATGCAGCTGACGGGCACCTTGGGCTTTGCGAGGGGAACAGTCGACTTGGCGCCCGTGACGGTGCAGTCGAAGCCGTTCACTGTAGACGGGTGAAGGCGTCAATCAGTAAAGAAGCCATCTGCATCAGCTGCGCTGCACAGATCACTTACTGTAAATCTCGTTACCGTAGCCCTCGCCCTGGTCTGTGCCTGATTGTAGTATACAGTGACCTCGTCAGCGCCGACCTGGCAGTAGCATGTCAGAAGCCAGCCTACCGTGGATCCAGTTCCAGGAGCAGATGCACTTCTTGCCGTCGGGGCAGGCGGGCACTGCAAATCAGAGGAGATCAGCAAGAGTGAGTGTATCTACGCTCGGGAGCTGACTTACTGTCGGCAGGGATGTCGAACCAGGTCTCTCGCTTCCAGACGCAAGTGTGATTGGTCGAGAAGACGGTAAAGTCCTCTGGCTTTATGGAATTGATATCGTCGGTGTATGCGATGGCGAGGCCGCACCCCTTGGCGCCAGCCTCGTCGCGGACGTGCATGGGACCGTTCGAGGCCTCGACATTCGGCGAGCCGTAGGTCGCATGGCCATTGACGACGTTGACCTGAGGACACGAAGAGAGCAGGGTCAGCACAGCGTGGCCGCTAGCACTGCACTGTCGAAAGACCCACATCGCATGGCATGTCTCCGACAACAGCGCGCTGCTCGGGAACGAGACCGTACGACGTCCAAGCCTTGGAGCAGGAGTGCTCAATCATGACTCGGCCGCCGGCTGGCAGCTCCATGACGGCATTCGGAGTGGCGCCCTTGAGACCGTGGAACCTGCGGTGGTCTGACAATCAGTATTGCGCAGCGCAGAGGGTATTTCCAGGTATGCATAACATACCACCATTTGTCGAAGCTAAGGCCGTCGGCGTCCGCACGCAGCGGGTTCTAGTGACAGTAAGCGTAGTCAGCCTTCTGGTCTAGGACAAGCTGACGCATCAGCCCTCGCACCTTGATGAATTCAGTGTTGACAGGAGCATCGAACCACTGTTCTGGGCTGGTGCCAGAAGCGTTGAAGCCGTAGACTGTGTGAGTATTCGAGAGTAGGTCAGTTGGCGCTGTCGACTGTTTGGGCTTCAGGTTCGCAGCCTGCAGCAGACGGACCGGAAGGGTGGAAGATGCCCTGCAGAGGGGAAGTCAATGCACAGGATCAGCATCAGGCCGAAGTCTACATCTCTCATCCCCATCAGGCCGTCGATGGGTCCGACCGCGTTGAACTGGCTGTGTGGCCGCCAGCACGTAAGCGGAGCGAACTCACAATGTGAGCCAGCACAGGGCGGGAGACGAGGAGGAGTGCAGACGTGAGAAGAGTGAGCGAAGACGTTGACGACATGCTGAGGATGATGTCGAGGGTAGGGTGGATGTTCAGTGAGTAAGGTCGGGTCGGGGTTAAAGCGAATGTGGGTTTGGGCGTGAAATGGGAAAAGGAGAGTGGGAGTCGTGCAGACTGGTGGTGTGGGCTTGGTGCGCGCGCTAGAGAAGGCCTTTGTCGAAGGAGGATTGAGGCTGCCGGAGCGTCGAGGCGTAGAAAGTGGAGAGAGTGGAAGAGAAAGGCTCAGGCTCAAATGCTCAAAGATGCTCAAAGGCGCAGACTCGGCAGTGTGGGTTCCGCCAGACTCAGGGGTTCCGTGCACTCCGACCCAAACAAAGTGTCGAAATCGCGGCACGGGGCTTGAGCGTCAGCGCCAGCACTGCCAGTGGCAGGACCCTTTCCTCCTGGGCAGCAGCGGGATCAGCGAAGAGCTTCTGCAGCATACAGATCGCAATAGCCGAAGGCAGGCGTCTTTCAAGCTTTCTTCACGAGCGACACGAGCGAGCGGGGCTTTTGGCGGCTTGGTCCCGGTCAGCGGGTCCGTGCGAAGGCAACCCGTTCGATGCATGACAAAGCACTCTCGCACTCAAGGCAACGCTCGTATGGGTGTGAAGCCTCTCTATACATGGTCTGAATGGCATCTATCTACGTACGACTTCATTACAGCAGCTCGTCATCCTCAAGCACACCCAGCAGGCCGCCGACAGCCTCCTCGATGGTGTCGATATGGGTCCGCCAGTTGGCGACAGCGAGCATGTACGACAGGATGCGCAAGAATGCTGTACTTCGTATCGCCTCTTCGCCGTTCGGCTGCTTGACGAGCCGGCTCGTGAGGACGAGAATGTCGTGTCGCACCACCTCCACAGGCGCGAACCGCGTTCGGAGCGAGTCCTGCGGCAGGGGCGTCTTGCTGTGCAGCGCCGTTGTCAGGACGTAGAAGCGGTGCTTCATCAGACGCGTGTGGAAGCGCCGGTATGCGCCCATTGGTTCAAAGTGCGGGATCGGGCCAGCAAACGTCGAGTCTGCGAGACCATATCGCATCAGCGTCGGTCGGAACTGATCTGAATAGAGGTAAACCAACCCTGATCTCTACCCTCGTCAAAAGTAGACACAATGACACGCGCCTCGCGCAGCCTGTCCATGAGCAGCTGGCTGCCATTCATGCATTTCTTGTAGAGGTCGCCGCGAAACGGTCCAGCAAACTCCGGTTCCAGCTTGGCGAACGCAATCAGTGGGCCCATGTCGATCAGCTGTGCCTGAATGGCTCGCTCCCGCCGACTGAGCTCGGCAGCAACAGCTTCGATGGCCTCTCTCGGCGCGGGCGAGCCCGTCATCGTTTCCGCTTCAGCAGACACTGCGGCAGGCGGGCGTCAGTGACCGGTGCAAGTCGGGCGGCCGAGAAACGAAGAATAGCACTCACGTGCGGAAACATAGGCCGTGTGCAGGATATAGTATGCGCTGATTGAGCTTAGCAGCCGGGCGAGTGATTCTCGCAGTAGACGCTTGGCCGGTGCACGCAGCAGCAGATACTGGAAGGCGAAGGCGATGGCGAGAGCGATACACATGCTGACCTGCAGGCGGACTCGGGTACCATCAGCACAGCCACCGATGCAGGCCTGCAGCGATGTTTGCCGACTGACAATGGACTTGCCAGCACGCAGCGCCGGCGAATCGACGAATGTCGGGACATCGGCATAGATGACCATAGTGAAGCTGTGCAGGACCCACTCGTGAGCTCACGAGTTTCTCAGGGCACCGTGCGGCAGCCTGACCCACATGATCACGTTCGCCGCGTTGAGTGCAAGCAGGCCCAGCGCGAACATCGCGGGCTTGGTGTAGATGATCCAGGACATGGCGAGAGCGAAAGGAATCAGGAGACAGACGATGCCGTAACTGCGGGAGCACACGTTTGCGTGTGAGCTGATGATTACGGAAGTCTCGACTTTCGCGCGTCCGACACTTACGGATTGTATCTGTACCCTCCAACGTCGCGGAATATATAGCAGAGAGCCATCCCGTAGATTGAGCCCGAGACAGTACCGATGATCTGATTGATGAAGGTGAATAGCGTTTGGCCTGGCGCATGGGTGGAGTCAGCTGAAATGCATCTTTATTATGCTCTGATGAGACCGCTCACCCATTGATGGCGACATCGCTACTACCACAGAAAGGACACCGCCAGTCAAGCCATATGATGTGAAGAAGGCTCGAGATGACTGAAGTAGATCGAAGAAAAGTCAGGGGGGCCGCTGGACCGTCACTAATGTGCGTCACTAACAGGAGCAAGCAGAAGTGTAGTAAATGTGATTCCCTGCAGCCGAATGGTGTCAGCTGACTCGTCATCGCGAAGATCTCTGGGGAGTCGACTCACCGCAGCAGCTGTTTTCAAGGCAGTCAAGCTGATATCGCTCCTTAGCAGCGTCTCCACCTTGAGCAAGCGAGTAGCAAAATTCTCCCCCTTGGGCTGGACAGGCGTGCGGCCTTCGAGCAGGGCGAGCGCCTTGTACATCGGCATTGGTGATGCGGGACTTTTCTTCGTTGGCGCGGATGAGCCTGCGACGAGCGGCGCCTCGAGCCCGCTGGACGTGACTGGCTTTGGCGGCTTCTCCACGACGTGGAAATGCAGCCTGCTGCGCGTGCGCTTGCCAATGTCGCGGACAACGAGCTGGTGCAGTGCGTGCAGATCCTTGACAAACTCGCCATTCAGCCACATGATCGACGTCATGGTCAGGAGGAGGCGCGCCTCTCCTGCCTCGGACGTGCTCTTGTCGTCTGGCACGACGTCCTCCTTGCCCTTCCTCCGGCTTAGCGTGGCCGTTGCATCATCCGCGCCCGCAAGGCCTGCTTTCTCGCTCGGCTCGGGTGCTCCTGCTCCCAGCCTGCCTGACTTGCTGTTATAAGCTTCGACCTGACGCTTGCGCTCGCGCTCCTTTTCGGCCGAGAACGCGTCCGACCAAGCAGGTTGCGGCGAGTCAAGGAAGAGGTCGTCATTTGAGGGTCCCATCTGACCAGACACGAGCAGCTCAGCCAGCACATCTTGCTGAGACTCGCGGAACTTGAGGTGCGCGGCGAGCAGCGGCGAGATGGTGAGCCGCCGGCTGAGCTCTTGCATCTGCGCTTCGCCGCGACTGGATGATGGCGCGGTCGAGTGCGTCGGTCCGACAGTGGTGCTTGGCGAGAGCGGGGATGATAGGGCTGCAGCTGCTGCAGCGGCATGATCGGGATCGCCCTTTTCTGCTGAAGGCACCTCATTCAGTGTCGTCATTGATGTACGACGAGTTACTGCCGGCGAGCGGCCCCGAACAGGCGTGGGCGCGACGCCAATCTCCTTGTCGAGCTGCCGGCGGAGCCCCCGTTCGAGCGGGTTGCGGACCATCTCCTCGTGCCCAGGCCGTCTTGCCTGTCCATAGCCCATGTACGAGTCTGAGCGGCCCGGTCTCGTCCGAACCGCCCCGGTCTTGTCCACTCCAGCCTCGGCATCCTCCTCCTCCCCGCTGCCTCGGAAGTCCTCGTATTCGGGCAGCTCATCCACGCGCATCCCTTCCCCGAGCACTGCGCATATCTCGCGGATCGTGACCGAGATCTCCCTCCGCATGACCAGGAAGCTGGCCTTCGTGCTCGGCAAAAAGGCGGTGCGGAACAAGGTCGTGTCGCCTCCGGCTTTCTTGCTGGCTTCCGCGGCGATAATCGTCGAATGCGTGCCGATGAGGTCTTCTTGCAGCCGATGTGTCAGATCGATCATCTGCCGGTAGTCTTCCATGCCGAGCTTGCTCCAGTTGACCTCGAGGCCAGTCGTGCCGAGCTTCTGCTGTAGGATGCCAAAGTCTGCCCGAATGGACTGTGCGAGTCCCTGACGGACGGAGATCTCTTCTTCTGTAATCGTGAGCGTGTAGCTCTTGGCGAGAAGGCTGTTGTACAGGAGTGAGCTTCGTTGCCACCCGGCACGTATATGTCGGTAAGGCGAGGGCACACGCACTGCGAGAACGTCTTGATGTGGGACAAAGAGGTCACGAGTGTCCGCCGCAGCTCAGTTTCCGACGAGATTGGCAGGATGAGGAAGTTGACGGCGATGACGATAGCTCCGGCTAATGCGTAAGATTTGAGGTAGTCTTCGAGATAGTGCGGCGAGAACGGGTGGCCAGGCAGGATGAGACTCTGTGTAAGGTAGAGGGAGCTTCAGTTTATAAGCTAGCCGAATGCTGGCCGAGCGATCCGTGCAGACGCACCGTGTACAGCCCAGCGAAAGAGATCAGGATACCGAGCAGGGCCAGCCCAAAGAACTTCATCGACATTGCTTTCAGGACCGAGAAGAGGTAGATGACGAGGGTGAAAACGATACCCTGGGCGACTTGGGAGCTGCCCAGCTTTGCGAGAATGACAAAGGCCACGGCACCGAGACCAATACCCGTGAAAGCGAAGACGCATGCTATGGAGGGGAGGTAAACGGGGCCATGCGTTTAAGCTCGCGACGACGCGACGGCCGGTCAAGGCTTGACGCAGCGCACCTGCTATGACTTGACCGTAATTGGCGCCGGGAAACCCAGCAATTGCAACAACGGTAGCTGATGTGAGCGCGATGGGGTAGTGGAATCCGCTGCGGACACGCGGGGATAGGACGAGGATGTCCAAGATGATGAAAGCCAGAGCGCCCTTGAAGACGGCTAGAAGAAGCCTCGGAGGTGTCTTGCGCAGGGCGCGCAGGTTGTCCATGATTGCCATGTTAGACGGCCTAGTACCCTTGCTACGGCTACTAGTGGGCCACAGTGTCCTTGCTGCTGCGCGAACGTGTCAATCTTGCTCCGGTTCTTATCGTGTGCACGAGCGAGCTGTCTCGAGGCTGTCGGGCCCGGGTAGCTAGGAGCTTTCCGGGCTGAGCCGCAGCCGGCGGTGTGAATGAGGAGGAGATGTTCGAGGCGTACGTATGGGATGCTTATCAACTTTTCCTCGCAGGCTGCAGAAGCCAGAGAAGGCAGCTCAAAGAGTCGAAGAGAAGCTCCTAAAAGCAGGCGGCTCCGCTCGGGCCAAAGGCGGTACTACGCCACAGCGCCGGCCTCGGACCGAGCAGTCGCAGCGGCACGCGCTCTCTATACTCTGAAGTGTGACCGAATGCTCCTCTACAACCCGATAGCAGGCGTGTTGTTGAGGAGGAGGATCAGACTGCCAGTGAGCTTCAGTACAGCGGCAGCAGCAGCAGCACGGAGCAGGATGGGCGCAATCGTCAAGAACAGCGGGCCCGTCGATACGTCGGAGCGGGTAAAGGCCCTGAGGCAGCTCATGCAGAAGGAGGACGTCCAGGCTTAGTGCGTGGAGCATCACACCAGAGGAACATCGCGAGCATGCTGCATGCTGATTGCAACAATGGTACCGCTGACAGCGTCGTTGTATCGGAGGATGCCCATGCGAGCGAGTACTCCGTGAGCACTGTGCGAGTCTCCGCCAAAGCGTGACCGCGACGACTGACCTGCAGCCACTGCCTAACCTCAGGCACCCTGCGACCTGCGCCGAGCGTTCATCACAGGCTTCACTGGCAGTGCGGGTGCGTCTGCATGCGATCATCGCAGCTGAGAAGGACCTTCCCGGTTCTAACGGCGTGCCCTTACCTCCCGCTTGCCAGGCACGGCCGTCATCGAAAATGAGTCGGCCAGGCTGTTCACGGACGGACGCTACTTCCTCCAGGCGGGCCAGCAGCTCGACAACAACTGGAAGCTCATGAAGTCCGGGACAAAAGGTGGGCAGCGTCCGCTTAGCCAGCGGCCAGGTAAGCGAGAGTCTGGCGCTGACTGCCTTCGCCACTCTGCAGATGTCCCGACATGGCAAGAATACTTGCAGAGCGTGGGTCGAGCACATGAGCAGGCTATACAGCCCTGTACTTAATATGTGCCCATTTTGTCAACCCAGCTCGAAAGCACGCGCATCGGCATCGACCCTACACTCTTCTCCGCAGGTCCGCCACGAGCTTGCTTCTATCCCACGCGGCGGACCGTGTTGCCGAGCTGACTTGTGCCCTTCCGTATTGCCATTTAGACGACGCGAAAGATATCTCCGAGTCCCTCCTGCCATCGTCGAGTCTGGTCTCCATCGCGCGCAACCTCGTGGACGCCGTCTGGACAGACCGTCCACCGCGCCCGGAGAACCCGGCAACTGTACACCCGCCCGAGTACGCTGGTCGTTCTGTTGAGGACAAGCTCAGGGACGTGCGGGCCGCTCTCTCCGCGCACAAGGTCAAACACCTAAAGGGGACAATCGTGAACATGCTCGACGAGGTCGCATGGCTCTTCAACTTGCGCGGGACGGATATCCCGTATAACCCGGTCTTCTTCGCCTATGGCATCGTCACTGAGGATCAGGCGACTCTCTTTGTTGATAGCGACAAGCTCAACGACGCCGTGTACAAGCATCTCGGAAAGGCGGTCTCAGTCCGGCCGTACGAGGACATCCTGCCGGCCTGTCGCGAGCTCGGGCAGAGCTTGCAGTCGGGGCATAAGGTCGGATGACAGCTCTTCAAGCATGTCATGTCATACACGTGCTGATCAGCCGAACCCGGCCGTGCTCGCAGGTACTCGTCGGCAAGACTGCCTCGTTGGCGCTGGCTGAAGCCGTCGGGCTGGACTCGGTGCTCATCTCCGCATCAATCGTCAACGATCTCAAAGCCATCAAGAATGAGGTGGAACTTGAAGGCTTCAGGCAGTCACACATCCGGGATGGTGCGGCGCTGTCTGCATACTTCGCCTGGCTCGAGGAGGAGCTCGGCAAGGGCACGCGCATCACCGAGAGCGAAGGAGCGGACAAGCTCGAGGAGTATCGGTCGTGAGCGGCCGGTTTTTTGCGCTCGCACGGGGAGCTGGGCCTTACAGTCAGAACTCATCGTCGACTGTACTCCATTGCCAGAAAGCAAGAACACTTCCGAGGTCTCTCGTTTACCACCATAAGCTCGACAGGCCCGAACGCCGCCATCATCCACTACTCGCCAGATCCAGAGGATTGTGCCGTCATCGACCCCAAGCAGAGTGCGTCTCTGCCCCCATGAACGCGGTGCGGTGTTCCGACGAGGGACGAGGAACGCTGCTTATATTGATGTTGCCTTCCCAGTGTACCTATGCGACAGCGGCGGACAGTACACTGACGGCACGACGGACGTGACGCGTACCATGCACTTTGGCCAGCCATCGGACGAGGAAATCAACGCGTACACGCGGGTGCTGCAGGGGCATATCGCGGTCGACTCGTTCCAAATGCCCGTGCTCAGCACCGGGACGAACGGCTACCGGTTGGATGCACTGGCCCGGCAGTATCTCTGGGAAGACGGGCTCGACTATCGGCACGGCAGTGGGTGCCTATCCTTCGTAACGCGGGTGTCGGAACCCCTTCTAATGCCTTGATTCGCTCAAACAGCTGGACATGGTGTCGGCTCTTTCCTGAATGTGCACGAAGGGTAAGTTCTGCTCGACGTGAATTTCGCCAATCCTGCTGATGAGTCTCTGGCCTCGTCTAAGACCAATGGGCATCGGGATGCGCACCATCTACCACGAGCATGACCTGAAGCCTGGGCAGTGCATCTCGAACGAGCCGGGGTACTACAAAGACGGGCACTGGGGCATCCGCATCGAGTCGCTGATTCTCATCAAGGAGATTCAGACGAAGCATCAGTTTGGGGGCAACTGGCTCGGAGCGGAACGTATCACCATGGCGCCCATCCAGACGAAACTCGTCAACAAGCACATCATGACGCCTAAGCAGATCAAGTGGCTTAATGACTACAATGCAGAGGTGCACGAGAAGCTTCTGCCCCTGCTGAGGAACGACAAGCGGGCGCTGGACTGGCTAGAGAAGGAGTGCGCGCCGATATGATGGCATTGCGAGATCGAGGCGACAGGGTTCATGTAGCAGAACTAGCGAAGCACATACGAAATGGCGTAATAAGGCGCGGGGATGCTAGCATACAGCTGATCACAGGCACTCAGAGAAATGAGCTTCCGATAAGGAAGATAGACACGGATCGCCTATACATCGGTAGAGCTGCCTCGGAGCAGGACCGCTCCGATTTCCTCACACGCTCGCTGCAGCTTGGTCGAGTCTGGAATGGGTACGCTCGAGCCGAGCGAGAGAACCTCCATCCTTCCTGCAGGCAGATTGTGCACCATCTCGAGCAGCTTTGCCTCCGTGAAGAAAGGCTCATCGAAGTCGAGCTCGAGGTGCGTCAGGAAGAGGCTGGGCAGGGTGCGCTCGAGGAATGCAGTGCTGCTGCACAACTTGTTGGAGCACACTTGAAGCTCCTCGAGCAGCGGGCAGATGGCCGGTAAGTCGTCCAGCAGCTGTGCGAGGGGCGCTGCTGTATCTTCGGTGGGAACCGGCCGGAAGGTGACCTTCTGTAGCGAGAGGCGCAACAGACCTCGCCCGACCACCTCAAGGCCGCGCTTGAATCCACCCCGCGAGAGACGCATCGTTGAAGTGAGACGTAGAGAAGTCAATGTGTCCTTGGTCGCTCGAAGGAGTCCGACAAACGTGTCGTCGCCCAGCTCGGCATGGATGAGAGAGAGACTCGTCAGATGTAGCTTTGTAGGCAGCTGTACAGGAAGAGCCGAGATGACTTGGATGAGAGCAGGACTTTCGACTGTCGTGGTGGCGGTGACGACCGCACCCGGCGCCACTGCCAGGGCGGTCGCTGCTCCCGGAGCAGGGTCCGACAGATGGAAGAGCTCGACGGACCCGAGGTGCGGACATGCCCTCAGAAGCTGCCACAATTGCTGAACACTGAGCTTTGCGCTGATTTCGAGCTTGCGCAGCTGGCGGAGGTGGCAGAGGATATCCATCTGGTCTAACGAGAGCGTGGTAGTCTTGGGGAGGCGCAAGGTGAGCACTTGTACGCAGCGGGTCCGCTGAAGTACCTCGAAGGCGGTCTTGAGCGTCAGCGGATCAGACCCGGTGCACGCCGGCGGGGCCGTCGCCATGGACGCGCTGGGAGCGGGTGCTACCGCGATGCTCGGCGAAGCTGGTGTGTGGAAGTCTGGAAGATCCTGGCCCTCCTGTGCGGTCGCTACTCCGTCGGTCGCACTGTGAGCTGCCGCAGGCGAGATGTGAGGCTGGTCTGGCTGCAACCATGCAGGTTGCAGCAGCTCGACTGGCGATGGCGGGTCCTCGATGATGACCTCGTCGTCCTCCCAGGAGAAGGGTGCGACATGTGCTTGAAAGGGCGATGCCGGAGCTGCCGTCAAGTGGTCTGGAGGAATCGGGTAGTCGAATAGATGCTGAAGGGCGGGCGCGCTGGGCGATGCGAGAGCTGGGCTGACGGGTCCTGAAATGGGCCATTGTACGTTCCAGCCATAGTCGTCGTCAGACTCGTTGTCCCATTCACTGACGACCGCAGTGACTGGTGCTGGTACGATTGGCGATGCAATAGTCCATCCTGCATTCGCTGGTGCAGCTTGCGCAGCCTGAGCAGGTAGCGCCGGTTGGGCTTGTGCTATCTGGACCGACTCGGCCTGCTGAGTCTGCGCCGGCTGCGCCTGCGCCTGCGCCGTCTGAGCCTGCTGCATCTGAGCCAGAGCGGCCGCCTGTGCAGCGTGCACTGCAGCGATCCATTCATCCCAATTCGTACCCGCTCCAAGCGTATGTGCCTGTGCCATGAGGTGCTGGAGTTGCGCATGCGGACCACCTTGCCCGACAGCCCCAAATGCGGGGGCGACTGTGCCAGTGGCGGTGACGGCGTGCACAGCGGTGCGTGCCGGCGTAGCGACGACATCGGCGGGTGCCGGGTCCAGGATGAGACTCAGCTTGCGCACGACCGTGTCGAGGAGCCCGCCTTTGCTCTCTGCACTCTGACGCAGCGTCTGGAGCACTCCTTCGGCATGGTGCTGGTTGTCGAGAATGACGAAGCTGAACAGCTCGCGGATGGCCGGGCCGTACCTGTGCACAGGCAGGATCCAATTGTGCGTCCCATCAACTGCTGACCAGCGAGACTCGTGACGGCGTGTCCGGACGTGGCCGGCACAGGCTGCACGCCCGGGGTACATCCACTCACCAAAGCTTGGAGACGCGAAGCAGGCTCAGACAGTCCTGGCGTTTGGTCGACGATGGAAGCAGCTCGAGGATGCGCTCGAGCAGCTCGACGGGGATACGCTCAACAGCCGGCCCTCCTGCTCCTCCCGCTGCCCTTTCCTGATCATTGTGCTCCATCCGGCGTTGTGGCCACGAAGAGAAGCGGCTGGACATGGGCGACGATCTCGCTGTAGCAACACCACCTCTGGCAGTTCTGCAATGACGCAGCGAGCGCGTTGGTATATCTAGAAGGTGCGTCGTGGCTGTGCGTTATGACCGCACAGCTATCTCGTTCTGATTGCTGGACCGGTCCGAGTGAAGGAAAGCAGCGAAAGGCGGAGAGGGCGCGCGAACGATGACGATGGGGCGGAGGAGCCGTGGCTGGAAGAGAGCGAGAGGGAGCGCGTAGAGTGGATGGCTGCCGATGCGGGCACAATGCTATGCTACAGAGAAGAGAAGGGATACCCGTACATTCCGTGCTATAATTGCTGCTGCGCCTTCCCTTTCTTCTGTTTCTGCTTCTGCTGCTGTTGCTTCTGCCCCGCCTCTCCGCTTGCCGCTGCACCGGCCGTGTTCACAGCCGGATCCTGAAGTTGCGATTTCGGCTGCTTCCCTTTCGCCTTCTTCCCGCCTCCAGCACCGCCCTCTGTGCCGTTGCTCTTCCCATTCGACTCTGTCTCTGCAGCCGGTCCCGCCTGCAATGACGCGCCGCCGTCTGCATCGGTCCCATCGTCCCCCTCCATCTCGCTGAACAGTACCTGGAGCGCTTTGACGTAGTGCTTGAACTGCCACATCTCGGAGATGCGCAGCGACATGAGGTCGAACGCGACGGCCACCTGCAGGCTGTTCTCGTCGTCTTCCCTGTCCGAGAGCGGGGGGAACTTCGGGTACCGCTGCGAAAAGTGCGTGAGCAGGCACGTCTTGGCGCGCATATCTTGCGCGACCTGGATCGCTTCTGCGAACGTGCTGTGGCCTTTCATCCGTGCCATCTCGGGCATCTCGTCCTCAATTGTCGCTTCGTGAACGAGCAGCGTAGCGTTCTGTCCTGCCCGGACGAGCGCCTGACAGGGTTGCGTGTCGCCAGAATATCTACCATGCGCGCCCAGAGAGTCTCCTTTCTCGTTAGCATTGCTCATTGTGCGCTATCGTGACGGCTTGCGGCACCCTACTCACACAATGCTCCAGCCTTCTCTGCCTTCGATAACAACCCCAAAAGCCTTTGTCCGATGTTCCACCATGACGGTCTCAAGTTTCTTGAGATCGAGCGCATCGTATAGCTCCGACAAGCTTGCATCCCTGCGCTTCTCTGGCAGCAAGACGTGATTATCGATGAAAACGACTGGCGAAGTCGACGAGTCGAGGCCGAGGTCATGCAACCGGGCCAGGTCGCGAATGTAGAGCTGCACCTGCGGTTGACATGCGATGTAAAGCTTATCGCCACGGGGCTGCGCCTTGACTCGCTCGACGAGCACCGAGGCCAGCCCAGAGTGGTGGTCCGCGTGCATGTGCGAGATGAAGATGAGGCGAATGCTGCGCAGAAGTCTGGGGTAATCCGTGCCGTAGCGGCGGGCTAGCTGGCCGTAGGTGCCCTCGCCTGCATCTAGCAGAATGGTCGCTCCAGATGGAAGCTCGAGCACGGTGCTGCTGACTGTTGAGGCCAGAACGTCCTGTTTAGCCTGAGCAGTCTCACGACCTCTTGTTTTGGCATCGCAGCTCACCATTTCGATACTTCGAGGGCATGGCCGAGCCAGTACCGAGCGCAGTAACCTTGATGTCTCCGCCTTGCAATGCAGGTTTGTCCACTCTAGCGACCCGAGCAGCCCGCACGCTCTCCTTCGCCGCCTCGGCGAGCTCCAGGTATTCCGTCCAGACCTCCTTCGACCGCGTCTTGTCGTTCTCCGAGCGGTCTTTCAGCTTCGCTTCTGCCACTTGCGCCAGAGGTGAGTCTGGCAGGAAGTCAAAATCCCTTGCGCGGGTGATGGTGCCCGCTGGAGTCGTGCCATTCATGCTGACGAGATCGCCCATGCCGAGCACCTCTACGCGGCTCAGCTGTCCAGAGACTGGAAGAGCACACCTCAAATTAGCAGTTCATCCGCAATAATCCATCCGACACAAGCACGCACTGTCGACAAGGCGGCGCTGCGGCTCCAACTCGTAATGCGGCAGCTTGAAGATGTCGCAGTCTATCCGTGACAGGCGCAGCTGCAAGATGGCGGCCGATGAGAAGGACATGCGATTTGGCGAATATCCCGGAGCCGAGACGATGTGCCGGGTGTCTGCGGGCAGGAAGGCAAGCCAGTTGATGTATGCCTCGTTCTCTAGTATGCCCGGGCCGAGGTTGTGGTAGATGACTTTCAGGCTTGCCGATGCGGGAAGTGATTTTAGCGGGTTGCTTGCCAGAAGCGGAGCGATATGCCCGGGAGTAGGACACGATACGACTGCAAAGGCCTGAAAACCGAGAGAATACTGGCCTCAGCTACTGTAGGACATACCGCCAGGTGTCGCTCAGACTGAACGCACCGCTGCTGGCGCTCCGGCAGTGAAGCATTTGGCCAGATCGAGCTGCTTCCCATCTGGCAAGTCTATCGGCTGACCGGCAATGAGCTTGGCAAAATCGGGCCCTGGCTTGACGCCTTGCGCCTGTGCTTCTTTGGGCAGGAATTGCCCTCGCACAGCAGGTCCAACGACAAGGTACGAAATGGCGAACGGAGCGGAGGTATAAGGCGGCAGAGGGGCGTGCGTCCATGCGGGCGAGTAGAGGTGACGGCCGGAAGGATCGGGCTGTGGGATGTAACCCCGACCTCCTCGGAACATGTCAGAGACAACCATGCCTCTCCATCTGGAGGCGTGACTGCCTTCCAGCTGCGCAGGGCGGACAGCACGCCCGAACCAATCCAGCTCCGGCTCTGCCTCCTGCTGTGCCAAAGCCGGACCGCCATCAGGCGCGGGCACTTCAGTGGCTGCGGCTGATGTAGGCATGGGGGAAGCAGACCGGCGACCGTTCTTCCGCGACGCGGATCCGTCTGAACTGGATGGTCGCTTGCTCCCGGTCCCAGAGGTTGCACTCTGTGCACTCTCGGGCAGGACGGACGTCGCCCAGACTCGGATATTCGCGTCCTCGTACACAGGCGCTTCTTCACCGCTAGACGGTCCAGCTAGAGGCCGTTCGACCTGGTGCAGCTTGACTCGGAGCTTCTCCCTGTCGCCACCGTCTCATCAGCTTGCGCCAATCGCCCTGGACCGCAACGAGCAGGAATGTGCGCACCTTCGCGTGTGGAAGCGCATGCTAGCTAGGAAGTGGTCCGTCCCTTCTGGGCCGTAAATGTCCAGGCTGGATCCCTCCTTCTCGCCGATCGACAGGAGGAGACCTTCGGACACGGTTCGTGACAGGTAAGCTCGCATAGCCTCCGCAACGTTCTCATGATGAGCCCACCTCCTAGACCCGAAGCAGCCTGAAGATCCGTCACGCTGCACAGGAACATGTTGCGCAGCTTTCGCAGGCTGATCCTGTCCTGCACGGCGGACCTCGTGAAATTCTCTGGACAGCCTCCGAAGACGTAGCGCGCGTCGTCGAACACGACGAGGAGGGACGGTGTCGTGTCAGCTGAGAGGGCGGTCATGCATTGGACATGCCATCGCGTCCGGGCGGCGATGGTGCTTGTCATCGCGGTCGGGCGGCGGGGGCTGCGGCGAGAGGACGGGCTTGCGCTCGAGAGTGTGGACGAGAGGGCTCGCTGGAGGAAAGGGGCAGGCGCTCCGAAGAGCGGGAAGCGGAGCGTGGTGTCTTCTACTGCCTGCAGTGAGAGAGCAAGCGCGCAGGTGGTGGGCAAGACTGTCGAAGCGGATGAGAGTGCAGACGAGCGGTCGCGGTCGCGGTCGCTGTCGCGGTCGCAAGAGCCCGTTGGAGAAACACGTGATCGCTCGCTGGGATGACGAGGCGGAGGGAGGGGAGATCTCGCGCGGTGGGCCATGGAGCTGGGAAAGCAGGAAAGCAGGACGCAAGGACTAAGCAGTGATACAGGGGACTGGCTCTGATCCACTCAGCATCAAGCGTATCTGACAACGACAGGTGAGGAGGTGCACGAGCTTGGCGCTCCAGAGAGCAGAAGAGTATCCGGGGAATGAGAGAACCTCGCTAACTGCCGAGCATACGCATGACTAGCGCTGCAGCTATCAGCGCTCCGAGGCCCATGATGATGGTCCGACGGGAGGACGACGCGCGGGCAGCTGCTGCACGGGTACCTTCACTCGCTGCTCTGCATCGAACGGGACAGGCATTGTCAGCGGCCTTGCGGGAAGCAGAGCTTGAGACGGTCACGGAGAGCGACTCACGAAGATCCAGACTGCAGCGTCGTCTTTGCCATGCTGTCTGTCATTCCAGCCACGGAGGTTGATCCGGACGAAGACGGGCCAGCCGGGTTGCCGAGGTTGGCGGGGAGAGCAGGCTCGCTAGGGTTATCTGGCTTGCCGAGGTCCCCTTCTCCCATATTCGGCAGCCTCCGCAGAGTCGGACCCGCATATTCAGGAAAGATCGCCTTGAACTTTGGGTTTTTCCTGCGTGGGAGCGAGACCATAAGTGCTGTACTAGCTTGAGTTGACGTAGATCCAGCACCGAACGGCCACCCACAGGTTCCAGGCGTGCGAGCTTGCTGCGAAAGCCTTCTTTTCCGCATCTGTCCCCCGTATTGAGCCAGTCGTGATTTCATCCGATAACATGAATGAGAGTAGCCCAGTTAGGATGGTTGCAACCGACCAAGCCGGGTTCCATGACCCAGCGTGAAAGTCCGAGAAGGATGTGCAAATCTTGCGGTCCGGCTGCGTTGCCATCCAGAGGGACAAGATAGTCGTCAGTGCTGCTGGCCTTTCGTCTGTGCGGGTCGCGCTGCGGCGCGGCCTGGCCTGGCCACCTACCTGGAACCGCCCCGAGGGCGTAAAGACCTTGATGCCAGGCGGCGCAAAGGGATACTGCGGCGGGAACAGCAGCACCCCGTGGTACTCTCCGTCGACGTAGGGCGAGTCCGGCGGTCCGCGCATGATGAAGTGGCATTCTAGGCTGTTTGGACACGGCGCATTAGCCCGATGACGCTGTCCTGCCCTGTGCGGACGGGCCATCTGGCCGAGACGACCGCCAGAGGATAGGCGCACAGATTGCTCTCGTAGGGTCGGGCTACGACGAAAGGGGGTGGACTCGTTGCGAGCGCCTTGTACTCCTTCGAGAGGCGTGTGTTGGCCTGCTTGGGTACCATCTTGGAGGGGCCGCAGGCAGGTCAAGTCCGGTCAGGTGCAGGCGTTTGGTGCGACTCGAGGATGAAGTGCGGTGAGGTTGGCAGTGAGCTCTCCTGCAGACTCGACACAGCTGCAGTCTGTGAGGTGGCTTCCAGCAACCTGATGAGGTGATGCTGTTCGGGTGTGGGTACGACGCAAAGCAGACTGACCGGCAGCGATGGAAGTCACTCCCAGCGAGCTGCCATCACCGTGGACTCCGCCTCCGAGCCGTGCTGAACGCAAGAGACATCTCGCAAGCTATTGCGGTCAGGACTGGTGAATGACGAGCATCGTTCCACGGATACTGGGATACAAAGGCAGCCTTGCTGCGGGGGTACAGACTGGCAGCGCAGCTAGGCGGATGTCGTCTAGGAGGAGACAAGTTTACAGGTAGCGCAAGACAGACAAGACAAGCGCGTCAAGCGCTTGAGATATTAGATGATCGGTGGCGGAGCTGACGATGCGAGCAGGCGCGAGTCCTGTGTTGGCTTGTGGAAGGCGTTCGTGGAGCCTGAATATGCGGGTGGCTATCGATGCATGCGAGAGATACCGCCAAGTAGCGGCTACCGGTCGACCATGTCGAACTCCTCTTTGAGAACCTTGCGGCCTGCGTCCGTCAGAGTACCCTGTCCAGAGGAGATATCCTCGTCAAAGAGGACAGGCACGAACCTGCAATTGCAGACGGCACGCGTCAGCCATTCCCTGATTCTCGAAGTAGTAGAAGAGCGAGACGAAGACCCACTTCTCGCCCGACTTCTCTCTTGCGGCCGCCTTATCCCGCTGCGCCTGCTCGATCGTCTGCTTGTGCGCCGTCGCCTGCTTGTAGTCCTTCTTGACAATGGCATTCGTGACGGGCTCCCAGAACTTGCGCGTCTCCATTGGTTCCTGCTTCTCGAGCGGTCGGACCGACTTCTGCACGATGTCGAGTTGGCCAAGGTCAAGCAGCGTTGTTTCCGCCTACAGGCCGGTAATGCATTAGCCTCGACACATATCAACGCTTAGCGAAGGCGAGATTCGGCACTTACCTTGTCAGCCTTGCGCTTGATGGTGATCTTGCCCCGCCACGTCCCCTTGATCCGCGCGACGATGGCTGCCTCTGGCACCTTCTTGATTGTCGGATACTCTGTCGCACTCGTCCCGTCGTGCTCATAGATGACGCCCTCTGTCAGGAAGCGCGGCTTTGTGATCCACGACTCTTCGCTATACACAATGATGGCGCGGTACTGCTTGCCCGGCGCGCCTTCGAAGCTCGATGAACGCGTGCTGCGGCTGCTTGGCTGGGGCGGCGAAGCGGGCGCAGCGGAAGTGGAAGTGGAAGTGGAGGGCGAAGAGGTGATGTACGTCGTGTCGGCCATCGTGACGTACGGTGCCCGCGACAGGAAGCCCGTAATGTAGGCGCCTGGATGCGTGATCTGGTACTCTGGCGCAGTCGGTAGCGAAGGGATCTTTACAAAGATGCCCTTGTTGCTTGATCCTGCAGCAATCTTGACGGACGTCCCATTGAACCGCGCAGCGAGGTGGTCAATGCCGGTCGCCTGCACCCCGGCCCGGCTGTCCGAGCCGGTCGACTCGTACCAGAAGGCAGAGATGGGCGGATGATGGCAGACCTGGAGTGACCGATGGGTGATCAATAAGATGGAATGCGGATCTTCGCTGGAACTATATCAGAGATCAAATGCGCACCTGCTCGTTGATGAAAGCCACTCGGCACGACCCGCTACTCGAAGCCCCTGATGATCCAGAGGTTGCCGCACCGCCGGCAGCCGGAGCGCCTGCAATGCTGCTTGCGCTTGACCCTGCAACCGAAGACGTTTTCCGCTTGTGCGGAGATGCATTGCTGCCTGACACAGGTGTGTCGTTCAGCGAGAGCGCGGACATGCTCGCAGGCAGCGGGTTGCCCTTTGTTGCGCTGAGTGCGGGCGACGACTTGGCGGACGAGAACTCGGATGGCGCTTCCCCAGCAGCGGGCGGTCCGTCGAAGAGATCGTGGTAGACTTGGAACTCGGTGGCTGATGCGGGCGAGACTTCCCAGACGCATCTGTGGGGACGGTCATGGATCAGGCCTGCGAACGAGGGCGGCACTACGGGTACGGCGAGCTCGCTCACCTGAACTGCTCGCCGAGGCTGGTGATGGACGAGGAGATGGGTCAGCAGGGCTCGAGCGTACAGGCTTGCGGACAAGGCCGTCCAAGGCGTATGACGCACGCAGAGTCTGGCAGTGTAGCAGAGGTGTCAGGATCAGATCGCTAGAGGACGCGCCCCAGATCGATGCGTAGAGAGACTCACTATATGGCTTGCAAACGCGACCTCGTACATAGCGAAGCTCCTGCCGCGGTCAAAGCGATAGATCCAGTGTCAGCCAGCTGCGACCGCGGCAGCTAGAGGTCGAGGTCGAGGCGCATGACGACCCACCTTGCTGAATGTCCACCTGACGACGGCAATGAAGCGGGTGAGCGGGTCGATGTCCTTCTCTCCGATAGCAGCGAACACTGCAGACCACGTCGAGTTGGCGCGCGGATAGGGCAGGCACCCGTTATCAGCGTGGGCGTCAGGACTAGCTCGCTGCAGGGTTGGTGAAACCTACGGTCCGGCCTGTCGAGGTAATGCCACCACTCGAGGTTGCCCTGCGGCTCGAGGAGGTTGGCAGGCAGACTGAGGCGCAGATTGGCCAGGTCCTGTGTGTGCATGCACCCCATCATGGACGTGAGCATGGACGGGGGGACAACCGCCAAGTTCAGGGCGTCCCAGCTGAGAGGCTGCAACGGAACGGGACCGCAGGACGCACCTTTACACCGACGACCTTCTTGAGGACAGAGAGGAGCTGCCTCAGCTTGCCCGCATCGCTCTCCCCCTCTGGCCCATCCTCTGGCGCAATCGCCTCCGTCTCCTGCTCGAGCTCTGCCGAGTCTGGGGTCCCAGCGTTGGCCGTCGTCGCCTCCTTCCCGCCTGGAGCTGCGATGGTGCTGCCTGCGCTCGTGCTGGCGGCCGATGAGCTGACGCTCGCGCTCTTGTCCCTCCTGCTGAACATCCTGGACTTGCTGCTGCTGCGAGCTGCTGCTGTATACCTTTGGGCTCGCTCCAAGACCGGTTATCAGGAGGTCGAGCGAGCAGGCAGTGGAGGGGCGACTACGGACACGTTCATCGCAGGCCGAGGTGGAACCAACGAGCCCCGACAGGAGCACACAAGGGGCAGTTCGGCAGTTGGCCTCGATGCCTTTCACCATACAAATGGGATGGCACACAGGTCACAAAGCTAGTGGATTGGAGCTTGCGCGTGTGTGCCTGCATACTCCACGGCCCGTTCAGCTCCTGCAGGCTCGAGCTGGCCCGGGTTCTGTACCGAGTTGCAGCAGAGCACAGGGAAGCAGCACAGAGTCAGAGCGAGCCAGTACTGGCATCTAACATTGCGCGACTGCTGCAACCAACTCATGCGCAAATAGCAGCCGAAAGTCGGGCAGAAGCAACGGAGATCCGCTGGTGGCTCTCCCCGCGCCGCGGCCATGGCCGCTTCCGACGCGCGAGGTAGTCTCCGCTCGTGCACCATGCTCCTCCTTTTCTCCATCTACACAACCGCCATACAGCTGCATCACATTCACATACAGTATAGCACAGGCCATCACGCACCATGTCCAGCTCCGACCTGCCCACCAAGCACCGCGCACTCGTCGCGACCTCGGACAAGACTGTCCAAGTGCGCGAGAAGGAGCTGCCCACCCTGAGCGCGGATGACGTGCTCGTGCAGGTAAAGGGCGTCACGCTCAACCCGACCGACTGGAAGCACGTCGCAAACCTCCTCAAGGACGGCACCTCCACCGGCAGCGATTTCGCCGGTGTCGTCGTGCGCCCGGACGAGGGAGGAAAGTGGAGAAAAGGCGACCGCGTCGCCGGCTTCACGCGGGGCGGTTACCTCGACAATGTGCGCGACAGGGGCGGTTGTACGCGACCCATTCAATCAGGCTGAACACCCGTCTCCACTGCTGGTACAGGCCAACGGCGCCTTCTCCGAGTACATCAAGAGCCCCTCTGCGCTTCTGTGGCGGGTTCCCGAAGCCACAGGATGGGAAGACGCAGCTTCCATGGGTGGCATTGGCCTGTCGACGGCGGTCTACGTCGTCAACTACAAGCTCGGCCTGCCCAGGTGGAACAGCCCATCGAAGGAGCCCGTGCCTTTCCTCATCTGGAGTGGCGCGACCTCAGGTGCGCTGTACAACCTCCAGCCTGACGTATGCTCTCAGTGGCTAACGGATACGCTGTGACTGACATACGGAGACAGTCGGCAACTTCCTTGTTCAGCTGTCAAAGGTGAGTCACTCGCCGGGAATCCCTGCGCGTCTGCCATGTTGAACGGCCCCCGGCCTCCATCTCATGCAGATCCTCAACTTGAAAGCCTACGTGACTGCGTCGCCAAAGCACCACGAGCGTCTACGCTCACTAGGAGCCGCCGAGGTCTTCGACTACAAGGACCCCGAAGTCGCCAGCAAGATCAAGCAGGCCAGCGGCGGCAAGATCCAGTATGGTGTAGATTGCATCAGCGAGAATGGTGCGTCCATGCCTTTTGAAGTGGATAACGATTTACGTACAGCCTGACTCTCATTCTGCACTATGCGAGGCAGGCACGACGAAGACCGCCGCTCAGGCCTTCCGTGGTGACGGCGGAAAGCTCGCCACTCTCCGTGAGCGTTGACCGTCATGGAGCATTGTTACCCTGTGAATCTTCTAAGCTGCCATCATCCGCAGTGCCCGTCAAGCAAGAGGGCGAGGGCTGGCCCTCCAATGTCGAGATCATCCACTGTCTCATCTATGCAGCCCTCAAAAAGAGCAACGAAGGCGACCACGAGGTCATCACGAGCTGGAATGAGGATCTACCTGGCTTCATAGAGAGCGGCAGAATCAAGGCTAACCCAGTCGTGCACCGCGGCGAGGGACTGGACAAGATCGGCGAAGGGCTCGAGTATCTGAAGAGTGGCAAGGTGGGCGCGAATCACCATCAGACTAAAGTAGACTGTGGACCGCGATGGGAAGCTGATGCGCTCTGCGCTCATCTGTTCAGGCATCTGGCGAAAAGCTGGGTTACACCCTCTGAAGCTGATGTGGCAGACCGACGGAAATCTCGGCAGACAAGCCACACTGTAGCTACTGATGTCCGAACAGAGCAGAGCTGCTATCTGATGATCTGCATACTCTCGCACCTAAACGAAGCCGCCCTTACTGCCGCGCTTCTCGTCGATCCGCCGGAAGCGTTCCACTTCCAGCTTGTTTACTCGCAGGCACGCCGTGCCGAGGAAGAAGGCGACCTGGACCACGAGCATGCCGTATATCGTGCTGAAAATGTTGTTCAGGGTGTTGTCCTGTGTGGGCAAGGATGCGTGCGGAACTCAGCTTCGAGGCTCCGTACCGCGCTTGGACTGCCTCGGACGGGCGCGCCGCTCCAGATACCGACACTTACAGCATATGCGGTGATGGGCGTGACGCATGGCGTAGCGAGCGTGGCGTTCTATTCGGGGATGATATGCATCGTTCAGCCTCGACGGCATCGTCAACGTGAGGCCGCTGCATCTTCGCCTGTCACTCACAGCAGCGATCTCCGCCGTCCCGCAAAACCCAGTCTTCTGCGAGAAAAGGCCCTCGCTTGATGCATTCCAATACCCGCAGCACTTCAGCCAGTCCTGCACGAGGATAATCCCTTCCGGGCTCTGCTCCTTCCAGATGGCTTCGAATTCTGCGCGCTGGCGGAGCGTGAAGAACCAGACCGCGCTTCCGATGGCCAGGGTAACGCAGCCGGTCAAGATGACGAGGGTGTTGAGGATGCTCAGATGCGTCGTCCGTGCGCCCGCTTTGCGCGTCAGAATGAAGGCGGGCACCGAGTAAGCGAATGTGAGGAGCATCAAGCTGCCCAGGACGAGGGCCGCTAAGCGCGAGAAATGACATATGAGCGAGCTCAGTTCATTCCGGGGAAGGACGCTCTAGGTATAAATTGAAGCGGCTCACCCCAGGCGTCCTTCACGGAGACGACGATTCGGCGGAGATACATGTCTGGTGCATCCAGCGCCGGCTCGCCGAGTCCGCGCCAGCCGACTTCATCAATATGGAGCGAAGCGGCGGATGGTCGATGCTCAAATCAAGTCAGACTCATCCGCGCTTTCGGGCATTGTGCTCATGCGAGAACCACTGCCGACGTACATACGAAGAAGAGGCAGACGATCCCGGCCCCGAAGTATAGGAAGTCCAAGCCTGCCCAGCAGAGCAAGACTTTCTTGTTGAGCATTGTACGTTGTCAGGCTGCTCTAGGAGCGCTTTCAGGTGAAGTGCAGAGGAGTGATGGGTCGAGTGGCGATCTGCGGACGAGCCAGCCGTCCAGAACAAAAGTGAATGGAGAAAGCGACCGGCGCTGAAGCGTGTACAGAAAAGACAGTATCTGACCAGCAGTACGCCGTTGTGGGTCGGGGGCCTAGCAGCCAGTATTAGTGGAAGGCTGGATGGGATGGGAGAGGGAGAAGAGCGCTGCCGCCGTGCAGGCAACATCGTGCTGCGTGCGGGTCCCGTCGTAAAGGCGGCAAGTGCCTGACGACGACCGGCCGAGGTGGACCGGGTGGGCCAAGCAGTCAACGGGGAAGTCGGCTCTGGTCTTGCATGTACGTATCTTCATGCTGCACTCATCGCTGTTCTCTACACTGCCGCAGACTCGCTTGGATGGGTGGTCATCTCTTCTATCGCGCCTGAAGCGTCACGTGACAGGCAGTCCGCGGTCCCGCCGCCATCTCTAGTCTCTTCTCCTCGCCAGCTCCCTGCCGCTATGATGCATGCGTGACGTCGTGATCATGACCGTACTCGCTTCCGTAGTCCTCAGCCGAGTGCCGCAGCTGCGAGATCCTTCCCTCCGTCACTGTCGCCCCTCCTCCGGAAGAGTCATCGATAGCGTCGGACTCGTGAAAGCCCAGGTCGAGCGGCCGATATCTCGACGACGACGACAGTGACGGTGAGCGTCGCCATGATCTCTTCGATGCTCTGACCGCGTCGTCCGTTGGCACCGTTGCACGTCCCGTCAAAGACCTCGCCCCTGCTGCCTTGGGCTGGTGGCGGAAAGAAGGGTGAACGGAAGCGCGTCAGTCGGCCGCAAAGGCTTGCATGGTAAAGAGATGCGCATAGATGCGCACCGCATGCTTCGCAGCCAGGTCCCCATGCAGTGTTCCTGTCCCCAGTGGGGTAAGCCGAAGTCAGCGTCCTGATCTACTTAGTCTGACTGCCGCGTGATGCTCACAGCCACAGCCCATCAGCGTCTGCCCCGTTCGCAGCTCCAGCACAGATGCAATAAGAGTAGTTGTCACTGTCCCCGACGCAGCGGTTCTGCTCGTGTACGGACATGTCGCAGGTGAAGCCCTGCATGGCCGTGCTGCATGGGCCCGTCCCGATAATCTGGCGGCGCTCAAGAGACGAGTGGTACGGCGCGAGACTGCGCGTCTGCTCCTCCAGCAGCTGCGTGATGTTCGGGTAGCCGGTGTAGGCGGGCAGCGTGGTTGTCGGTCCGGCAGGAAAGGCGAAGGCGAGCGAAGGAAGCCAGAAGAGGAGATGTCGTCGGCGAAGCATTCTGCAGGCCCCCGTCAAGATAGGATCGTCGATAAGTGAGAGGTTGAAGCAAAGATGTAAGCAGGATGAATGGGAGAGAAGCGGAAGAAGGCGCCACGCCGAGCTGTAGATGTTAAGCAGGGCGGAAGAGCGGAGGTCACTTGTTTGGCTATCAGCGACGAGCGGACGCGAAGACGGGCTGGGCGCTGTTCCAACACAATGCCACAAAACCGCAGCTCATCGATCTTTTCGAGGGTTGTCCAACTGGGCAGATGTACGGTACATCCAGAGTGCAGCACAATTGGCCGCGGGGGACGAAGGGACGACAAAAAGACGAATGGACGCGTGGTCCAGAGAAGAGGCGAATGGAAAAGATACTGCTGAGGGTCTTCCGCCCGGACTGCTCTATACCGCACGCGAGGAGC
Organism: Symmetrospora coprosmae; assembly: GCA_008802785.1. Classification (NCBI taxonomy): domain Eukaryota; kingdom Fungi; phylum Basidiomycota; class Cystobasidiomycetes; family Symmetrosporaceae; genus Symmetrospora; species Symmetrospora coprosmae. The sequence continues at coordinate 130,354 of VUYT01000012.1, read as the reverse complement.
GGAACTTGAGGTGTGCAGCGAGGTGCTGCTTTCGATGTTGCGCCTTCTTCTGGCACTCCGTCCCGTCCAGCGAGAGGGAATAGCCGTGCTCGCAGCTGAAGATGATGCACTCTCCACCACCGCATCCGACTCCCACAGCACCCGGTATCGCGGTGCAGTCCCTGCCCTGGCCGACCGATGCGCAGCCTCCACACGACTCTAGCGAGAGGCTCGTGTCGATGCACTCGTATCCGCCTTTTGCGCTCAGGAAGTCGGCGATCTGGTTGTGCGAGTGCGTGAAGGACTCGAAATTCTTGCTCCCTGGAATAGGGCAGGCCCTGGTTTGAGAGTTCCGTGAAAGCAACATCAGCGCATGGTTCAAGCGGATGCCCGCACACGACGCGGCAGCTCACGTCTCGCCTGTTGGGCAGAGTGACAGAGGCTGGCGCAGCCGCCCTTTCCGGTGGGCCTTGGTCTCCGCACAGATCCCATTCTTGAGCACCCATCCATCGTGGCACTCCAGCTTGCATACCCCTCCTTCGCAAGACGCAACTCCGTCCGTCTCGGGGCAGATGCGGCCTACACGACCACAGTTGAGCTGTAGAGGCAGCCGACTGTTAGCGCTTGGGCCGTGTGACGTCGGCCGTCCCACCGCAGAACGGCAAGGCCGCTCGCTCGCTCACCTTGTCTGTCTGCAGGTCCATGGCATTCGTTGCGGTGCCCAAGCAGCTCAAGAGCAGCACCAGCGCCGCCAGACTGACTTGCAAGGATCTCATTATGTCTGCTGGTCCTCCCTCCTTCACGCGGCTGCTAGCGTACGTCAATGGCGAGAGAGCGCGTAAATGACGATGGCCGTGTTGGCCAAGGCTTATAGGCAAGGAAGGTGAGTGGAGCGAAGCAGAGCATGCAGGTGAGCAGAGGACCATGCGGAACACCCGTGTGCCTGTGCGGGCCAACACGCTCATTCACCTCTTGATCCGACCGAAAAAGGCAGCGACCTCGGTCTCCTGTGCCCCTTTCCCGGTGCGTCAGGAGGCGGGGCCCAGGCCCGGGCAGCAAAGAGCATGCACCACAGCGCAATCAGGTTGCGGCGAGCTCTCGAGCATCAGCAACAGCATCTTGTGTTCATACGTATGAGCCGCCATAACCTGTGCTCCTCCCCCTCTAAGCCGCCGTTGTGGGCGCTCGACCTCTCCGGCTCTCCGGCAACGCCACCTAGATTCCCGTCACGTGCCCCCATCTCCGCCTCGCCCGAGCTGAAAGGACACCCACTGCTGGCGCTTGCTTTCCGAACAGCATCACGTAACACCGATATGAACGGGAGCATGGCAATGTCCTCGGATGGGTGCCACTTCTGTAGGTTCAGGCTACTCACGTCGACATGAGACCGCCCGCTCTGGCTTGGATGCACGTCTACTCTCTTCACACACGATCCAATCCTGTACATCCATCTCGCGCTCCACCACTAACAGCTACCATGCTACCCACTTTCACTTCACTTAGTACCCTCGTTCTGGCCATTGTTGCCCTCGGCGGCCAAGTCGTCATGTCCAGTCACCTTCAGCAGGGAGCAGGCTTCAAGCGACACGCACGCCATGCGTCTCTAGCCCGTAGGCACGCTCGTGAAGATGCTCATCACCATGACACGGAAGCACATCTCACGAAGCGCGGCAAGACACCAAGCACCGAGGTTTTCACCGGGTGCGCCTGCTCGATGCAATTTGAAATGCTCGCACAGACTTTCAGCTCATGTCTCTGTGCTCGCAGAGATGCGACATTCTACTACGATGCAGACGGAGGTACGGGTCCCTGTGGTCCGAGCGTTGGCGAGCATGTCAAGCGATTTGCCGAGTCCTCCGGGTACGGCAAGTGCGAAGGCAGCGTGCCAAAGGCAATCCTCAAGACGATCGAGCAGTACGGGACCAACCAAATCGTGGCCGCCAACTATAAGAACGGTGGATTCAAGTGAGTCGTGCCTATGATGGGCGTGTTCCGCGGTCCCTTTATGTCGCAGCTGAGCAGGCACCTGCATTGTCGTAGCTTCGCGGATTGCGGACGCGAGATCTTCCTCAAACTCGAGAACGGTCAAGAGCAGGGTGGCGTGAGTATACGAGAGTGCTCCACGTGTTCGCACTTGGCTGATGTATGCCCATCGGCAGTACATTCTCTGGGACGAGTGCGCGGCCTGTAACGGGTCAGTCACACCGCTTTACGATTAGCCGGGCTGATGAGGAACTGAGGCCGACTTGCATCTACAGAGGCCTGGACTTCTCCTCTGCCGAGTACTACAAGCAGTGGGGAACGGCGGTGAGTCGATGGCGCTGAATTAGCTGGCACATGTTGTCAAGAGCGCTAAGGTAGCCATGACTTTGCCGTCTCTGCAGGACCAGTGCGCATCGGGAAGACGCCACAACATCCAGTGGCGCTTTGGAGACAGAGTAATCATCGAGCCCAAGAACGATGAAGGCGGAACCGTGCTGGACTCCGTTCTGGACGAGGCCTCGGTAGCCAAATTTGGGGCGCTTGCTTGCTCGCAGCAACAGAAAGATTATAGGCGGTGCACAGGTCAGCGCGTTGAGCGCTGCATCATGGACAATTTCCAGAACGACCCGACTTCGGAGGGATTGTGGTTCTGGTCAACTCAGGAGGACTGTGCAGGCGGTACCGTCTGCACGCCGGAGGTGAGTTCCCCTTTGGCTTGCCGTCACTCGCAGTCAGTCAAGCTGATGGTATATGCTTACATGGTACTTTCAGGTCGTTGGCGCCAACCAGGCCTCATGCATGTGGCCTTCGCTCTGATTCATCTTCCTCTCGCCCCGTGTCCAGACGTCTGCCCGCCATGGCCTCTCATAGCACCAGTGCTGACCTCTTTTCCATTATCTATGACTTCACCGTGGCTGTTACTCCCCCTTGTGTACGACAATTGCTGACAACCGCGACCGTCCCATTACGAGAGAGACCGCTGAAATGCTGACGTGCCAGTCGAAGCTGACAGCAGGATCACGTGACTTCTGATTCAGCGGATCTACGGACCCTTTGACGCGTCTCCCCCCTCATATGCGACTGTCCTGCTCACTGTCGTCTCTCTTTCTCCTTAGTATCACTATCTTCGTACGCATACACCTCCCATACATCTCTCCAACCATCATGTCTGGATCTGCAGCATTTCTCAAGGCCGTCGAGGAGCGACGTACCTATTACGGGCTCGAGAACAAGTCACCCATTTCCGACGACCGCATCATCGAGTGAGTGTGTATGCACCATGCCAGAGTTGCGGAGTTCACCTGACAGGGGACGTCCGTCTTTCCATAGGATCGTGCAGACCGCTGTCAAGCACGTCCCCTCGAGCTTCAACACCCAGTCGACTCGCGCTGTCGTCTTCTTCCACGACGCCTCCGTCAAAGCCTGGGACACCATTGCCGAGGAGTTCTTGAAGAACATCGTGAGCAAGCTCTCTGGCAGCCTGGTGTCGAATTGTCCGCTGACCTCGGCACGCTTGCGCTACCCTGCTATCGATAGCCCGAGGACCAGAAGGTTGCCAACCAGCAGAAATTCAATAGCTTCAAGGCTGGCTATGGCAGCATTGCCATCTTTGAGGATCAGGCTGTACATTGTGCCCCCACTTTACGGGACAAGGCGCCTTCCAATCGTACTGAGTCGAGGCTTTTGATCCGCACCTCGTAGACCATTGACGGCATCAGCAAGGCTATGCCCATGTTCGCCGAGGGCTTCAAGATCTGGTCCGAGGACACGTAAGTCTCGCATAGGGGAAGGCACTTCGTACGACTGGAAGGAAAATCTAACATCGTCAACGTTAATTTCCATGACTTCTCCCGCAGTTCGGCCATGCACCAATACGTACGTGATTCCCTCTCTCTCTGCCCCCTTCGAACCTCCTGTGCTGACGCTACACTCATCTCACTGCGCCCGCAGGTCATCTGGACTGCTCTCGCCGCAGAAGGTCTCGGTGCTTCGCTTCAGCACTTTTTCTCCTTCAATGAGCAGATCCCCGTGGCAATTTCCAAGGCCTTTGACATCCCCACCTCGTGGAAGTGCACTGCCATCATGCCTGTGCGTCTGAGACGATGTCTCCGCCCCATTTGCTTTCGAGACCATAGCTTGCTGATCTCGTGCTGCGGCCATTTCCAGTTCGGCACCCCCGTCGGCCCTGCTGGGAACCCGGCCCACCCCAAGGACTTCAAGCCTCTGGAGGACCGAGTCAAGGTCATCAGGTAGATTGTGCGCAAGCGGGAGGTAGCTTGAGCATCGTAGGCAGGCGCTCGATGGTTGCCTTTGACGCGTTCAGGGCTGCCCAGTCTAGATCGCCGTCTGTCCGCCCCGGAGCGTGTTTCGCGTGGGACGCTTTGTAGAAGTCCGTCCTGAGCATCGTGTCAATGCATACATCTAGGCCAGATGGCCTTTTCCTTACCATCATCGCTTGCGATGCCGTACCTGCCCCTATTTTGCCACCATTACCGCGCTTTCCCGATTTTTTCCCCTTGGACTCTGTCGCATCATCGACGTGTCGCTGTACCGTACCCGACCTCACTCTTATCGAATCAACAATCGTTGTAGACTGTATCCACGCAGTCTAGACGCGTCTCTGCCCATCATTAGTGCTCCTGCTGCACCAGCTCCTACAAAGGGCGCAGCAAGCACCAAGGACAAGAAGCAGCAGCAGCAAGGACTGCCGCCCAAGAATCCAAAGTCGCAGGTGCAGAAGCAGCTGCAGCAGTCAGCTCCGAGCAGGCAGCAGCCCAAGGCGAAGCAGCAGCAGCAGCGACCGCCTCAGCAGCCCAAGCAGAAGCAGGCAAAGCAGCCGAAAGAGAACGAAGATCCAAATATGCTCGCTCGTCGCCTCTTGACCGGCGTTGCCCGAGGCAGGACCGGCACTGCAACCCGACCCGCCGTTGCCCGTGCTGCCGGTGCGTCCTTGCTGACATCTGATACGCGTGCAGCTACGTTGATACTGACGTTCGCTCACTCCTTCTCCAGCCGCCGGCCCGTCCCTCCTCCAGCGCTTCGAGTCGTCCTTCGCCTCCCCTTCCAACCATGCAGCCACGACACCCTCGACAAGCTCGTCCCTTCCTCCATCAATGTTCAAGGCCGGCAGCGGCAAGGCTCGCTCTGTGCCTGCACACGCGCCTGCATCCATGGAGGGGGAGGATGCACCGCAACCGCAGCTCACCCGTCAGGAGAAGGCAGAGATCGCGAGCCATCCTCTCGACACTTTCGCAAGTTTGAAAGGATACGTGGACTACCCCATCTTCAAGGCACTCACCGAGAAGCCATTCAACTTTGAAAAGATGTCCGCAGTCCAGGAGGCCGTCCTTGGTCTGCTGCCAGAAATCGCAGCACCAACTGCACGGGGTACATCACCGGACGCAGCCAAGCAGGAGACTGGTGTCACTACGAAGGAGGACGGCACGCCCAGGAGAGGCTACCGATCCATGCCAACGGACCTCCTCGTCAAGGCAAAGACGGGAACAGGCAAGACCCTTGCGTTCCTCGTCCCGGCGCTGGAGGCGAGAGTGAAGGACCTCGAACAGGAGGAGCGCAACTTCAAGCTGGCCAACCCTGAGTGCGTATACGTCACGTCAACGTCGCTCCATGCTGCCCGGCTGACTTAGTCTCCACCCTTGCTCTTGCAACTGCGCTCTTATCCCGTGTTTCTCGCAGCGCCGACAAGAACAGCAGATCCCGTCACATGGCAGCGTACAGAAAAGAGTCGGTTGGCACCATCATCCTCTCGCCCACCCGAGAGCTTGCCGCCCAGATTGCCGGAGAGGCTGTCCGAGCGACGCACCACATGAAGGACTGGGGCGTGCAGCTGTTCATTGGTGGCGCCTCGAAGGATCGCCAGATGCGCGACTTTGCTCGCGCCCGCAGGGACATCGTCGTCGCCACTCCTGGCCGGATGTACGACATGCTGCAGGAGCGCTCGATGCGACCGTTCCTTTCTCAGGCCAAGATGCTCATCCTCGATGAAGCCGACACGCTCCTCGACATGGGCTTCAAGGACGCCATTAACGACATTGTAGAGCTTCTGCCGCCCAAGACAGAGCGACAAACTTTCCTCTTCTCCGCTACCGTTTCGCCGGAAGTCCGGCAGATTGCGCGGAAAACGCTCAAGCCGGAACACGCCTTCATCGACTGCGTACCGAAGAACGAATCCAACTCGCACATTCACATCCCACAGTACCACACCGTGCTGTCCTCTGCATCCGAGCAGATTCCCCACGTCTTCCGCCTGCTCGCTCAGGATGCGCTCTTGCACCCTGAGGGCGGCAAGGCCATCATCTTCCTGCCGACAACAAAGATGACCGAGCTCTTTGCAACGCTTGTCAACACGATGCGCAGCTCCCTGCCGTGGGGCAGCAAAGGCACGCGCGTGCTCGAGATGCACAGCCGAAAGACGCAGTCGGCTCGTGACAGGACAGCCGAGGAGTTCCGCAATGCCAAGGGCCCCGGGTATTCGATCCTTGTGACGTCCGACGTGAGCGCACGCGGCGTCGACTACCCCGGTGTGACGCGAGTGATCCAGGTCGGCATCCCGCCGAGCAAGGAGAACTACGTACACCGTCTCGGGCGAACAGGGCGTGCCGGCAAGGCGGGACGAGGCGACATTGTCCTCCAGCCGTGGGAGGCGCGCTATGTCACTCGCCAGCTGCAGGACATGCCTTTGCAGGCGTACAGGCCGGATGCGCTCAGCGAGGACCTGGAGAAGCTCGCGGCAGAGTACGATGCCAACCCAACAGTTGCGCCTAGTGCGCCGGCAGCGCCGGCTCGGCCCGCCCCTCGAGGCCGCTCGCGCTCACCGTCGCCGATGCGAAGTACGCCCACTATCGAGACGCCCACCCTGGAAAGGATCAAGGGTATGCAGACCAAGCTGGACGAGGTCATCTTCCCCAACCTGGCAGAGTCGGACGTCACCGAGGCATTCGCCTCCCAGCTTGGCTTCTACATTGGGCACGCCCACGAGCTCAATCTCGGCCGCCAGGACGTCCTGATGAACCTCGAGAACTGGGCGCAGGACGCCTTCAAGCTTCAGGAGAAGCCGACCGTCTCTGACTCGCTCCTCGCCAAGATGGGCTTTGGCAGAGGAGGAGGCGGAGGCGGTGGTGGCCGCGGTGGAAGCAGGTTCGGTGGTGGCGGCGGCGGCCGAGGTGGCAGCAGAGGAGGGTATGGCGGTGTCGCCGATGGTCGTCGACGCGCCGGTGATGACAGTTGGGCGCAGAGCAGGCCGAGTCGCGGCGGCGCTGGCGGTGCTGCCTCGCGGGGCTCGTACGACAGTGACCGACCTCGTTTCCGCTAGGTAGGAGGGTTTGTTGCGCCCGCGCACACGTGAATAGACTAGACTAGACTATCGTCATTCAGCCAATACAGATGTAGCCGTTGAATGTTTGTTGTACGCTCATCTCGCAGCATCAATACGCACACCCTTCCTTCCAGCACTACCTCGCAAGTTCGCGCAATACATGGCTCAGGCCACCCCCGCTCATTCCCTCTCATCTGTGCCTTCATCCCAAAGCGCAAGTATGCATTGCACATCATCGCAAGTCTATGGGCGGTGCCTGCGACTGCGCATGATCCATATCTGCTCCGCTATCTGCGGTCTGAGCGGGATGACCCTGCCTATCCAGTGCGATAGCCTTTCTCCCTTGCCCCTGAGCAGAGGCGCTATGCTCCGCTTGCTCAGGGCAGCTTTCAGCGGACCAAGCTGCGGACGCACACCAGCCCAGCCGCGGATGCCCTGTACTATCTCGAAGCCCTCCGCGTGCAGCTGCGGCTCATGCGTTACGAGATAGTCGTAGCTTTTCTTCTCGTACTGCTCGGGCGTTTTGAGCGTCTCGTCCTTGTCGTAGCGCGCGAGGTCGTGGCGATGCAGGACGTTGGACGTCCCCGTCATGCATGTGTACGAGTCGAGGTGCACGAGCGGGAGCGGCCGCTGTTGCGCGCTCGTGCCGTTGGTGTGTGCCTGCTGCGAGCGGAGATGCGAGTGCAGCGCCGAGAGCGCATAGCCGCCGGGATAGTTGAGCGTGGAGACGGCAGTGGAAAGGATTGTCACGAGCAGGGAGGAAATGCAGATGCAGCGGAAAATGATCTTCGACAGTCGTCTATTGTATTGCCGTCTAGAGTGCGGAAACGTCAGTAGGTGCAATCCGCGCTCGTAACGGATGCGGTTGACTCCGCTCACATTCTTACTATGCTTGCCAGGGAGAGGATATTGAAGGTGGGAACCGTATAGCTGATGAAGCGCCACTCCTTGTGACCGAGGCAGCTCATCAGGCCGACATAGAAAGCCAGCGGGAAGCACAGCCGCCGCGCGATGGGGTTCACCGCGATGCCGATGAGGAAGAAAGGATACGAGAGGAGCATGACTTTAGGTAGGGAGACGAAGGCATAAGTGTACCACGGCGACGTCTGCATCACAGCAGGAGATCAACGGCAATTAGATGCGACGATCTCGACAAGTCAACACTATGAAAGGTGTTGACGTACCCCCCAATCACTGCTCCTGCCGTCCACCACGTTAAAGAACAGATTATGCAGCTCGGGCCACACCGAGTCCTGCCAGAAGTGCGAATCGACGGATAGTGTGACGCCTGACGACATGGGAGGGTCAGTCTGGTCCAGTCTCACGGGAGAGGTACTACTTACTCAGTGCGGCGAGACCGCTTGCGAGAATGGTAAAGCCTCCTTCGAGCCAGTCGACCCTGTCGAACCACCAGGCTTGAATGGCCAGCGGGATGAGGAGGCCAACGAGTTCGAGGCGTAGGATGATGGACAGGATGGTGAGGATGCTAAGCCCGAGAAGGACGTCTGGCCGAGACCATCTCCTTGTTGCCCGTTGCTTCGGCAGGAGAATGCACGCTAGCGCGATCTGAGCTGTGGCAGCGCATGCATGAGGCTCTTAGAGCGGAGGTCGACAACTGTACGCGCACAGCCTGCTTTGACCCACCTGGGCCAAAAGCGAACATGTTCGGGACCGTGCGGCCGAGCCAGAAGGGTATGTGGAACTGCACACTCGTCAGGATGAGGAATTGCCTCGAGACGCGCGAATGGAAGACATCGCGCAAGCGTCTCGCAAGAAAGATGAGGCAGGCGGCATTGGACAGGGCCAGGGTTGCGCGGACTGCGGTGCTCAGATCAGGCTGTGTGCATCAGCATCGGGTAGGTCTGCGCTTCAAACGCACTTATAATTTGCTTGAGGAGAGGCGAGTGCAGTCGGAAGAGATGTTCCGTGACGAAGAGGGTTGGCCATGTCGCGGTTGCGACCGTCACTGCGCCTACGAATGAGCGCGGAAGAGGTCCAGTGAAGGTCTTGTGGTCATACTGAGAGTGTCAGAACAGTATCGGGGAGAAGCGACGGGGTGGGGTGCGACGTTTCTCGCTTTCGTCAGCAGGCCGTGCGGAGCTTCCCGAGTCGCAGGCGGCGACACAGCGTGCCCGCGAGCACACACCTGAGCAATCGCGTCCTCCGAAACGCCTCTGCTCAAAATGTCCCAGACGGCATGTAGGCTGAAGGACTCTTCGACTTTTGTATAGGGCGACAGGAGGACATGTCCGAGGGAGACGCCGACGAGGAGAGCTTCGCAGAGGAAGTCGGTATTGCGGAGGAAGCTTGGACGGCGGGATGCCTTCGATGAAGAGGAGGAAGCTGCGATGGAGCGACGCTTCACTGTGGGCTTTGTCGCTACCATCCGTGCCTGCCCTTCCTGGCTGTCAGCCTCTGCCTCAGCCTCAGCCTCGAGTTGCCGGATGGGACCGGGGCAGAAGGGGGGAGGGCACTCGGGCGTGACGAGCACGGGCACGGGCAAAGCTGAGCATCAGACCATCACACATACAGAGGATTGCAACAATGACGACGTACACACTCCGCTACGCTCTGGAAGGATTTGCGTCCGCTTCCTCCTCGTCATCCAGCAGCGGCATTGCGACATACTCGCTCGTCGAGCTGCCAGCAGCCCTCGCAGCGGCAGCAAAGAGCGCGTTGTCGTCGAGCGACGCGTCGTCCAGCATCCTGAGCAAGCTCGTCATCAAGGGTCAGCCGAACGACGATGCAGTACTCTGCACGGACGACACGACCTATACGATGCGGAGCGTGCAGAACAGTAACTCGCTCCTCCTCTGTCGGCCTCAACTGTCTGGCAGTGGCAGCAGCAGCAAAGGCGAAGGCAAGGGCAAGGGCAAGGGCAAGAAGCGGGCTACAGCGGACTACCTGAACATCGAGAGCACCCTGCACCAGACACTCGAGCTGGACCTGTGTGTGCCAAGGCTCGAGAAGATTGGAGACCTGCTGCGAGGGCAGGAGTGGACCCCGGAGATCAACGAAGAGGAGCGTCAGGAACAGCTGGAACGCGGTAGCGAACAGCACCCGCTGAAGAAGGTGGAGATCTCCGTCAGGCTCTGTCCGAGTCATGCCATGCACCTGCTCACACTGCCTGCCTGTCGGTGCAACCCAGCGCAAGCGGAACCGACGCCACCACCGGTCAATGGAAGACATTCTCGACCTTGTCCCCGCAAGCGACGCTCAAATAATGGCCGCTCTGGCATCGCGACGCGTTTTGACTCTCGATGGTGCGCGCGGCTCGCATCAGCTTGGCTTTGCTCGATTGCTGCACCTACTCACTCGTCTCACCCCGTCTTTCCAGGCTGCTGTCGCCCAATACCGCCGGCTACGCTCACCGCGCTCCTCCAGAACATCCTGCAGACGCTCGTCATGCTCTCACACTCACCCTCAGCGGTAGCGGGCTTCCCGCTCGACGAGCTCGCCAGCAGTCTGTGCAAGGACGATGGCATACCGGAAGACGTCACTAAGCAGGTCATACAGTGGTTTGGAGAGCCTGTCGAGCCGGTACAGGGTTCTGAGCATATGAGTCGCAGTACGCAACATTGGCGGCTAAAGGTAGACGAGGTGGCTAGGGAGATCGGCCGAAATCTCCTCGCACGGAATGGGGTAAGCGGGTCTGAGCTTGGAGAAGGCGGATCTCCGCTGACTGATGTTTTTGCAGAACAAGGCGGTCCCGCAGGAAACCTTCATGCGCCAGTGGCGGGAGACCGTCGGCGAGCAATTCTCGGACAGGTGCGAGCTTGCCTTGCTGACCGTAGGTTGCGCGGCTTTCCTCTGCTTCTAGGAACATGTGATCTGAACCCGGTCCGACTAATTCTTGCAGGGCTACTACCTGCTGCAACCGTCCCGGACCGCTTCAACGTCCGGCACCTCAACGCTCACCTACTTCCCGACCTCAAGCCTCCCCCTGGACCCAGCCTCGCGCTTCTCCGAGCTGTTCAGCCTCAAGAGTCGCTGGAAGGCAAGCGAGATCCAGCCGTTCCTCGCCGATCTCGCTGTCGATGCAAAGAAGCGCGATGCCCTCACGCTCAAATTCACGCGCAAGATCAAGGACGACGCCACGGGAGAGCTATGGTTCGCTGCTCGTGGCAGATGAGAGGTCGCGTAGGACCGTCCCACTGTTTTGATGATGTACGACATAGGTAGCTAGGCGTTCTGTAAAAGGGCGACAGAATCTCTACTGCGCAGTACGTGCCCCGAGCAAGAAGTCCACGACCGTCAGTTGTATCACGGCTCCTGCGTTCTCCTCTTCTTTCTAGTTCCATCCTAGCCTTGTGCGGGACCCTACTTTAATCGTGTGAATTCGTCCAGTCTCATCCCTTTGAAGACATCATCATCGATAGGCGCCGCGACAGGCGCTGCCACATCAACATCTGGCCATGGACCTTGCTGCCCTTCCGCCGGCCAAGGATCACCGGGACCTTGCACTAGTGTTGTCTTCTTGCCCTTCTTGGGCGTTTTCGTAGGCGGCGGCGGCGGCGGCACAACTTCCCATTTGCGATCCCGAAAGTTACCTCGCTCATCAACATGCGGGATGAAGTGGTAGGGGAAGCCAACGGGGCGGACGGCGCCGGTGCTTGGATTGACGGTCAGGCGATAATCTCTTCCATCGAGGCGCATCTTGAGACTTTCTGGAAGTGAAACCACTTGATCTCGCTTCGTCCGCTTTGTCCACAGATCTTCAGTGATCTTTTGTTCCTCCGGTATTCCCAGTCTTTGGGCCTCCGCCTTCTTGTGCCTTTGTATTGTGACCAACTTATCGTCCGTCGTCACATAGTAGGCCTTGTCCCTATCGCGGCTGACCAGCGCGAACGCGGGGTGGAGAGTGCCCGCCTCGTCTAATTTCACGGGCTTCTGTAGCTTGATGGGCGGTATGTCGCGGTAGTTGTCTGGAGGCTTCACTTCTGCCAGTGTATATGACTTCTCCTCCTTCGGCGCTGTGGCGTTTCCGGCCGCTTTTCCCTTTCCCTTCTTGCCCTTCTTCTTGCCATTCCCCTCGGACCCCGCCGACGCGGCCTCGTCCGCGGGTCCGAAAGCATCGGGAACGTGGCCAAAAGGAACTTGCTGGGAGGGCTGATAAGAGTCGACCGGGATGGCACCTGGAGGAGGAGGAGGAGGATAAGAAGAGAAGGGAGGAGGAGGCGGCCGAGGGTAACCGCCGTTGTCGTAAGTGGATCGCTGGCGGTAGGCATTACGGCGTCTCGGCGGTGGAGCCGGCACAACGCGTGACTCATCCATTGCCTCCTTCATGATCCTGAAGAGGCCATGTATACCGCCTGAACGCTTTCCAGTCTGACGCGAGCTGCGTCCTGTTGCCAAAGGCGGCGGGACATTACGCGGGCGAAAGACTGGTCGCACGGCCGAAAGAATGGCTTGCTTCAGTCCATTCCGGCCCTGTATGTCGACGTCATTCCTGGTGCGGACCAGTTGCCATTTCCTATCTGGATCATACGTATGGTAGATCCTCGTCCAGTGCCAGCCCGATGGTGGTGGTGGAAGGTCGGCACCAGACTCGGAATACTCCGGTCCGCGTATTTTCATCTCTTCCCATATCTCTTCATCGCCATCTGCATTCGAGTTCGCTACTTGGACCCATTCATAACCTGGTCGTGCTGGCCCAAGGCTACCATCTGACGTAGAGCCTCCAGAGCGGATGCCTTTGCCTACGGATGTGGCGGAGACAGAGCTTTGCGAGAAGCCAGAAGGAGATGCCATCTGTGCCCGAGGGCGTCTAATTTCCGTGTGAAATCTGCGCGACGATGGTTGAGTGCCCGGGCCCCGGCGATTCTCGAAGCGGCTTCGTCCGTGGACTGGCGGGCTTTGTCTTTGGCCTCCTCTATGTTGTTGCGGCGAGCTAGAGGCGTAGCTGGAGCTGGATGAATATCGCTGCGGCTCCGGATACCGCCTCTTCACGAAAGGCCGGTGCAGCAGGGAGACCATTTTAGCTTTGAACGACAATGGAAAGCTGTCAGCGGCTGAAGTGATGGCACGGTGAGCCGGCGCGACCCACACAATGCAGCCATTGGCCTCCACGCAGGCCTGTACGACGAGCGTGCATCGTATCTAGGGCGTGGGCGGGCAGTGTGGTAGTGGTGAGAGGGAGGGCTGATCGAGCTTGTGTAGTAGCTCGTCGAGCTCCGAGGGTTTGGGGGAGGTGTGCGATGGCGCTGTCGGCCTCGATGGCGATGATCGTTTGGCTGGACGTGGCTGCGCCTCCCACCAGGATACTGCGTGGCGTAGCTTGACATTTGTCTACAGAGGTTACTAGTATCCGACGAATCGACTGATTGTGCTTTGTGCTTGAGGACGAGGGCTGGACCGTAAGAGGGAAGGAGAGCAGACTCGCGTGAAGAGCAGAGGAGAGGAGAGTCGCACAGACGGCATTCGAGCCCTCAATGCAGCTTCACATCCAAGGGGAGCGGCCGCACTGCCCCAGCGCACCCCGGCGAGAGGTCCAGCTCGCACAGCCGAGCATCCGACAGCTGCTTTCTGCCGATCGCTGCTGGACTGAACTACACGAAGCAGCTGCTGAGCGGAGAAGCGGAGCATGCCATCAGCTGCTTCATCCCGCTCCTGTCGCTGCTGCACGGAGTTGCATCGAAGCGGCAGGCAGTGCTCAAACAGGCCAGGAACCGTCAAAGGGTATGGAGAGCAAACTGCGGAGGGACGCAGTCCGCAGGTCCTCCCGGATAGAGGCACCCTGGCGCACAGTCCAACGTTCAACGCTGTTCGCCTGTCGAATTTCAATGCTATACCGGTACTCTTCGGTCGGAGGCAACCGGAGAGCCAGACGGGCTTGCATGAGCGTGGCAATGGCTTTTCCGGCATTCCGCCGAGAGGGCGGTGTCTAGCATAGTGATATGACAACAGCAACTTCTACTACTACATGCGCTGGCTCTTCAGGGTACTGAGGTGGGATAGAGTAGTTTTGGTATCTGTAGTGCTGAAGAGCGTGTCATCCTGGATTCTTGCTAAAAGGGAGATCGGGCTGCAATCTGGCACTGCAACGATACGCGGATATGCATGCGACTAGTCGAGAGTGGTGAGAGTCTTGGTCCAGGCGACGACCTTCGGATGCGCGAGGACCTTCTTGTCGTTGAAGCCAATGACTTGCAAGCCGTCCAGCGACGTAGCTCGCGATCTGGCGAGAGGAGCATGCATGAATGCCAGTCAGCCGGGCAGCGACTTCGACCTCGTGAAAGAGGGGCTCATAGCCTGCCCACTTACAGTGCGACATAAGCCTGCCCCTTCTCGAAGATCTTGGACAGATCGCATTTCACACGCTCGAGCGTCTGTCCCTGGCTCTTGTGGATGCTCATCGCCCACGCGCAGATCATGGGGAACTGCTTGCGCCTCGCCTTGACTTTATCGCCCACGTCCTCGACCTTGAACTCCTCGCGCTGCATGCGCATCCGGATGATGCTTCCGTCAGGCATCTTCCACGCCACGATGGGACACTTTTCGAGCGATGCGGCGCTCTTTGCCTTCGCTGCCGGTACGACTGGCTTTTTGCCGCCGCCTGTGCTGCCAGCGTCGGACCCTGCCGCACCAGGGGAGTCGCCGCGGTCCGCACTGAACTTGTTCCGCATCGCCGCGATCTTGGCGTTGAAGTCGTCCATCTCGGCACGTGAGGCGCCAAACCCACTTCCGCTCTCGAACCCGTCCTCCTCATCGAGCTCGTCCATCGACTTGAACCCGATGACCTTGCCCACGCTCCCGTTGACGAGACCCACGTCCATGTTCTTGAGCAGCATGACCTGGGCATTGAGCTTGAGCGTCAAGACTCTGGGCGCCATGACGTTGTCGAGCGTCTTCTGCATGCGGTCAAACGGCTCTTCCCCCTCGTCGAGCGACGTGTATGTGTATGTCTCGCCAGGAAGAGCCTTGAGGCGAGCCCTGTTGGCGTTGTCAACTTGATCTCGCAGCGGGAATCTGCGGACGCACAGAGATGTCAATGGCTGCCTAGCTGCATACAGCCATGTCGACCGCCACGCACAGCTCCGTGGGCTCAATGCCGTCAGTGTATTTTGGCTCTCGCTTGAGCTTGATGAACTTGGAGATAGAGTCGCGCGACAGCTCGCCGAACCGCATCTCGTTGAGCATGTCGATGAACTCGGTGTCCCGCTGTCGGAAGACCTTTGTAAGATTGACGGTGGCGTCGATGCACTCGCCCCACGACTTGGCTTCGAAGGCAAAAGTCGGCTGCCCGCTCTTGGTCACGGGCGGGAGCTGGAAGAAGTCGCCCGTCATGATGAGCTGGATCCCGCCAAAGGGCTTGTTCTCCTTCTTGCGGAAGCGGCGGGCAATATGCGCGAGCTTGTCGAAGAGGTCGCCGTCGAGCATGGACACTGCGAGCGTTGACGAAGGAGCTGATTAGCATTGCGCGAGCCTACTGCATGAGAAGAGCATGCACGCACCCTCGTCGATGATCAGCACCTCCGTTCTCAGCCATCGTCCGGCAGCCTTCCTGTTCTTGCGGATATTGTCGATGAGCTGCTCGCCCGTGCCTTGACCGAGGCCGATACCAGCAAATGAGTGGATGGTCGTCCCGCCAATGTTGGCAGCAGCCATTCCCGTTGTTCCGGTGATTGCGACCCGATCCGCTCCCTTCTTTGCGTACTTGAGTCTGAGCGACGCGATGATTTCGCGCAGCAGGATGGACTTTCCGGTACCTGCAAAGCAGCCGCCTGCATCAGCCAGCTCTCCACGATCATGACACTTTGGAGTACACGCACCCGCTGAGCCAGTAAAGAAGACATTCTTGCCCTCTTGGACGACCATCTTTAGGATCTTCTGCTGTTCCCCGCTGAGCACAATCTGCTGCTTGATATTGAGCGAGCCCGACTTGCCCTTGGGCTTGCTGGTCCCGCTGCTGCTGCTCGTGCCGGCGACGGGCGGCTCCTCCGACACCTTGCGGGCCACCTTTGCGGGCCTGCCGAGGCCGTTACCCGAGCCAGACGACGGGGCCGAGAGCGTATCGTACAAGTCGCGCTTCTTGCCTAGGGATGAGGAGGACGTGGACGCGAAAGACTCGTCATGGCTCGCGTCGGACTTGACGACAAAACTCGAGAGGGATGTCTGGCCCTTGGAGCCGGGCTTTGACGCGCTGCCCCCAGCCGCAAAAGGCGCCTGCATGCTGCCCTTGGACATCATGGTCGGCGGCTTTACGGGCTGGATCCAGCCGGGAGGCGGTTCCTTGTTGGACGATCGCGCTTTGAAGACTGGCCGGTCGTCGGTGCTGTTCTCCTTCGAGGCGGGCATCATGCGAGGGAGGGCGGGAATGTTGACGAGCTGGGTGGCGAGGGGCAAAGGGAGCGCGTCGCTCTGGCCGTGGCTGACGAGCTTGTTTGCCGGGCGGGACGGGCTGAGGGGCGCTGTGGCACCAGACCGGGATGAAGTGGTTGCTGCAGTGCGAACGCTGGTCGCATTGGAAGTCGTGGCGGAGATGGCGGTGGTTGAGCTCGAAGTGGAGCTGCGCGAGCCCGAGGTGGACGTGGAGGTGGACGCCGAGGCGGACGCGACTGGGCGATAAGGGTTGGTCTGAGGCTTGGTGATTGCAGCAACCATACTCTTGGTCATGGTGGTCGTGCTGCGCGATGCGAGGTCGAGGTCCATGAAGTCGTCTTCCTCCTCGTCGTCAAAGTCGAAGTCTAGGGTAGGCGGCGCGCGTCGACAAGTCCAGGCGTGAGTCCCTTGGTCAGTTCAGGCAGGCAGCAGTAGGACCCGTCGACCGGCACACACCGTACGCCGAAGCAGGCAGAGCCTTCTTTGCTATGCTCGCGCCTACTCCCAGTGTGGTGGTTGTCCCTCCCGAGCTGAAGGTGCGCTTGAGCGACCTGATCGGGCCGACGCCTGAGCCTGAGCCGGAGCTGGAGCCAGACTGCCGCGCATAGGAGGACGACATGGTGCAGCCACTGACGTCTTGATTCTCCTGGTTGGCTTCAGGTTACCTCGAGCTGGAGGTTGGAGGAGGAGGACGAGACGAGAGCTGGCCAGGGAGACTGCACGCGCGACTTGCACCACAACAGATCGAGAGGCCCGGGCTCTGGAGCTCTGGGAGGAGGGGGAACGCGCAGGAATGACGAGCATGGGGGTCCTCTCACATGCAGCACAGCAGAAGCAAACAGCAGACAGGGGAGAACAGTATCGTCCGTTACATCACAATCGAGCTCTGTACTGTCTGCCTCCCAAGTACAAGCTCCCGTCGACTTTCTTGAGGGATGTGGGCCGGGTACCACAAGGAGCCGCACCTGCACGTGATCCGGCTTGGCTTCCATGCTCACGAGGACCGCAGGCGACACCAGACGGCGTCCTCCTTCTCCTGCTTCCCATTGACTCGCCATATTCGCTATCCCATCTAGTACCTCTTTCACACACAGACACTGCTCAGCATGCCGTGAGTCTGCGGTCAGGCAGGCTGCTTGTGCTCACTGCGCTCGGCCCTGACAGCCATCTCCGCACATCCCCTCTGCAGGCGCATGGTCGACAACCGTTCGCCGGAGCAGCAGCTGTCGAGCCTGCTCACGGCGAGCGGCTGCGTATCGCTGCAGGATCCCAAGTTCGCCAGGTACCTCGACTCGATCGACCCGCTGGGCTACATGCGCTTCCACTTCAGCATCCCCACCCTCGAATCGATGGAGCGCCAGCCGCCAGAGGAGCCCGCTCCGAGCACGTCCCCGGAGGTCATCGCAAAGAGCCAGCGCATACGCCAGGGCAAGCAGAGCCCGGACCCAGAGACGCGCAAGGCGGCAATCAGGGAGCAGAAGAGCAGAGAGCCGTCGCCGTCGCCGCTTGCCCGATCGCCGTCGCCACGAGCAGCTGCTGGATCTCGCGGGAAGCAGCAGCAGCACCAAGGCGTCGGTGGATCAAGGGCAGGGTCAGGCGAAGACGGGTACAGCAGCAGTGGGAGCTCCTCCTCGGATGATGCGAGGAGCCCAAGACAAGTCTATGGGGATCTCCAGCGAACAACAGGCGTGGCATCCGGCGGTCCTGCTGGAAACGGCGTCGACAACAATGCAATGACTGGTAGGTGAAGGGCATGTCACCGCGACAAGAGGAAGTCAGCCTGGTCCCTGATATTGCTCACGATCCCTCGCAGCGACTACAAAGTTCGACGTACCTGCGCACCTCCAGACCTCTTCACACGAGATGATCGTGTACCTCGCCGGGAACTCGCTCGGGCTGCAGAGCAAGTCATCGGCCATGTGCATTCAGGAGGAGCTGAGCATGTGGCAGGACAAAGCCGTGACGGGGTGGTTCCAGTCGCACTACAAGCGGCCCTGGTCGAGCTACTCGGACCGCCTCGCCCCGCTCATCGCCGGGCTCGTGGGCGCCAAAGACGAGAAGGAGGTCACGACCATGGGCACGCTCACCGCCAACCTCCACTTCCTGCTGTGCGCCTTCTACCGCCCTACAAAGGAGAGGTACAAGATCCTCTACGAGCACAAAGCCTTCCCTTCCGACCGGTACGCGTTTGCCAGCCAGGCAGAGATGCATGGCTATTCGAAGGCGGACGCTCTCATCACGGTCAAGCCGAGGGAGGGAGAGTACCTGCTCCGGAACGAAGACATACTCGAGATGATTGAGCGCGAAGGCGATCAGGGTGGGGCGAACCCGAGCTGGCAGCCCCTCTCCGCAACCTCAAAACAGCTGACGTCGCTTCCCAACTCTGCGATGAAGTCGCCGTCGTCTTCTTCTCGGGAGTCAACTTCTTCACGGGCCAGGTGTTTGAGATGGAGAAGATCACGGCGGCCGCGCACAAGAAGGTGCGTTTTCAAAACTGGGTTCCCCGCTGAAGCCATGGAGTATGCATAGAGCTGCACAACTGAAACTGTGTAATTGCCACAGGGCTGCCTGGTAGGCTGGGATCTCGCGCACGGAATCGGCAACATCCCCGTCAAGATGCACGATTGGGATGTCGACTTCGCCGTGTGGTGCACGTACAAGGTGAGGCGCACGCTTTCCAGACACAGCCGGCTTGTATGGCTCTGACATCCGTCATATGCGCACTGCAGTATCTAAACAGCGGTCCGGGAGGCATCGCAGGCCTCTTTGTGCACGAAAAGCACGCCAATAGACCTCGCCTCTCTGGATGGTGGGGCAACAAGTGAGGCGCGAGCGCGACTTGCGAGCGTCTGATGGCCGCTGGCACTGTGCTAACAGGTCCTGCGCTCCACAGCCTCGAGACACGGTTCCAAATGGCTGAAGATTTCGATCCCGCGCCTGGAGCAGCTGGCTTCCAGACCTCGACCCCATCCATCATCAGTCTTGCAGCCTTGTACGGCTCGCTGGAGAGTTTCCTGCTTTGCGGCAAGGTATGTCGTGCTTCGGTCGAAATGGTTCATGTTCAGATCGAGGCTTAGTAAGGGTCACCCCGCTGGACTTGCGCAGGAGGATTTGGCACAGCAAGAGACGCCTCCAACAACTGCTATCGCGCTAAAGAAGCTGCGCAAGAAGTCGCTCATCATCACTGCGTACTTGGCCGTCCTGCTCAAATCGAGCAAGTACTACGTGCACCCGGGCAAGATTGCCGCTGTCGAGGCGCTGATTGGGGATCACTGGAAGAACCCGCACGGCAAGTCGTTCCGACCAGGGTTCACCATCATCACGCCGGAGAAGCCAGAGGAGCGGGGCGCGCAGCTCTCCATTCTCCTCCTGCCAAGGGGCATTGGCCTCCTCCACCCGTGCCACGAGGCACTCATGCAGGCCGGAGTGTATGGAGACGACCGCGAGCCAGACGTCATCCGCTTTGCGCCCATCCCGCTGTACAATACCTACAGGGACTGCTGGCAGGCCGCCAAGACTCTGGACTGGGCTTTAAAGGTAGGCAACCACCTGACGCGAGATCGTGTACGGACCAGCTGACTCCGGCTGTGCCCTGATCTGAAACCAACAGCAAGCAGCGCTGAAGGTGCAAGGCAAGCGGGGCAGAAAGGGACGGAGCGATGTAGCGTAGCATGAACAGCCTAGGATGGCATAGCAAGGCGTACAAAGTAATGGCTACAGCGTATAGACGATAATGCCATTAAAACAATGGCTGAATGCAGGATCGCGCTGGTAGGTTACGAGATGGGAAGGCTGGCCTTCTTGCACTCGCCGGCCTCGCAATCACAGCCCGGGTTGGCGGAGCACTAAGTCGAGGAAGAGTGGAGAGTCAGAGAGAGCCTCGAACGTGACCGATGACCGAATGCTCACCTCCTTGCGCACAGCGGCCATCTTCTTGCAAGTCCCGGCAGCACAGTCGCATCCGCCATTCAGCGCCAGTGAGCACTTCTGCTTGTTCTGTGAGGCGGGAGGTAATGGAACCGGCGGCGAAGGCAATCTGATGAGCTCAAGCAAGCATAAGGAAGACCGCGCAGCTCTAGTGGGGCCTCACCTGGCTAGAGATGCAGACGCCGTCCTTGCAGGCGCATTCGCCGTTCTTTGCGTACGCGCAATCTGCTTGTGCGACGCACGAAGCGTCGGGGCGCGCCTCGGCCTTCTTCTCCTGGGCGCAGGCGCAGGTAACTCCGCCTACAGGTGTGCAAGTTGTACGAGAGGGAAGAAATGCGAATGCGGGCAGGATGGTATAGGAAGGATGATTGCGTCAGCAGCCGCCACCAGTGATATCACGATGTCAGTGCAGTAAGGCACCGTACAGATGATGGTGGTTGGGGCAGGGGCGGACATGGTGACGATGTTGATGAGTGTTGAGGTAGAGGTGGTGCTCGTTCCTTGTGCAAGATGTGAGGAGAAGAGAAAGGGATGACAGGAGAGTAAAGGTCATTCAGGCACAGACGGCACCCGATCGAGCGACCTTCGACCAATGAGAGCGAGCGCATATGCTTTCAGGCTAAACACGTGACGCGTCGCGCTGTTGGCCACCCGCGCCTGTCCCCACTCTCAGGCTCAAATGCAGTACGGATAGATCCGAGAACGTGCGTGCGTGAGTAGACGGCTCGAATGCTGGATATACGATGAGCAGCGCTTATTAGATGGCCGCTGTGCCTCACGTCCTGGACTACGTTCGCGCGTGTTAACGCGCAGCAACGCCCGATCTTTCGAGACTGAGAAGATGCCCCATTCAGACAACTCAGCCCGTTACAGCTCGGCGTCCACTTTGCGCATGATCTTGGTTGAATCTGGTGAACGGGCGAACGCGAAGCTGGTTGCATCAGGGCTGCCGCCAACCCACACTCGGTGGACTTGCTGACATGCTAAAAGCTTAATGCGAATGAGCACGAACGTGACCCATCCCCATATGTGGCTGTGGAGGTGTTGGAAGTCCTTGCTGCCATGGCATCGGCGGCGGAAAGGGGTCACTGACAGCTTCCCACGTCCAGTCCTTCCAGTCGCCGTTTCTGTGCTGGCCCTTTGGCACGAACTGCCAGTTAAGTCCTCTGGGCTGGACCGCTCCCGTAGGACCATGGACGAACAGCTCGTAAGTCTGCCCACGAATCGTCAGATTGAATTTGCGTGGAAGCCGAAGGGCGTCGTTCGGGGTTGTGCGGCACGGCTCGAGCGCATTTTGCGTCCGTTTGCGCTCGGTACCGTCGTCGTTCTTGTCGATGCGGTGCCAGATATCGTGAGGCTGTGTCGTAACGTAATACGTGGTCAGATCCGTCCTTTGGTCAACGAATTACAGATTTTGGCGAGACCGCGGCGCGCCTTCGGGGACCAGAGCCGGTCTCAAGGGCAGTATAGCAGGGACATGGCGCTTATTGCTTGGGCGGGGAGATGGATCTGAACTTTCAGCCAACAGTCCAGCGTACCAGGGACGGGGTCGCTGAACGACTGGTGGTCACCGGGAGGAGGTGGAGGTAGCACTGCTCCGCGAGGTGGCGGAGGAGGAGGTGGTCCCACGCCTGGAGGCGGGGGAGGTGGTATTGCGCCAGGAGGCGGCGGTGGCGGAGGAGGTCCCCAGCCTGGAGGCGGCGGCGGCGGCGGAGGAGGTCCCCAGCCTGGAGGCGGCGGCGGCGGCACGGGCCCTGGAGGCGGCGGCGGCGGGGGTACGCCAGGAGGCGGGGGAGGAGGAGGCGGCGGACTGCCAGTTGCTGCGGCTTCGGTGGCGCGTGTCTGAGCATCGCGCCTCCGTCTAGAGACCTTGGGGGGCGAGGGAGCTCGCCTGAATTCATTCCAAGCTGTTCGCATCACGCCTGCACTCCGAGAGCGCGAAGTTGCCTGGTGTCTGATCGGCGGGGCCTGTGGTGTGCGCTTGAAGATGCGTTCAAGTAGACTACTGAAGAATGGCCTGGGGCCGTACTCGGCAATGCTGGAAGGTGGGTGTCTCTCGATGTAAATATGCTGTCTGGGTACGCGCTCCTCAACAATATAGGGTCGATTTGCCCGATGGAGACCTGACCGAGCACCAGAGCCTCGCTTGTATGCAACGTCCGAGCGGGACGCGTCACTAGTCCAGCCTGACAAGCCATAGTTGCTGCTGACTGTTCCAGAGAGGTAGTCGCTGCCTCTTGCAAGAGAATAGCCACTACTGCTTACTGGCAGAGAATAGCCGCTGCTTGGCGAAGGGGAATTGCCGCTACTGCTTGCTCGGAAATGGTAGCCGCTGCTCCCGTGCGGTGCGTTATAGGTTAGGTGCGGTGTGGGCTGGCGATGTCTATCGTGCTGAGCTCTGGGCTGTCTCCCACGAGCAGACAAGTGATTCAACAGCTTCCAGAATGCTCCTGACCCTGTGCGGCGACGGCGAGGCAGGTCAGACGCCTTGCGGCCTGTACGAGGTGGCATCTCAGAAAGTAGCTGCCTACACTGATGACGCCGTCGAGGTGGTGATAACTCCTGCCGATACCGCTCTTTCGTCCTCGAATGCGGTACCCTCCGATGGCGAAGCGCTGTATTTGCTGTAGACGTTGTATAAGCTTGGCGCCCAGAACTACTACTGGATGGCGGTGATCTCGGCCTATTCCCGGCCCATGCTCCAGTAGCACGCCGTCTATATCGCGGATCTTGATAGCTAGGGTAGCGCGATGTCATCGCTATTGATCGACTCCTGCGATAAATAACTGCCGTGATGGGCTTCCAGAAGTCGAGGCCAGTAGAGTGCCGGGCAGGGTCTGCCGATTTATGCCGGTGACAGGAGAGTGTTGGAGCAAGGAGGCTGTCGCAGAGCGATAAATTCTGGAGGTGCAATCGGAGCTTGACTGCAATCGATGTGCGATGGGAGTGAGCAGAGGTAACAGCAGAGACCCCTCGGAACAGCCCTGAGCGAGGAGACAGGTTTGGTAAGCCAGACGCACTGTTCCTCGGGTTCTGACGCCGTTCTGTCTTCTGTCTTGCAGATGTACAGCGCACTGACGCACCGGGACTGTCCGTCATATAGGACTGTATCGCCAGGACGTATGGTTCGTCGGTTGAATACCTAACGCCTCCGGTGTTTCACATGGGCCCTTTCATAGACTGGCAATCAGCTGCTTCATGTAGCGGTAGCCGGGCCGGAGACCGAATGGCGGAGGGTGAAAGCAGCTGCTTCATAGTCGCGCATCTCGCAAGGTAAAGCCTGCTCGGATGGAGGCCCAAAGCTCAACTTGCAGGTGCGCGTTGCCATTGATCGCTTGCAACTGCGTTGCAGCATCCAGCTGCCAGGGTACACCTGTCCCATTCAAGAGCAGCCCGCGTAAAATTAGCAGGTTGTTCGCGGGTCCAGCCGCGGAGGAGAGCCGCGTCTTGATGTCACGGTCAGCCTCAAGGAGTGTAGCGTCACTGGTACTATTCCAGCATTCTGCGTCATTAGGGCGCCCTTCCGATCGATAGTCAGGCTGTTGTGCTGAAGCCAACGCATCGATCCGACGCGGCCGCGGTCATGAAGGGGACGGGGAGGCGGTGTGGACTGAGATTAAGATAACATCGGCCATGAGGGAGAAGAGACGGCGAGCGTAAATACATGCAGCAGAGATGTACTAGGCACTCCGCCGACGTCCGATGTTGCGCGGTTGCCCCGTTAGACAGCTTACGTTCCCTGACTCGCCGGCGTTGGCGGCTGGGTACACTGCTGCAGAAGTCATAATGTCGATTTGGCCTGTCAAACGCCCTTCATTCAGCTGCAACTGCTAACGGCGGCGCGCCTTGACCAGTGTACTCGACACGTTAGGCCCATTGGTAAGTACGAATGCCCTGAAATGAAACGTATGCATCCACTCCCATCAGGGCTGATGGCTCACACGCGACAGCGGCCAGTCACAATGCCGAAGCGGCCCCCGCAGCTCTACTTGGGTCTGCCAGCCTTGTAACCGCAAGTGGACTTCCGCTGCTGCTCTTATTGCCTGATACTATCGCAGGTGTTGCTGCTGTGGCCCTGGTTGGGGCTGCGGCTGTAGTTGCGGACCCAGGTGTGGGGAGGCCTACCGCTGGTCGGACTGGGCTGCGAGAGGTCCGAATGGCGCCCAACGGACCATGGCATCGCTTACGATGCAGGCGCAGGTACCCATGCCCATTGCGTTTGCGACCCATTGGGCTGTCCCAACGGGACACACTGCCAATCGAGCCCTTGAGGCTGCATCATACCCGTTGCAAGATGAACCCACAGCGGGTATTCCCGATAGGTGCCAGAGCCAACCGCGACTTTTAGACCAAACTTTAAAGGAAGTAGGATGGTTCTGTCGTGCGTGTGGCCTTGAATAATGTTGCTGGTGAGCTCCCATCGCGTCTCCCTGCGCTCACGCCCCTGTCGCATCTTCCCAGGGGTTTCAGCGTGCAGGGTGACCAGAACATCTTTTCCTGTGCTGGTCTCAAGGTAATAGGATGCCTCGGGGTTTCCCCGCTCCCTGAATCCCGTGACTGGCAAGGTATCCACCAAAGGAAGAATGCGTGGCCTTCGATCTGGTCTGGGGATTCCAGTGGGCTTCTCGGGTAAGAAGCCAGTATACCAGAAAATGGGCTTTGGTGGTGGAGGCGTTGGTGTTCCTTTGGAGCCTTTTTCTTTCGGCTTTGGAGAGGCCGCCGGCGGGGGCGGGGGACCAGCAGCCCGGTGGGCCTCCCTCTGGCGCCTAGAAAATCCTCTTGGGGGTGCCTGGGGTCTCTTGTGTTCGTTCCATGCTGTCAGGAAGTGCCCTCCGAGCTGACGCAACGTCGAGGGTGCAGGGCCCCGAAGCCCCCTCGGCGGCGGCTTTGATACTCGCCCGAAACGAGGGTGCGGGGCTTCTCTTTGGTGTCTTGCATTGCTGAGCCGGGTAATATCACTTGGCGCTTCACTGGGGGCCGATGGCACATCGTTTCGTGCAACGTCGCTTCCTATGTCGGAGCGGCCATCGTCGTACGCTCGGCGCTCTGGCGGTGCAGACCTGCGCGCACCGATGTCGACATGGTCGAACGACGGTGGCCTGCCGTAACGACCGGAACTCGAGAAGTAGGCAGGCCCGGCAGAGTAGCTACTCCGCCAAGGTCTGTCATACGCAGCTGGCTGGGAGAATTGAGGGGCAGCGACGTGGCGGTACATACGACGAGACAGTCGTGGTAGACCAGCGGAGTAGCTGGATTCGCTTGAAGAGCTGTAGCCATGATACGGCGGGCTCTGCTCTCGCCCATGATAGCGAGGCCTGCGAGAAGATGCGAACGTTGATGACGCTATCTTGTTGGTCGTCCACTTCCACAACCTCTTGATCGGACCTATCCAGTTGCCGCGACCGCATCAGCTCTGGTCAAGGCCTGTACGAGGCGCGGACAGAAATCGGAAGCAGCTGCCTACCCTCACGCCGCCTTGGCTGGTATGGCAACGGCGACAGGTCGCTGTCATGACTGTATCCCCGCCTCGGATATCGTGACCTTCGATGGGGCGGGAGATCTGCGTCAATTTCCAAGCATATTGTCACAGCCTCCGGCGGTCTTATCGTACATACCTGCCGCGCTCGTAAGGAGATGGGCTGGCACCATGAAACCAATGCTGCGGCCGTGTGGGACCATCTTGTCCTCGGTGGCCGGGATTTCGATAACCGTAATCGGACCTCAAGGCTGCCATGAGCGCTAAGACGGCTTTAAAATCGTCGTAGGTGGACGCAGTGCTTGAAAGGTATACGGAGCCGGTTGAGGACACCAGGTGGCTGCCGCAAAGCGTAGTTGACGACTGCTTGCCCAAGTAAGGAGAGGCTGTGTGGAGAGTGTGGGAGGAGACGGGCAAGCTGTTGGTTGAGGCTGGCTATGCTTGATTGTGATATTGCGAGCAGAGGCAAGAGCAGGTCAAATGGGAGCGAGCCAGTCCACCTGGCGACCAGCAGACAGGGCCCCGTGAGGCAGGCTCACCACCAGCCGCGCCTCAACGCAGGAATGCCAGAGCCCAATTTAGGGGGAGGCGCCTCCTAGAATTCGCATGCTTCCCTTTGACTTCGACACACAATCAGCTGCTCCATCTTGCAACGGACGGCTTCCGGACCAGGTAACGGAGGTTGTCAGCAGCTGCTTGTGCGCAACTGACTAGACGTAGCCTTTAGTGGGGCGTGAGCGCAGATCGTTCAGGTTCAGACGGCATGTGACGCTCAGGGAGACTACCTCTACATATCGAACGACGTAGGCTTTGAGAGTGTGGTACTAGAAGGACGAGCCCTCTGGCGGTTGCGTTAGCTTCCTGTTTGCGGGGTCGGCCATGGACCTGTGAGTGCATGCGAGAGGGCAGGTCGTTAGCATGCACCGCATGCTACAAGGCAAGAGTGCCGCAAAGACAGCATCAGATAAGACGACGCACTTGCGGATGGCAGTCAAGATGTCTTGCATTGTCAACGAGCGCTTCCAGCTGGCGAGAGGGGCAATCTTGCTGAAGTCGACCTGGTGGGCATGGGTCATCGTGCAGACACAAAGGGGCGAGTAGAGTTGGCGAGTCAGCAGCCACCACATCTCACTACCGCCGAGTGATGTAGCGAGAGCAGTCACCTTGCCGCTTGACGGGTCGACTGCAGGCAGGTTGATCCTCGTTGTGAACCGGACGTTGGGTGGCGAGTCTGGATACGATGCGGTGCACTCGATGGAGAGGGAATAGATGCGGTTCTCGTGGACTGACTGTGTGCGTGTGTGACGAAGGATGTAATGCAATGTGTCCAGACGCGAACAGTCGAGACGGTCAGCTGTCAGACACGCGCGGGCGTGCAGGTCGGTTGGACGTCGCCTGGAGACCAAGTGTGTGCACGCACATGAGGAGGGCCAAGGATGGTCCCGTTCCAGTTGGTCATGGACATGTCGTCACCATCGTCGAGGCCGTACGACGTGGCTGTCGGCGGACAGGAAGGACCTCATCAGTGTCGGTGCGAGCTGGACGCCTCGTATGCGCGCAGGCACAGCGGGATCCCGACCCCAGCGAGCGCGCCAGGGCAGGAGGGAGATGGCAGCTCACATCCATCACCGCCCTTCTCTCCCTTCTCGAGCTCCTCGAGCAGCCGGAAGTTGCGCGGGACTGTCGAGTAGCGTTAATGCAGGAGCGTCACGAGTTCCAGGAAGGACAGGACGGGGACGGGCCATTCAAAGAGGCGCAGAGACGCGCACGGCAGGAGCAGGCGTCTCGTTAGCATTGCCTGCATCACGCTCCGTCCACTGCGTTGACCCGCATCCCTCCAGCTCGCTCACCCTGTGCCATCCTGTGTGCTTGCTGGTCGCGCGAGTTGGTGCTGCGCTGACCGCACCTGACCGGCCGGGCGACGCGGGGCGCGCCTGCTCGCAATGACATCCGTTACGAAAAGGGTTCTGCCCGTGCAAAAGGCACAACAAGGGACAGAGACGCAACAGGCGCACGAAGAGCCTACAATGCTCTGTTTGGAGAAGGGCGTCTCTCTGGGGAATATAGCTACAGGGGTTGCAGGGCGGTGTGCCCCGAATCAACGGAAAGGAAAGAACGACGACGACGACTGATGCGAGCGAGCTCTGCGGACTCTGTCCAGCGTGCTTACGATGTCCGATTTCTGAGTGTGTGCTGATACTAAGCCTCGAGGCCCCTGGCGATGCAGAAGTACGCTTGACGACTGTTCTCATGCCAGCGCAGTGAGAACTGCCTGCTGAAGTCGGGCGTCCGGAGCGCGAGCGCCGCGCGGGTTCGTCAACGGTGCCTGTGCCATGGTCGTGTTGTTGAATAGCATATCCTTAAGGATTTGCGATCTGCGAGATCGATCAAAATTGAGGGCAGAGTCAGCCTCCTCCCTTCGGCGCGACGCCGTCGTACGGCCCCGGTACGTACATCAACCCGTGATTGCACTCGGTCGTGAGCTTCTTGCTGTCCTTGACGACCTTGCTGAGCGGCGTCTCGTCCGTCTTCCCTTTGCCTCCGTCGGAATCGCTGTTGACTGCATCCTTGCTCTTGCCCTTACCGCCCGAGCCAGACCCGGACTGCTTGGTCTCCAGGGCCTCGGGGACGAGCGCTGCGACCGAGGCTCGTGTAGCGATACTGTTCTCCGTCTTTGACAGCTTCTCCGTGAGATCGGAGATCTGGCTCGTCGTGTAAGCGCGGTTCTGCGGATGCGAACGAGGTGAGTGGACGTATCCGGCGTTACAAGGCACGTCGAGACTGGCCCGAGCGAGTGTCCGGCGGTACAAAGCACGTCGAGACTGGCCCGAGCGAGTTGCGAACTTACGCTGATCAAGGGGCTCTGTCCGAGCGTCATGACCCAGTACTTATTCCAGAGCATCTCGAGGAGCTTGTTGTCGAGGCTGGACTTGAAGAAGGAGATGTCGAGGCTGTAGTAGCGGGACGAGTGGACGCCAAAGTCTTCGATCTTGTTGAGCGGGATGGACTGGTACTCGGAGGCTTGGGCGTTGGGCGGGGTGTAGTTCTGTGTGCGAACGTGTGCGAAGCATATAGGAGGAGTGAACCAAATCTGTCAATGCTCAGTGGACTATCGCCTGAGGATCCCGCATCGGCGCAACGCACCTCGGGATAGGCTCGGAACGCGCCAATCTCTACTTTGCCTGCCGAGACGGTGCGGTTCGGGTCAATGACGACGGCGAGGAACGGATCGAAGATCTGGTTGTTGAGCTGCGTCGAGACGTCAATGCCGGAGAGCCAGCAGCCGTAGCCTGGGTGCGAGTGATACCAGCCGACAACGTTCTCCGGGCGGTTGACCTAGGGTGAGAAGCGGGCGGTCAGCGTCAGGACTGGGCACCTCGCATTTGTCGATGATCATCCTGACGGGAAGGACACGAAGACGAGCAGGCGGAAGGGGAGAGGCCGTGCAGCGACAAGGCACAGGCCTGTCTGTCGGGCGAGGCGCGTGTGGCGGCCAAGTCCCGCAAGCCAGCCAGAGCTAGGGTGACCAGAACCGAGTAGGCCTGCAACAGCAGGACGAGCGCCCTGGCCAGCAGTGACGGCACTACGCTGCCATTTATCACCTCCTCGCGCTAACAGCTGACCCATGTTCCCGCCCTGCCTGTCCTCGTCATCCGCGTCATCCCCGCGCTTGACAACAGATGGACGACTCACTTCCTTGCAAATGGTCTGGTATTGGACCGAGTACTCATCACCCTCTGCACCGGCATTGACCCTGGTCTCTGTGCCGAGCACGGGCAGCGCAAACGCGTCCATGACGACAAAGGTCTCATCCTCGATCTTGCCCTGCATCAGGCCCATGATCTCGTACTGGCCGCCGGACCTGGCGTGGGTGACCATCTTGACGAGGGCAATGGCCGAGATGCGGACGTGCTTGAAGTGGTGCGGGTCGCTGCGCCACGGCCGTGCCTGCTGTATTGCACGCTGCCCTTCATTGTCGTACGCGTAGATGGAGTCGCCGTCGACCGTCTGGATGCTGTTGTTGAGCTCGAACGTCTGCTGCGCGATGGACGGCCCACCCTTGCCGTTGCCGCTGCTTCTTGTAGATGTCATGGGCGGGCAGGTCTGCTGTGGTATGGTATTGCCTGTTCCGTGGTCGAATGCGGTATCTGGCAGAGGCGAGAGAGCCTGAGGATGTCCTCTGCCGGTGCTGCTGCTCCCCTCTCGCTGTGCCTGACCGACGTTCCCTCCCCCTTTTTCATCGACCAACACGCCGACACCCACGAGATGGCGATTCCCGCAGAGGGAGGATCACCATCTGCTGCAGTGTACCACTCCATCCCAAATGCAGACGTCGACCGCGATGGCCCACTGCCAGAGGGATCCGGCAACGGCAACGGCAACGGCGAGCAGCAGGTCCTGATCCAGAAAGAGGGTGGGTGAGGGAGTCGAGGCCGCCCTCAGGCTGCTGCTCAGATGGCTGATATCCTCTCCCCATCGCAGGAACAGGGACGGCGAGCCTGCTGTCGTGCATCTCGAACCGTGAGTAGTGTCTGCCTGCGTCCAGGTCACGAGGAGGACCAACTCCCTTTGAGATGCCGCCTCCGAGGCAGCAGCGAAGCAACAGCAGCATGAGCGCTGACACTGCGCACGTTGTGTGCATGCACCAGTCTCCAATACTATCCTGGGCACCGGCATGCTGGGTGAGCGGTCTGCTCTATCTGCGCGTCCAAAGAGCCCGGACCTCCGTGGCTGATGGCGGCGGACACTTCTCGAAACCAACCTCTCGTGCAGCCCTCCCGCACAGCATAGCATCGTGCGGCCTCATACCCGGCATCCTCCTCATATGCATCAGCGGCGCCATGTCCTTCCTCGGCCTGCACTTCCTCTCGCGCTCGGCCTCGCTCGTCCGCCCGAACCGGACCGCCTCGTTCAACTCGCTCGCGAGCATGACCTACCCGCGCGCGACCGTGCTCTTTGATGCTGCCATTGCCATCAAGTGCGCGGGCGTGTCCACCTCGTACCTCATCATCATCGGCGGCTTGATGCCGAGGGTCATCCTCAGCTTTGACCACACCCCGCCGGACTGGGCTCTCGATAGGCGCCTCTGGATCACCGTCAGCATGGCCATCCTTACCCCGCTGTGCTACCTGCGCCACCTCAACTCGCTGCGCTACACGTCATACGTTGCGCTGGTTGCCGTCTTCGACCTGGTGAGTGCATCTCCTATCTCAAGCGCTTCTACAGCAAGCAACCTGACCCATCTAAGCGCACCTCCGCAGATCCTCGTAGTGGTGTACAAGTTCATCTCGCCCGTTGGGCTACCTCCTCGAGCTCCAGTCCACCTCTTTGTCCTGCACACCTCGGTCATTGGCAGCATACCAGTCTATGTCTTCGCCTTCACCTGCGCACAGAACCTGTTCAGCTGCTTCAACGAGCTGCGCGACAACAGCAAAGAGCGGATGACCATAGTCACCGGCTTCAGTATAGGGTGGGATAGCCGTTGCTCGTCTATGCAGGAGAGTCAGACAAAGCTGACGAGATGCGAATGTTGCGACCTGCCGCAGAGGCTCGGCCTTGATCTACCAGCTCATCGGCATCCTCGGCTACCTCACTTTTGGCGACACGGTCCCTTCAAACGTCATGACGGGGTACCACGACAGCCTGTTCATCAACATCTGCCGCGCAGGCATCGTCATCTTCATCCTGTTCAGCTACCCTCTGCAGATCCTGCCGTGCCGCGCGTCGCTCTCGCACCTCTTTGCGTCAAGCACGCCCTCGGACGGCGCGGTCAAGCACATTGTGCTCACGACGTTCATCCTGATGCTCACATTCCTCATCGCCATCAATGTCTCGCAGCTCGAGCTCGTCCTCGGCATCATTGGGAGCACAGGCAGCGTGACAATCTCCTTCTTGCTGCCCTCGCTCTTCTACCTCAAGCTGTTTCCGGAGAGCGAGTGGAGAGGCGCACGCACGGCAGCAAGGGCACTGCTCGGCGTCGGCGTCGTCATCATGTTTGTTTGCCTCATCATCAATATCTGGCATGCGGTCTACGGACGGTGATCCTCCTTCAGTGCACAGTGTGCCCTCGCAAGACAGTGTAGCGCATCGCTTGTTGTAGTACTTGTATGCAGATGAGCAGACAATGCAGGCGTCTCGTCGCTGTTTCTGGTTGCCTACTTGATGGTGCGCAGGGCCGGAATGCCAAGACGATGGCACGACGGAAAGCACAAGTGACGGGGTGCATGGAGCACATTGAAGCATCATGGATATGCGCCTAACCGTACACCTCCTTTGCTCGTCAGCGGGTCCTTCAAGCGGGCATTGACTGCCTTGCTCAGCTTTTCGGCCAGATCCGCAGCGACCTTTAGTCAGTGAAGGGAATCGTACACACCCGAATGGAATGCGCGTCAGCCATACAGCGGCTTCGCAGCTTGGGACAGGCGTAGAACTCACGTCCACCAGAGCATCGAGCCTGCTGAGCGGGATCTCGTTGTTGACACCCTCAGCCCCCGATTGCTCGCCTGCCAGGTCTGCCGCTGCCGAGCCTGCGGGCACCTCTTGCTGCAGACTCCGCACATTCCCTTGCCCGTCAATGATGGCGATCAGGCGTGTTGGGACGCAGAAAGATTCGAAGAGGGTGGCGTCGAGGAACGGCAGGAGCGTGCGAGGGGTCTGTCCCGGGCAAGGTGACCGCCGGACGCGTCACTATTTAGTCTGTATGCACACAACCAGAGCAAGAGAAGGCCGACAGGCACGCACCAAGTTGAGCGTGATGGATATGGGCAGATCTTCCCGCCCTTGCAGGGGTGCACCAGCGTCTGCCTCGAAGTCAAGCAGCTCGAAATCCGCGCCGCCCTGCCCGCGCTGCGGCGCTCGCTTCTTGCCCTTGAGCAGTGCCTTCATCCCTGTATCCTGTGCGCCGTCCTCCATCTCGACGCCTCCCGCCTCCGCGTCTCCTGCCGCTCCGAGAGCGCCCGCCTGGCCCTGATGATCCTGCAAGTGTGCCGGCCGGACGTGCTGCACGGCGCGCGTGCGCGGTATCCGCATGTCCCACAGCGCGCTCTTGATCGCCACGCCGAGCACGTCGTGCAGGTTGCCCCCGCCCTCCGAAGCGAGCACCGTGACGTGCACGGCGAGGTGCCAGGATTTCGCCCCTGGCAGGATGACGAACTGCGGGTGCGCGAGCAAGGGCTGCGTCAGGGCGGCCGCATGCGCCGTGAGCGCGGCTGTGGGATCCGCAGGGAGAGACTGGAGGGCGCTCTGCGAGCTGCGAGTATCAATTGCGTGCGTTCCATCGCACCTTCCGCCGCTTCAGCTTTGGGACTCGGACGCCGTGGGCAGGGCTGGGAGAGGACGCAGCGAACTCACACGTCGACGCTTATGGCCAGCCGCTCGGGCGCGTCCCCGTCTGCGCCCGTCTCGAGCTTCAGGCCCACGAGCACGTCCGTGCCCCCGCAGGCTACCCGGCTGCTCCCGTTAGCCTGCACAATGACGCTCGTCGAGAGGTGCAGATCGCGGAAAGCGAGCAGGGGACGCCCGTCGACGCGCTTGCTCGACGAGGCGAGCGAGCTCGAGATGTACGACAGCTCCGGTGGGGAAATCTGCTGCATGGTGGGAGACGGGACGAGGGCTTTGGAGTCGGAGCAGAGCGATGCAGAGCAGCACAGAAGCTGTCTTTACTCGTGCTGGCTTCTTCGGCCTCGGCCTGAAAACGTGACACCCGAGGACAGGGACGAGCAGCAATTGTATGAGGCTCTAGATGGCTACGGCTACAGGTACGCAATCAAGATCGTCACTCGATAGCTCTAGGTCATCGCTGCAGCATTTGCAGCGTCTTCATGTTGGGCACAGCACCTGCGCGCAGGGGTGGTCGAGATGGGACAGACAGCACAGAGGATAGTAGACTGCCGTCAGCCTTTGCGAGCGTAGTCACGAACAGATGGTCGTCTACTCACCCTTGCCCATAAAGTACTGGATGAGCGGCTCTGACTTCTTCCGCACAGCCGCTTCCAGCATGGCAGGCGTGACAGCGACTCTGTCTGGCCCGCGATCCAGCTTGCGCTTCTTGCCCGGGCTCTCTTCCTCTTCCTGCGCCGTGTCTGCACCCTGACGTGACCGCTTCCGCTTCTTCCCCTTTCCCTTCGCATCACTGCTCGTTGCCACTGCTTCACGCAGATGCAAGCCGGCCCCAGCCGCGCTCCAGGCTCTGCCAGAGTAGTATACGCGCTCGATGAGCGTCCTGACAATCTCGATATCTTTCTTGTCGATGGCAAGCATGATGCTCATGCACTCCTTGGTTCCTGGATGCGCGCCCGCGTCGAGTAGCAGGCGGATGAGCTGCATGTCGCCTGCAAGGACCGCTTTGGCCAGCGGGTAGCCCTTGTGCGAGTCTGGGTCGCCGCGCAGGTCGTCCAGAATGTGGCGCAGCATGTCGATGTCCCTCCGTGCGCACACCTGCGAATCTGCGGAAGGGGCATCACTCTGAGAAACGGAGATGTGCCGGAAGAGGCGCTTGGGCACGTCGATGGAGCGCGGTCGCAGCAGGCTACGCAGCGAAGCAACCGGTCGCAATGTGTCCGCCGAGTCGGCACCCGTACCCGGTGGCGGGCGTAGCAGGATCTCATCTGGCGTCAACAGCCTGCCGCTCCCGGTGCGCGAAGACCCCAATGGCGGCACAGCGGGGGGTGCGAGCCGCATAGCCTCCTCGAGGCACTTCTTCTGCTCTGCCTGATGCGCCAGAGCATCCTGCTTGCCCTTTGCGACGCAGCGGTCCTCGAGGATGCGCAAGACGTCCATGCCGCAGATGGGGAAGCGGAGGGCGTGGCTGAGGAACTGGGGAATCTTGCTGCCGCGCTCGGCGGCGGTGGGTGTTGTGGAAGCCTGACCGCTCGCCTCGGCGCTGCTGCTGTACTGACGCAGCCGGCGGCTCCTGCTCGCAAAGGACGACGAGGGTGACGTTGTCGCCACGGTCATGAGCGACCTTGCCGCAGCCGCTGCGGCAGAGGCGAGCGCGATGCCTTCGAGCGCGAGGCGTGCCTGGATCCAATTGGCGCGGAAGAGCGGGGAGGTGTTGTGTTCGTCAGAGAGGAGGCGGTGGAAGTATCGCGAGACGGTAGGGAGATGCGGCGAGAGCGCCAGCAGGTGGATGTGCAGTACGAGCTGTGAGGAGGAACAGCACCGAGCATCAGCGTAGTGTGCAGGAGAAGCATCATCTACCAGATGCATCACGCTCACCTCGACTGGCAGGCTATGCAGGCTCGCCATACTGGTTTGCGTATGCGTATATAATGGTGTGGGGTTGGGCAAAGGTGAGAAGCGCAGCGGTCTCCTGGCTGCTTGCTGCGACACGCCCAAAAATCTCGAGCTGAGACCGCTTTCTATCCTTCACCCTCATCCGCTTGCAGCAACATTCTGGCAACCCGAGCCAAGCAGTTCAGCAGAAGCATGCACAATCAAATCATCATCATCATCAATAGCCCGTCGACTCCAGGCACTTTGGCCTTCACAAGCGCGAAGACGCCCGTCAAGGCCATTTGCACGCAGGGCTCATACAGGACGAGCCTGTTGCCGCAGAGAACGGCGCATGGCCGCAGACTCAGAGTGTTGAGATGTGTAGTCCGCAAAAGGCTCTGTGTTGGACTCGTCTATGACATCTTGTCGTCCCTCGCTGACCTCGAGGCCGACGCCGGCTCTCCAGCTGCGGACAGTCTGGTTTACTACATATAGCACTGTTAACCTAGCGCAGCTGGACTCGCCAAGCTGGCTCGCTCTTTCACCGCCGACAGCCATAGCCACGCTCTGTCTGCTCTTGACCGCCATTCAGCATCACCCTTGTTCCCTGTCTGTGCTGCAGCTCTCTCCGTTGCCCCCTCGCCCTTTGCCGCTGCTGCTCCCGCTCTCGACTCCGCCTGCGCCTTCACTCCGTCACACTCATTGCTGCACCGCACCAGCACCATGGCGCCCGATGCCATCATCCACAACTCGCCTGCTCTGGACTCGCTGCGGCACCAGCAGCTGCGCAGTCTCTGCGCCCGTCACCACCTCAAGAGCACGGGCAAGGTGCGCATCTACTTTTGCCCTTGTTGTTCGTGCCCTCATCCACGTCGGAGGATGAGACTGACACCGGGACTGCTTCGGTGGGATGCCGACAGAAGGATGTCCTGATTCAGCGATTGAAGGCCCTGAGGGACAGAGAGGGCAGCAGCAGTGGATACCAGGAGGACGAAGAGGACAACAGGGAGCAGTCGCCGTCACTGGGTGCTGCAGAGGAGTCGTATGAGCTCCTCGACGCGGATCCCGATCGACATCAACAACGGCGAACCGCACAGGACGGCCTGCACCTGTCGGCAGTAGCAGAGGAAGCAGAGCCGCGGCCATCTACGAGCACGTCGAGCAGTGCACGGATACAGACTGACGAGTTTGGCGCCCTGGCGCTGTTGATGGGTGCGTGGGACATCCGATGCATCCTCTGTCCGTCCCGCGCACGTGGATGTTGAACTGACGGAGCTTTGGTCTGGTCGGGTCTACTTTGCTCTGCCCTGCTCTGCATTGCGATCCAAATGCGCACACGCAGACGCCGGGACAATCACAAAGTCATCTTCGCTCAAGTCCATTGTGTCAAAGCTGTTCGGCGGGTCCACCTCGAGCAACTCCATCATCACAGCGTCATCCTCGAGCGGGTCACTCTCGTCCGTCAGTGGCGGCAATACGACGCTCACACAAGCGTCCAGCACGAGCAGCGCAACGCTCAGATCCCAGTCGAGCAGCTCAGGGAACGCGCGCTTGCCAAAGTCATCCGCAGAATCCGCCGTCGACCCCGTTGGCCCGGTGCCAGTCCCGCGCGAAGGCGATCAGGCGAGCCTCGCCGCAGCTCCAGCTGCGTCTCCCAAGCCCGCCTACAGGATCATCGACGAGACCTCCTTCCTCACCTCCATCGCCGACTCGACCAGCGCCAACGCCTACGCCCGCCCATCCATCGAGGTCGACGCCTCGTTCGCCCCGCGCTCGAGCTTCGACGATGACTCGCTCGCACTCGCCAATGTCCCCTGCTGGCCGCCTCGGTCACCTGGCGCACCAGGAGTCGTCATCATCTCGCCGCGCCAGTCGCCGCCCAAGGCGCACGGCGCTGCACATCCACCCCCATCTGCAGGCGGGAAGCGCCGCTTCGACGACGACGACGACGATGCGAGCGAGTGCGACGGTCAAGGAGACGGCGACGGCGACGACAAGCTAGACGACTATTTCCACGCTATCCGCATGCTACCCCAGCGCGGACCTACGCCCGCCTCGCCGGCGCACGGCGAGAACAGCCTGTACCTGAGTCCATCCGGACCGAGTGCGTCTGGGCGCAAGATCGCGCGGGTGCCCAAGCGCTACAGCCTGATTGCTGGCTCGCCGCCCAAGTTCGACAAGGATGCTCCGGCGCTCCCAAGCCTCACGGGCATGATGCTGGCTAGTCTGGCCAGCGACCAGGAGGCGGGCGCGGTTAAGAGCGCCAATGAAGCCGATAAGCAGGCGAGCTTGAGTAGCGGCAGCGCCGCTATGGACACCTCGCCGGCTCGCGTGTCTGCCCCTGCATTTACGTTCGGCTCGTCCGTCCAGCAGTCGCATGTCTTCTCGCCGCCGCCTCCGGCTAAAATCGAGGCGGCTCCAGCCACCGGGCAGGGCGACTTTCTCGCAAAGCAGTTCGAGGAGATGCAGCGACGTCTGGGGAGCACCTCCTCATCGTCGACCAACCTGACCGGCATGCTGAAGATCGCCGAGGGAGGGCAGGGAGTATCGGCTGCTGCGCTCGGTTCCGGAGAGAGCCTCTTTGCTGGACTGATGGGCAAAAGGGCAACAACTGGAGTCAGATTCGAGGGGCATCACGACAAGGAGTTTCAAAAGTGGGTACAGTCTGCTGCAGCGATTTACCTCTGCGAACGTTACTCAAAGTCTCACTATAGAATGGACAGTATCGCAAACCACTACGCTGCAAAGAGGAATGGACCGGCCTTCGTCCCTTCTAAGCGGACAAAGACGGATGTGCCCGCAATGCCGTCCCGCCAGGACAGCTCATCTTGCGTCTCGACTCTACCCACGAACCTGAACCAGCAGGGCCGAGCAGCGCCCATGATTCCGCCCCGGCCGGAGCTGAGCGGACCGAAAATCGCCAAGAACGCCGCACAGCAGCAGGAAGAACGACGGCGCGTCCTGGACTACTCCAGCGGAAACGGACCCTTGCAGCGAGACAGCAAGGTCAAGAACATCAGGAGGAAGGGCACGGCTGTGGGAACGGGCACGACGCCACGGCGGGCGAGGATGGCTGACCCTGGGCAGCGTGAGTTACTCCCTGCAGGCATGTCACAACGGAGCGGAGCGCGATCGACAGGGCTAAAGACTAGTGTTTGCGACAGGACGCCTGCCACCCAGTCCCGAGAAAGCCGGGCCGCAAGTTCCCGTCATTCCCACGAAGCCCAAGCTTGCGCCATCTGCCTCATCCAGCTCGCTGTCAGGCAAGGGCACTTCGGCCATCGGAGGCTCGTCGAGCTCGCGGATGGGCTTCCTCAAGACCAGCATGGCATCTCTGCGCTCCTTTGCGTCGAGCGGGTCGCTGTCGTCCAGGTCTGGCTCGGGCTCCGGCTCGGCTGCAGAGCACCAGCCTTCCGTGCCCGTCAAGCCGAGCACGGCGTCTGGGAAGAAGAACAATCTAGAAGTGGGGGCAGGACTGAGTCGTGGTCAGGGCCTGGGCCACTCAGCCTCGATGGGCAACCTGGTCAGCGCAGCTGTGAACGGTCAGAGGCCACCTTCTGCCGCCAGTGGGCCTAGCTGCTCCACTTCCAGCTTGACGCGGCCCACGGCGGCCTCGCTAGCTAAGGCTGCCGCAAACAACCATCACGCGCACTCGCAGGTGTCTGGACACCCGCCGCTCCGACACGCCGTCTCCACTTCAGCCATCCCCGTGCTCTCGTCCAGCCCTGCCAAGAATGTATTCGATGCCAATGCCAACCACCTGTCCTCGCTGATGGATCTACCTGCGCCGCCGAGTCGCGACCCTGCTCACCCGCTGGGTGACCTTCCTTCCCCGCCCCAGCCTCGCACCCACAAGGCCGGGCTCGCCAGCACCTCGCCCGCCAAGAAGCGCATGTCATCCCTGAACGCCGCCAGCAGGAGCAGTCCGCACAAAGCTGCTGCCGTGGCTGACGCCAGGCAGCTGCGCGCAAAGCGGGAGAGGCAGAGGTCTGCCCATGGCACATTGGCGCTCGGGGCTGTTGACGAGCAGCACCAGCAGAACAGCAGCGGTGCGAGTCTCACTAGGGTCAGCTCGGTGACTGCGAGAAGTGGACCAACGACACAGGGCAGCCTGTCTGGCAGGCCTGCGTGGAGGTGATGCATGTGGTCTCGGTTTCTGTGACTTTGCTTTTCTTGCTGGATTTGGTCCCCGCTTTCCTCGAAGAGCTTGTTTGTGGGCGGTAGTTATCCGCCATTCGAAATGTCGTACCTCCGCGTCGTTGTCTACATAGCATGTTCCCTCTCCTCTCCTCTGTACATTGATGCTTTCTTTGAAGCGGCTCTGTGCGCGTCATCGGGAGGCCACGCGCGTGCTCGATCGCCTTTCATGCTCGTTCGCCGCCTCTTTCCTGTACGGCACTCCCTTGCCCCGCCTGTCAGCTTGCGATTCTTCCACTCTCGACACGGGATGGCTTCCTCCTCCTCATCGTCGTCTCTTTCGGACGCGCTCCTCGCCGAGTTCTCGTCAAAGCTCGACTCGTCCCTCATCCTCGCCATCGCAGCTGAGATCGACCCGGCTGCCCCATCCTCAGAGCAGTCTGCACGGGAGACGCTCTCTGCCCTCGCACAGGCTGCAAGCGAGCAGGGGGATGCGCACGAGTACGAGCAGGAGGATTATGCGTATGCCGATGGCGGAGGCTCGTCACCGCCGCCAGCGACCGCGCCCGGCGGTTCGAGGCAACTCCTCACGCCAGCGGGAGCTGCCGGTGCGTCAGGAGGAGAGGCGAGCAGCGCCCGCTCTTCTGGCATCGAGAGCGAAGACGGAACAGCCCCCGCGAGCATGGCAAGCAGCGTAGTCAGCCTCGCGACCACCGCTTCGACCACGGGCACGGGCACGACCGACACGGAAGCTGCCTCCTACGCGACAGACGACGAGGCTGTTGAGCGCGCCTTCCGAGAGTGGACCCTAGCAGAGGAGGAGGACAAGCAAGAGGAAGCGTCCTCGGCAACGGCCCCGGCCGAGGCCGGGGCCAGCAGTCCAGAGCCTGGCCATAGCTCCGATGACGTCGGGCGGCCGTCCCAGCTCAGGAGGACGAGCTCGCGCCCGCCGCCGCGAGTTGGGGGCTCGACCGCTCAGACAGCCATCACCGATGACCCAATCACGTTCCTCAAGAATCTCTTCCCGAAGCGCGAACGGATAGAGATTCAGCTTGCACTCGAGGATGCAGGAGATGATGTGGAGGTGAGCAGGATCTCCCGTTGCGCTCTCTACCGGAAATTGGCCTACTGACAGACTATTCATGCGTCCAACATCTCAAAGCGCGCCATCGAAACCCTCTTGACGGAGGACTTCTTGATACGGGAGGAGCTCGAGTACGAAACCTTGATTCAGGAAGAAGAGAACCGAGCCGAGAGGGAGAAGCGCGAGAAGCAGGCCAGGAAGGCCAAGAAAGCAGGGAAGCAGACCGTCTCCTTGACATCCACGCCGCGAGCGCTGCACAGCCATCAGAAGACGCACGGAAATGGCAGCAGTAAGCCAACGCAAGAACCGCCGACGTCGGATCTCTCCAGTGAACCAGAACGGCCCAACGTGTGGGCGCGTACCGACAGTACAATTCTCTACCTATCGACTCTGCTTTCCATTCCATCCGGCGCGCTCTCCTCCCTCTTCTACTCGAATAATAACTCTCTACCGCTCGCGTTGTCCAAGATCATGGACACGGCCGAGCCGTTGTACAGCAGCATTGCCGACGGCCCGCAGAAGCTCGCCGAGCTGCGCGACCTCTTTCCCGAGAAGAGCGAGAACACTCTCCTCCGCTGTTTGTGCGCAACGGGCGGAGATGATCTCGGACGCGCGGTTGAGCTCGTCAAGGCGCTCGAGGACCTCTACGCACGCGAAGGCACGCCCCTGGCGCATGGTCTTCTGCTCAACGCGCGCATATCCGACCCGCGCTCGAGCAAGTCGGCGCTCACACAGCCGCTTCCGCGCGCGCCCGTCCCTGTGCCCGGATCAGCGGTCAATGGACTCGTCGCCGGCGGGCAGCGTGCCGGCGAGCGGCCACCGAGCGTGTCGGACTGCGTGCTGCTCGCGACCACGCTCCGCGCCAAGCGGGACGACGCATACCGTTCAGCCGCACGGACGTGGCGGTCCAAGCACGCGCTGGGCAACTCGGGCGTGGCTGCGTACTGGGCCGAGCATGGTCGTGAGCTCGACCGTCAAGCGCGCGAGTGGGAGCTCCGTGCTGCCCGGGCGACAGTCGAGGACCGCAGACGAGTCGCGCGCAGCGTGCATAGCGTCGATCTCCACGGCCTTACGGTGCAGCAGGCGCTGACAGTCACGCAGGAGTGTCTGACTGCTTGGTGGACTGGTGCGTGTCGTCCCAATCCTAGTGTCAGCCCAAAGCTGACGATGCTGATGCAATCCGCTGCTTCTCCCAGGCCCCGCAACGTCACCCACGCTGACCATAGTGACGGGAGCAGGAAAGCACTCTGCAGGGCAAAATCCCGTCATCTTGCCGGCGGTCAAGAAGCTCCTCGAGCGGGAGCGATACGATTACCGCTTCGATGGCGAGCGCGTCCACCGCGGCTCACTTACGGTCACTGGGCTGCAAGGACGCAGAAAGGTCAGCGCTGGCTGGTAGTTGCCTTCGCAACGTTGCTCGAGCCAACCTCGAATGGTACGGCCGCGATGCCTGTCGTGTCCCACGACGGCGACCACTCGAATCGCCTTCGACTCCGACTTAGCTTAGAGGGAGTCGCATCAACACTGCACAGTCTTCTGGCCATCGCTGCTCCACCAGGACATGTAGCATATGCTCGCAATACCCAGTGCACAGATACCCATACAGCACTCTGGTCACTAATCACCCAAAATCCTATGCTATTTCCTCTATCTTTGCGACTCGCAACGGATCGGTCGTGCGCTGCTGCCCCAGTACAAGCGGGTCCGAGCTACCTTGCTGGAGCGCGGTATCCTGCTCCTGCTCATGTACCAGCCTTGTCCGATACGCTTCCATGCGTGCTAGCAGCCTCGCACGCGGCATACGGCCAAGATTTGATGCATAGAACAGGAGTTTTGGGCCGGCCAGAGGGAACCGCGCCTTCTTGCGTGGCGACCCGGGAGTAGAAGACGACGCAAACATTGCATGCATGTCGGACAGCGCGAGGAATGCCTTGTCGCTGCCGTGATCTTCGGAATTGACCAGGATGGCCGCATTGCTGAGGAAGGCTGCCACATCCGCAAGCAGCAAGAGGAGTAGAGCCTTGCGGTCTTGTATCTGGAAGACGGCTCGTCAAGCTTCCGCATGTACGAAGATACAGATATGCAGGCTTACCAAGTCTGACCGGACATTTCCAAGCACGTATTCCAGCGCTTCCTGTGCGCCCTGTAGGATCAGCGTTGATTTCCCGGTGATGAAGGGCAAGAGGCGCGCGAGTGTGCTCTGCCACACTTCCGAGCCGTCTTCTTCCGAGCACAAGCGGTGTGCGAGGCCATATCCAGCTCTGGCGATGTACCCGGCAGGTCAGGTTTTGGGTAACCTAGCTGTCAACGGAAAAAATGAACCTACAGGATAGCCACAAGGTTGTGACCCAAATCCAGCTCACTCGACGCTGTCGATTGCAGGAGCTTGTCTTTCGGAATCGGTTTGGGTCGCTCGCGGCCTTTTCCCTTGCGGTCTTTTTGGTCGACATCTGCATCTAAGGTAGAGCGGTACCACCAGAACTGTTGCGGGTCAAGCGGTGCGTCTTCCTCTTGCAATAGCTCTGCCGCTCTCTCCGGGTCAGCGAGAAGCGCTTCGAAGGCTTTGCGCTGCTCGGGACGGAGGTGCGCCAGGAGTTCTTCCGGTGACAGGTCGTCTGGCAAGCCATGGGGCACCATCAGGGAACACGGCCACGCGTCCATACGCGGGAGTGGTGGTGCTCGGCTCACCCAGGTCGAGGTCGGCCAAAGCGCTAGCCAGTCGTGCGCGTTCTGTGTCATCTGCTTCCTCGTCGGAATCTAGACCTGTCTCGCCTTGTCCGTCTGCCTCCTGAAGCCGGCGCAGCATGTCCATGACCTTGATACGGTCCTCGTTGTCCACGTCATCTCGCCCTTGCACCTCGCTGATGATGCTGGCCCTGTAAAAGCTCTCGGAGCAGTCCCCGTGTTTCTGCGCAGAGAAGAGCTTTGATCCGTCAGAGGCGGCTGCAGAGTCGTTCATCGCAGCGCGCGAGTGCTGGTGAAAGCACACCTCGCTACGGAAACACGCAATAGAGCAGTACCGCAGATTGCACGTCGGGCAGGTATATCGAGCCGCTTGCGTCCGACATCTGACGTGTTCGGCAAAAGAAAAGACATCTCAGCGGGCCTTCAGGACTGCGCGTGCTGCGGGCGGCCAGGGGACGCACATTTGGCACTTCACGACCGCGCTGGTCGATCCAGAGGCGCGTAGATGCTCTTCTGCCATTTGCGAACGTGTCGGAGTGATGCCGACCGAGACGTGCAGCCCTGAGTCTCCAAAGTGGCAAAGACTAAAATGATCCGCAGTTTGCTTCGCACAGTTTGCCGCCATATACATTGTTGCTGTTCATGAGTGTACCAAGCTATACTGACATGCATCCGTGCCCGAGCTCCTCTACCCATGAAGATATATACAGACGACTGAACAACTCACCATGCACCCTGTTCGTCCGGCACTGCCGCGAGGGGTATGCCAATCAAGCGTGAAA
The DNA here is from genome assembly GCA_008802785.1 of Symmetrospora coprosmae. Lineage (NCBI taxonomy): Eukaryota > Fungi > Basidiomycota > Cystobasidiomycetes > Symmetrosporaceae > Symmetrospora > Symmetrospora coprosmae. Next base: position 86,432 of record VUYT01000012.1, on the reverse strand, counting down.
TGAAGAGAGTAGGACATTTGCCAACCTATGGAGGCCCTGTACATATGGGCCGATTTCGTTGCGTGCTGGATCGTCTAGACCTCCCGTGCACCGAGGAGGCTGCTGAAGAAAGCATCGTCCTGCGAGACCGGCTCGACAGGTTGGGACTGTTGCGAGTGTGAGTGCTGGCTGTAGTGCTGCGGCTGCTGATAGGGCGAGGACGCGCGTGCGTCAAACACGTCGCGCTGCGCCACGTTGCCGAAGGGGTACGCGGCAGGCGATGAGCACGTCTCTGCCGCTGCCGGCTTTGGCGGGAAGCTGAATGCGCCGACCGACGAGCGGCTCTGTCGCATGATGGAGCTCGTGGGTGCGTGAGCAGGCGTCAAGGCCGGGACGGCCGGGACGGCGCAGTCATCCTCGTCTGCCGCGTCACCGCCTTTCCGCGTCTTCTTGGCTGGCGAGCAGTCGCCCTCGGTGTACGAGCGCTTGAGCGGGGTCGACTGGCGGGCAGCCATCTTCTGCAGGTTCTGCGAGGAGGACAGAGCGTCGCCCAGCTCGTAGTTGAAAGCGCCCTCGAGCGCGGGCGAGGCCTTGTTCCAGTCGGCCGTGTCGCGCGCCCACACGGCTTGCAGTCGGTTCTTCTGCGTCGGCGAGCCGAGCATGTTCGGCGCCGGCGGAGGGTTTACAGGTGTGTGCTACGTGGGAGGAACAAGCTGGTCGGTCAGGCTGCTGCACGATAGCTAAGGGGACAAGGCATGTCCTGCTCACCAGCATCTGTGGCCAAGGCGTGGAGGGGTTGGAGGCGCTAGCTTGTGGCTGCAGCTGAATATGCCCACCATTTGCATGCTCTGGTTGACGCGGCTGAAGCTTGTTGAAGTCGTTCGGCGGGATGTGGAGGCTGAGGCCTTTGGAAGCAGCACGTCTGTGCCCAAGCTTGCTAGGCGAGACTTTAGGCGTGGGTGCGGAGGAAGAATCTTCGAGCGCGTGATAGGCGCCAGCACTGTTGTACTCTGCGGGGACTGGCCCGCTGATCGCGTCCGTCGACATGGGCGCTGTGGGGGTCGCGCCCTGGTAGAAGACGTGGGGCGAGGGCGGGTCCAGGCTGAGGTGGAAGACCTGGTTCGTCATGTCGCTCGTCCCGCCAGGGGTGGGGAGCGGGTAGTAAGGCGAGTGGGCGCGCGTCGAGCATGCAGAGGACGGGCCGGGACTGGAGGCGCTGCTGCTTGAGCTCTGCGAGAAGAAGGAGCCGTTCCCGCTGCAGTACGGCGAGAGCAGACCGTCCCTTGACGGGAGGGGCGCGAGGGGCTGACTGAGGAACTGGCTCTGGATGGCAGAACCGGCCGATGACGTTGGCGGGATGGCGTAGCTGCGGTAGCCGCGAGTAAGCTCTGGCGGCGAAGCTGACAAGCTCGGCGACTCTTTCCAGACGTGCGCGAATTCTTGCGGCAGGAAGAAGAGAGTCTTTGCGTCGGGGCGGAAGTCATCCTCGCCCTCGCCCGCTTTCGGCTCTGCAACGAGGTTCATGACTGCGGGTCGGATTGCACGCGTGAGCGGTGGCACAGTACGTGGAGAGATGGAAGCGGACCCACATTCTGCGTCGTCGGCCTTAATGTTCTTGAGGACCTGGATGTGGCTCGAGACCTGCTTGCGGGAGCGGATCCTGCCCGTCTTCCGGCGGATGTAATCACCGATGAGCTCGTTGCGACCGCAGGGCTTGTCGTTGACGACAATCTTCTTTCTGCCGAGCTTCGGGACAAGACGGATGGCTGCGCAGCGGGCCGTAGCGAAGAGATTGTCAGTGCGCATCCATCGATGGGAGACTTGCGATTTGATCTTGGACACTCACATTCGAAGAAGGCAATCTCGACATCCTCTGGCCAAACGTCCTCGCCGTTCTTGCCAGCTGGCCGCTTCTCCTTCAGCTTCTGGTGCGCGTCAGCAGCGGCAGCCGTGGGTGAGGAGAAGATGAGGCCTGGTGCGGTGCGCGATCTCTTGAGTGCGGGTGCGGCGGCCTTGTCTGCTGAGCTCGCGGCTGAAGCGGGCTTGTCCATGCTCAGACCGGGAATGCACCCTGCTCGAGGAGCCTGAAGAGGCGGGAGGCCGCCGTACTGGCTGCGGAACATGGACGTGTCCATCTCGCCGCTGGAGTGCGATTGCTGGCTGGAGTAGCCATGGCTCGAGTGCAGGGACTGGTGCTGCTGGTAGTGCTCGTCCGGCAGAGGAGGGAGCTGGTTGTCATGCATGGGCTGCGAGTGCTGCTGCGTCATGGAGTGCGAGGTGTGCATGAGCGGGGCGGTGTGGTACTGCTGCTGCTGCTGCTGCTGCGACTGGGGCTGTTGGTACTGGTGTAGCTGGTAAGAGTGCAGCGGGTGGTGCTGACTGACGCTAGCGCTGCTCGAATAGTAGTGCTCGTGCGAGAGCGGGCTGCTTTGATACGCGTACGAGGAAGACGAGGTTGACGCGCTGCCGCCGTCGGTCTTTCCCGAGGAGGACGCGTAGCAGTCGATGGGAAAAGCCTGGTGGTGCGCGAAGGACGTGTTGGCCGACGACTGTGCGCTCGACGGCGGGGACGAGTAGTTCGAGTAGGTGCTGCTGCTGTTGCTGTTGCCTTCAATGTCGCTGCTGTCGCTGAAGCCGCCGTGGTGAGGGAAGTAGCGCGCGTCCGAGCTCGAGGCCGCGGGCGACGAGGTGGATCCTGCAGCGGCGCCGCCGGAGCAGTCGCCGGGTGACGAGAGAGCGCGACGCTGGTGCGGTGCGTGCTCCTGGTACGGCGACGAGGCGAGGATGTGGGCGAGCTGAGCAGGCTGGGTCATTGCGGTGGGATTGGATTGGCTCGTTTTGTGTATGCGCACACGCAGAGCTGAGGCGCGTCAAGCGAGACCGGGAAGGGTCGAGTGCGGGATTCTGATGACGCGAACCAAGAGAGGGTGGTGCGGAGGGACTGCTGCGAAGGTGTGAGACTGTGCTATGCGACGACAGATGAGAGAGTGAGGAGATCCGAGAGCGTTGGCCGTGTGTGCTCTGATCTCGCGACGTTGGAGCGGGTGTGAGAGAAGGAAGGGAGTGAGCGCCGGTGGGAGAGTGTAAGCTGCCTGCCTCTGAGGCTGAGGAGGCTGAGCGACAGAGACGCGTCCTTCAGCAGAACTCCGCCTGTCGCGTCCACAGTGCGCTGATGAGGACGGAGGGAAAACCAGATTGTTCTTCTCTTCCCTCTGTGCACGGTGCGCTCCTGCTGACTTCATTGGCTTTTGTCCGCCGCCCCGCGAGCTCGCCTGCAGGAACAGACGCGTCTCGGCCGATTGCCTCTTCACTGCCGGGGCGGGCCCGGGGCGGAGGGGTTTCGTCACTTCACCCTCTCGCCGGACAGAGACGCGCGCAGTGCGTGCCTTCGAACTTGCCTGAAGGCCCCACCAGCACCGACGCGTATCAGCTGTATCGTAAAGAGATCAGAGACGCGACTGAACGCGTGTTAGAGTCGAGTGGCTCATCAGGTACAGACTCTGCCTTCACTCGTGCGGTCGCGCCTCGCCCTGCCCTGCCCTGCTCCTCCTCCTGCTCCTATCGATGCTGTTCACAGCACTGGACCACAGTGGAGCAACTATCAAGCATGGTACTGTCATCCCTCTAGCGTGTAACAGGCGAGCTGCTTGACGTTTGCTGCGCCCTGGTTACCACACCGCCAGTTGGGATCGCCTGATGAGTAGGCGAAGAGCGTGCCCCCGCAGCAGTACCGACGGACGCGACTCTGGACTGTTCGGCGGTACCGACCCCAGACGACAGCACCTGGACGACAGGACCCAGGTGCAGACACAATGCAAAGGATGGTCACCAAGTCGATGCAGAGTCAAGCCATTGCAGCCCAGTGCTGCTGTCGCGTCTGCTCGTCGACGGGACCGGGAGGGACGACGACGGCGGGCTCGCTCGGTTCTCGACCACGAAGCCGCCGGATTTGGGCAGCTCGCTCCCACTTTCTGAAGGCGTCTCGTCTCTGACCAGTCCCGCCCGTTCACGGTCTGACACTTCTACAGAAGCCATATACCGCCGCCGGCTCGTAACTCCTCTCAACGTATCTACGCTCTCTGCGACTCCCGCGTTGGGAGCTCTTGCGCGTCCTTTGCTCGTCTTGCACCAGGCGACCACACCTGAGCCAGGACCTTCTCCAGCTTCTTCCCCCTTAGAGTAGCAATGAGTGACAGCAGCCATCAAGCCCACATGGCACCACGCGCCGACATCGACTACGACCTCCTGGCGAGCATCAATGCGCTGCGAAAGCTCGTCCCCGGAGCGGGCTCTGCGCGGCCTTCCTCCGCCCACGGGTCAGGCTCAAGCACAGCAGAGAAGGACTGGAGCACGGACACGCAGAGGCTCGCCGAGCTGGAATCCAGCGCCGAAGAGCTGTACGGCAGCTCCCGGCGCTTTGTCGTGTATGGCTCTCTTGGCCCGGGCGGGCCAAACCACATTCGGCTCGAGGCGCTGGGCGGCATCTGGCGGTCCGGGTTCAGTGTGAACGGCGCACTCGCGCAGGAAGGATGGGGCGCCTCGCTGGGTTTTCCCGGCCTCGTATGGAGCAAAGACGGCCCGCGCAATGCCGTGCAGCTCCTGGAGGCCGATACCCTCCCTGGGCACTGGCCCGTCCTCGACGAGTTCGAAGGCGTCGGATACGTCCGCTCCCTCGTCCCCATCACCAACGGGAGCGAGGTGCTCGTGGGCAATATCTATGTGCTCGCGCAGGGATAGACGCGGACCACCAAGAGCTCTCCGAAGGTGTGCTCCTGCGTACCGAGCCGGCAGAGTCATTGTTCACCGCTGGCGCTCCTCAACACGGGCTTGCGCTCTTGAGACATGAGAGGAGACATGCGGACTGTACACGCGGGAATGTAGAGCTACAGAGGGCGGTAGGACGACGCCAGCAGACCAAGGCCAAAATAGAGCATGATACAGCAGTGACTGACACGCTAGAACTTGATGAGAAGGATGAGAATAACGAGCAGGATGATAATGATGCCTATCGCCGTGAGGCTGCTGTGGTTGCGCGTCCCTTGCCGTACGCTGTCGAGACTTCGGGAGGCCCGCCGCAAGCGCGAATCGGTGCTGTGATGTCGTTTCGTCCGATGTCAGCTATATCAGTTGTTCAAGCGAGACCAGATGGAGAGCCCACGCACTGGTTCAGCGCCTCGTCCGTTTCTTCCAAGAGACCCTCGTGCACCTCGAGCTCCGAGGAGATGGTGAGCGAGAGGTCGCGCTGGCGCGAGATGGCCTGGGAGAGCGCGTCGAGCTGGTCGTCTTGGTCTGTGGATGCGAAAACATAGGGATGCTCTCAACCGCCTGCACCTGCCAAGGAGGGGAAGAAGCGCGGGAGCGGAGAACCCACCGTCCATTGCGCGCCGTTGCATCTGCATGACGTCCTGGTTGGCGATCCGCATCTCCTCCTCGTCCATCCGAGAGTCCTCGGCCGAATCGTCTGGGACGTCTATCCGGATGTCTGGGGCATTACTCCTCAGCGGGTCAGAGCCAGACGCCAATGGCCCGCTTGGGCGTTGGACGTCGCGCAAGGGCACGTCGTCGCCACTCCCGCTGGGCAACATCACGCGGGTGGCAGATCAGTCAGGGTCGCTTCTCGTCGATGCGTCGAGCAGAACATGGCGCAGAGAGACTCACGCATCTATGAGGAGCTCCTCGCGCTGTGTCGGCCGTTCCGGTGCGTGCTGACCACCGGCTGCCTGACCCTCCCCTGCGCTCGCTTCCAGCGGCTCCGCCTCTATCCCCAATCCGTCGCAGAGCGCCTTGAGCCTCCCGTACTGCTTCTGCAGCCCGACCAGCACGTCCTCGCGGCTCCGCAGCTCGTCCTCGCCCAGCAAGCGGTGGCGCGCCCCTTCGAGGCGCCGCTGCTCGTCCTCGAGCCCGCGCACGAGGCCCCGGAGCGTGGAGAGGTTGCGCCGGACAAGGGAGGTCTGCGAGGAAGGGAGGGGCTGGGATTGCTGGTGTAAACGGGTGAGCTGTGATCAATGGTAAGACAGAGTCAGCTCGCATGATGCTGATGCACACGCGCTTGGCTCGGCGCGAGTGCTGCGGTGGGCCGCACCTCGAGGATCTTGGTCAGGGTCGTCGTTGCAATGTGGCTAGCTCGGGCTGGCGAGGCCAGTGATGGACGTGACATCGGTGCACAAAGGAGCTGCGGGTGTGAGGATCTGACGTTGCTGACCGAGGAAGAGTGGGCAGAAAAGCGAGAAGGCACCCAGAAAGGCCAGCTGCGCGCTGCGTCCTCCTCGAGACGGACGCCGACTGCCTCTCGTTCTTTCTCAAACCCACATCTCACTGACTATCACAGCGATATCGTAGAAGAAGGCGCTCGAGCCAGACAGCAAGCAGCGAGCGCAGCACAGTAGCCACCCCGTCGGACTCTTGCGCCTCATCTCCCGCCTGTTCTGCCCCGGCGACGCGCTGCTTTTGTACTCGCACGGAGAGCGAGTCACGTTCTCCACAAACGCGCCACTGCGACGTATAGAGTAGCCTGCGCGAACGAAAGCAGATTGAGCTTGAGCAGTGCCATCTCGGCAGTCCTACGTCTGTCAGGGTACCTCCGACACTCGTCTTGCCTGAGTCGCGGAAACCTCGCAGCGCACGCGCAATACGTCCGTAAATTCACAATGTCCCAGAGCCAGGCTGTCGAGTTTGGCTGATGTACCCCTCCTCGTCTGTGCACATCCTGACAACTGCGCTTTGCAGCGGTCTGCGAGCGACATGCCCACTGCAGCTCAAGCTTCGGTTGCTGAACACGCCTACTTCCGAGCTCCATGGCACTGCTGCTGCACTCAAGAACCACGACCTGCTCGCACGAATCTTTGACCACCTGGTCCCGACCAGGCACGACAGCATCATACAGGGACAACGGGATGTCCTAGCATTTCGGAGCACCGCCAAGGAGCTCTATCGAGTGGGCGAGAGTGCTCTTTACCGTTGCATCCAGCTGGGTTGCGGGAACCACGACGAAGGCTTCTTGCCCGACGGCACGCGCGCTGGAGAAAACTGGGAGAAACAGCAGTACCGGCTAGTGGAGATGCTGCGTACCACACAAAGTGGAGGAGGCGGGATGGGGAAACACGTCCGACATGTGCGCATCGCGGCCGTCTGCACGGTACACATCGAGCTCATTCGGCGATCCTGTCCTATGGTGGAGAGCGTCGATCTCAGCTCGACCTCGCCTGGAGAGGAAGTCAGCCTCGAACATGACATGTTCGAGGCCTGGATGCTGGATGGGGACCTCCTCCGGCCGTTTGCAGCGAATCTGACGACACTCATTCTCTCGTCCGGCGGAAGGGACATGGCTCCTTTTGAGGTTGAAGCATTTCAAGGGCTGGTCGCGCCTCTCACCCGGCTCACATACCTCGAGCTCTACTTTGACGACACGGAGGCCATCGCGGAGATCATCGAGCTCGTCGGTCCCCGACTCACCACCTTACATCTCCTGGCCACCAACGAAAACCCGGACGATTTTGAGCAAGAGCAACGCGAGCCGGCGGAGCTCACGACGACACAGCTTAACATCATCCTCGACCATTGTGTGCAGCTTCAGCACCTGCTCCTCGAGGTCCGGATTGTGACCAACTCCGCCGCGGAAGTGTATCTCAGTGGCGAGGATGAAACAAAGGTCGACGACGAGGACGAATACGAGCCAGGTCCAGCGCTGCTCGACCTCACCGCCGCCCTGCCGATGCTCAGAACCATTGGCACTCGTTACCTCATGGCTGTAGATCATCTCAAAGTACTCAAACAGCTCGCAAACCCGTTCAGCCTGCCACTCCTGGAAGCCGTCCCTACCTTCCACCTGCAACCCTGTCAGCGAGCCAAAGTGCCATGGATGCATCGTCAGCTCCGCGTACCAATGTTCTCGGCAGACCATATTACTGGACTCCTCGATCGGGCTGTAGCGGGTCTGCGCCAGCGAAAGAACTACACAGAGGACCCGGAGGAGCTGCGCCGGCTGTACACCATGGTGGAGAACTATCGGAGATAGTAAGCGGGATCGCAGTGCGATACAAGCGGCGGCGGGGAAGCAGGCAGCGGGAAGGGAGGATAATATTCGAAGCAGCCACTATGGTCGGATGATAGCCATGAGTTCGGTCCACGAGCGCCCGGACTCCATGCTGGGATAAAGGGACGTGTCCGACAGCCTTCCGTCAATCCCGTCAATGAGGCCGTCGTTGTCTTGAGTCATACTGTCATACTCCAGCCTTGTATTGGGGCCCGAGCGGAGACTGCAAGTACCGTCACAAGCTTCGCCTCTGCTCAACACTCGTTCCACATTTTTGACTTGAGAGGCGGGCAAGAAGCGACGATGTCATTCACGAAGCCACACGCCATACTGTCCCAAGCATCGAAGCGAGCTGTCGCAATTCCGGAGCTCATCGAGATGATCGCGGACAAGCTCCCCTGCCGCTCCGACAAAGCACATGCCGCTCAACTGAATAAGCTGTGGCAGGTAACGGTCCATCCATCCCTGTACCAGACCGTGTACATCGCCTCCCACCAGCGGCATGTGGACCCGTCCTTTGCTAGCCGCAACAAGCACGCAAAGAGCAGCCTGGCACTGTTGGACCTGCTGTCAGCCGACCCCGGTCGAGGCCAGCATGTACATGAGCTGGTCACCGTTGGCGTGGGGAAGCAGCAGCTATCCAAGGTGCTGGATTCGTGCTGTAACTTGTGCAGCCTATCCATCGATATGGGCATCTTGTCGCTCCTCGATATCATGCATCTCCGAAGGGGCAGGGTCTTCGAGGAATTGGCGCATAGCCTCCGCCGCCTCGAGCAGATCTTCGCCGAACACTGGCCATTGTCAGAAGAGCTTTGCGAGCTCTTCTCGCCGCTTGTCGACCTACGGGAGCTGCGCATCGAGGGCAAGCTCGAAATGGCGCAGGTCAAGGCTATGGGTTCGGCTGTTGGCGCCAGGCTCGAGACGCTTTCGGTCGCCAGGCCGATCATCACTAGCCAAGTCTTGCTTCTCGAGGATCTACCAGGTGTTCTCAGACACTTCCCCGTGCTCCGGCTTCTCGAGCTCAGCGGACGCCTGCAGATCCGCCCATTGCAAGACATGCGCTACCTCCCATCGACCTTGGAGTCTCTCGCCATCAGCGACGACCTCCCGTTGCTATGCCTCGAAGTTATCAAGCACCTGGCGTCTCCGGGGTATCTGCCAAACCTGACACGTACCCCGTTCCTCTCGCCGAGCGCGACGAAAAAGCATGCAATATGTCTTGCGTTCCAAACCGAAGGACTCGAGTATCTGTACCAAGCCGACGTAAAGACCTTGGTGGAAAGAGCGGTCGAAGGGCTCCGACAACGTCCTGCGTGGTCCGAGGATGTGGACGCCATCCAGGCGCTTTACGGACTGGCGGACTTCTTTTGGGCCACACCGCGCGAGAGGACCGTCGGTGGCCGAACGGCGAGAAGGTAGCCCAAACAGTACCGGGAGGTCGCGTTAGTGGGGCACGCAGTGTATTGTAGCTCCCTCCCATCTGCGCTACGCAATAATTTGCGGCGTCTGGTTGATCAGTGAAGCGAGAGGAAAGAGGCGGCACAGCTCCCTGCCCTCCAGAAGCCCAAGGGCGCCAGGCACGCTCCCTCACCCTTCTACGCACCCACGAACGACAGCAGCAGCAACCATTGCAGCATCGCCATGTGGCTCACAGATCAGCAAAAGTGAGGCACCTCAAGCTCCGCAGCTTATGGGGTTGCAAGGCCGAAGTCCTGGCGGCTTCCGCTTCTGGCCACGTCCGAGAGCCCTGGCGCCGACACAGGCTGACCTGCCTCACATGTGAACGCCTTGCTGCAGAATTGGCGTGGGCGTGACGTCGTTCGGCCTGCTCTTCCTCTTTCTCGGAGTCGCAACGTTCTTTGATGCCGCTCTGCTGGCATTAGGCGACGTGCGTCTAGCCGGCAGCTCCTGCCTTCACGAGGGCGTCATAGAGCATCCGCTGACGCTCCAGCCCTTCGCGCTCCGACACTCGCAGATCCTGTTCCTCTCTGGCATCACGCTAGTCATCGGACCGCGCAAGGTGCGCTGATGCACGCAGCGGCTACTTCGAGGGTATGGCGAAACAGCCGTGGCTGACGTCCCAGCTCGCATGGCTGCACACGCAGACGGTCGCTTTCTTTGCGCGCAAGAACAAGCTCCGCGGTACAGCATGCTTCATGGGCGGGATTGTGCTTGTCTTCCTGCGGTATCCGTTCTGGGGGATGCTCATCGAGGCATTTGGCTTCTTGAACTTGTTCGGGTGAGTGTGCGGTGCCGCTACTTGCCAGTGGCTCAAAGTCGCACACATGACTTGCCTCTGCCAGAGCCCACAGCTGACCCTTGTGCTCTTCCAATCCGCGCTCTTCTCGCCCGCAGCGACTTCTTTCCCGTCATTGTCACCTTCCTGCGGCAACTGCCCGTCATCGGGACGGTCCTCACATTGCCCGGGATAAGGCAGGTGGGTCGCCTCTAGCGGTACATAGCTTGAAAAGGGAGAACACACGGCCGACGATCCGCATGCTGGGACTCTCTCCGTAGGTCACGGACAGGCTAGCAGGCGCAGCGAGGCGGTCACCGGTGTAGGTTGATGCTCAATGCTCAGATACGAGAGCGTGGTGCCGTGCCAGCATGCAAGCAGTCAAACAGAGCATCCAGCAGAGTAGACCGCGATTATCCAGCGCGATCACCGTATCCAGCGTTTCGGCGCCCGCTCGGCACGAGTGCCGCCGTAGGCCATGTTGCATAGATAGACCAATGTCGTTAGATACCATCACGAGGTTGATAGCAAGAAGTAGCGATACATGAATAATCCTCCCTGCCTATACTGCTACATCAGCCTTCCGGTCCCGCAGTTCTCACTAGTACTAGCGACCGGGCGCCCGAGATATCTCTCGCTTCCGGGACCCATTCTTCGCATCCCTTCACGATGCCGACAAGCTCGCAGGTGTCTCTTGCATCTGTGAGACGTGCTGCAGCGCTATCCGTCTTGCCTGCTCAACGTCCCGCTTCTTGCGCAGGCGACGTTCGAATTGGAGGAATCTGGAGAGGCAGGCGAGGCATCCGCAATCAGCGGGCATGTCCTGCATAGATGGGCACGCGGGAGAATCACACACGTCCGCAGGTAGATGTCGAGATCCTTAATCTCCTCGTCCACCTCCTGATACGCCCGCCGAGTGGGATCGTCCGCATCGGGATCCGTTGCGTCTGCTGCCGCCCGCGCAGCTGGCGGTCGCAGGGCGTCTGGCCACGTAGATTCGTCGATGCCTTTTGACCGGAGCTCGGTGCGGCTCTGCTCGAGCGCTTCGTGGAAGAGCTGTGTGCAAGGACACATTACCCAGTCAGTCTATCTGGCAGAGGCTGAGGAGGACAAGCCAGAGACCGCTCACACTCAGGTCTGATGTATACACGTCGTATGTGCATCTCGGACACCCTGTAGCAGTCGAAAGCAAGGTGCGATATCGCCAAGGGTCAGCACGCCGACAACCTCTGCACATTGCGGACCTGATCGCTGTCCGACGCACCGCTCATGCAGCAAGTATCCGCAGGCGGCGCTATCGGCCGCACTGGAATCCCGACGCCTTCAAACATGCCCGCGTACTCTACCTGCATCGTCGACGGAGCCAGAGCGAAGAAGCACAAGTCAGCTTCTCTCGAGCTGTGTCCTCCTTGAGCTGCTGGACGCGCAGAACTGACCCGGAGCGTGCTATCGTCCTGGCCCCGCACATACTTGCGTTTCTGATACTCCTGCCGCAGCTGCGCCTTCTCCTTCTCAGACAGGGCTGCTTTGCCTGCGCTTGCGCCTTTGCCTGCATCTGCGCTGCTGCTGCTCGCGCTCGCTGTCGCACCGGTCGCAGGTGGGGCCGGGCCAGCCGTCTCCGTTTTGGGCCGCTGTTCCAGCGCCTCTTTCACCGTCGAAGGCAGACCCTGGCTCTCTATCGTCCGCTCCGCCTGCTGCTGCTCGTACGCTGCCCGCGCGCGCTGGCGGGGTGAGAGGTCGCGCGCCTGCCTGACGTAGCGGCCCTGCGAGTCGAGCACGTAGCGGAAGCCAACGCCGCTGCTGCTGGTGCGCGGACGGGAGCTTGCTTCGCACCGATAGGCAGATGTGTGCAGAAGACGGGACAGGCAGCGCGTCGTCATCTGGTCTGTTCTGATGGCGGTTGCGTGATGGGCGAAGGCAAAGAGCAACATGGACCATTGGAGGTGAAGCCATACGAGGTCCCCCTCACGTGACTAGTTCGCATGACGGCCAAGGGTTGCTGCAGCCAGAGTGGACACGTCTACATGATGCCTGGAACCCATCCTGACTGCCTTACCCTGCAGTACATGCCTATCCGGGCCGTCGTAGCGTACAGACGCTGGCTTGGTAAGGGCCAGCCATGCAGAGCTGAATGCTGTGAGTGGCTCAAAGCCTCCAGGAGAGTAAGTCTCGCCGGCTTGCCATGTGATGGACTATGACCGTATCTGATTCACCGCTCACAAGCCCGAGTGTCGACGCCTGGCGTGGTGGGCTCGCCCGCCGACTGAGTTGCTTGTACTGGTCTTAAGCTGAGTGCAGATGCAGATGTGCGAGACAGCCGGCGCTAGGGTGCCATGTCTTCAGTCCTTGCTTGGTAATGTAGCTGCCTCCGACATCCTGACGGCTTCACTGCCCTTGCTGGCGCTCTCGGCGGCAAGTGCAAGAAGCTCTGGCGGAAAGACAATCTTGCTTCGCTGCGATTTCGGTGTCGGCTTTGCCTGCTTGCTCTCGGCTAGGCGGGTGAAGAAGCGCATGTAGAGGAAGCCTTCGATGGCTGCGATTGCCAGCGCGCCGAAGAGCGAGAGAAGGACCTTCTGCGTGCAGCAGAGGTTGGAGCAGGCATTAGCAGAGACGGAGTTGCAAAGGAGCCGCGAAGCAGGCGAAGCCACCCACGCGGACGAGGGGCGTGTCGCCGGCAGCCCACCAGACGGCCGTCGCGACTGCCGCCATGCTGGCGAGGACGTTCGCGACAGCACTCAGCTCGCGCCGAGCCGCGTCCCACTCTTGCTTTACAGACAGCGAGGGCGGAGCGGCAGTGGTAAAGTCCCAGTGCGAGGCGGGGTTGGTGTGAACGTCGTTGCGGCCTGTTGGAGCACCGGGCAGGCTTGAAGAGGATGCAACCAGACTGGAATAGACGGCGCGCTCGTTTGCTAGGCGGATAGGCGCGAGAATGGCTTCGAGCTCGGGAGCCTGTGCATCGAGCAGAGGACAGCGTCAGCGGACACACACCCAGGGCTGACAGACGCAGGAGCGCTTGAGGCGCACTCGCTGTTTGATCGTTGGAGGCTGCACGTATACGTCTGTACCCCTCATGAGCTCCCGGAGGCTGTACCGAGCGTCTGGCACTGTCCGAGCGCAACAGGATTCCACGTGAAATGGGCGGGTCAGGCACAGCTGCAGTGGTGGTGATGCAGACGCCCACACAGCACAGCAGGGCTGGTGGACAGCTCACCACCCGTCGACCTGTTCCATCTGCTTATGTGTGCCAGCAGCCTGTGCTCCACCCAGCTTGCTCGCTGTGCTGCTGCATCCTTCTCGACATCCGTCCCGCCCTCGTCGTCGAGGTGATCCTGGATGGCGGTGAGCAGCTCGAGCGGGAGGCGGCTGCGCTGCTCACCGCGGGCGTCCACGAGCGTCTGCAGTGCGCTCTGTATGCGATCAGTTTGCACGAGCTTGACCATCGTTGAGATTGGTGATATTGGAGTGGTCAAGAGCCGTCGCTCCCTGCTCCGCTTTCGTCTCTTTCCGTCTCTGCCCATCCCAAATCTATCTCGCCCAGCCGGCAGGATGGTGTCTGCGCCCGTGGTGCCTGTAAAGAGGAAGAGGGAGCGCCCTGCTGCACCAGCACCAGCACCAGCAGCATCAGCATCATCGACGTCTGCAGCAGCATCATCGACGTCTGCAGCAGCAGCTTCTACGTCGAAAGCTGCTGCTCCTCCGACACCGCCGACTTGGTCCGAGCTTCTGTCGTCACTGCAAGGCAGCAAGGGAGAAGCTGCAGCGGTACAGGGTGAGCAGCAGCAGCGATGGAGTACCCACGGCTGGCGGCTGGCTGTTCCTCCTGCTGACAATCCCACTGCTCCACAGCCCTCAACCAGCTCGCGCGCATTCTGACCGTCCAAGCCGCGTCTGCCTCCGCGACCGCAGCGTCGAAAAAGCCGGCAGATGCCTACCAACAAACTTGGACATCCTTCCTGAGCTACTGGAGCAAAGATCCGGGCCTCAAGGATGTCGTGGCTGTATGGGAGCGGGGAGACGAGTCCGGGAACCAGCTCCTCACGGTGGCAGCCCTGTCGCTGTACTCGACCGTCCTGTCCATCTCGGTCCTCCCCAGCGCCGGCATCATCTCCCTCGATTCCCCCTACCAGTCGACCCTCTCTGCGCTCATCACCGAGCTCATTCCCCTGCTGCACCACCTCACAAAGCACCTCACCCAGCTGGGCAAGAACGAGCTCACGACGGCCTCGCTCGAGCTCGTCGCGAGCCTCCTGAAGATTGTCAGGCACTCACCCGCCAGGAACTCGACCTCGCGCAAAATATGGACAGCCCTAAATCTCGAGCCAAAGACCATCTCGCGCTTGCTCTCGACGAGGCGCAAGATCCCCCTCGTCACGCGGCAGGGCGTTCGAAAGCCCGACATCCGGCACCTCATGCTCAGTGTCCTCCTCAACCTCCTCTCCCCCTCCGCCTCTGCGAGCATCAAAACAGATCTCCTCGCCATCAAGGGCCTCATCACATGCATCTGGAAGACGCTGCACGAGGACCCGCGCGAGGCCGTTGAGAGTGTGCTCGAGACCATGGCATACCTCGTCGCGAGCGACAAGCTGTCCATGGAGATTCGATGCAGGATTGCCGAAGACAGCTGGGCCGAGGTCCTCCGCCTGTACGAGCGGACAGAGGAGACAGACGCCGACGGTGCAGCTGAGGGCGTCGCATACTCGCCAGGCCACTCGGCGCACCGCTACCTGCTCCATGTCGTCGGTTCGCTTGCAAACGCTACTCCCCTCTCGCCCCACCAACGCAAAGCACTGGGAGCGCTTCTGGGCGCACTGCAGATCTCGGACTCGGATCTCCAGGCAGACGTCGCATTGCACATCCTCGCCAGCGCGCCCGACATGCTGCCCTCGTTCTGGGCAAGGTTCGCGCACAGCCTCGAGCCGCGCCTCTCGAGTCGCTGGATCACTAGCATCGGTTTCGCAGGCAGAGTCATTGCGGCTCCCGTCGCTGCAGAGCTACACGCGGCGCTCTTAGATGCTCGTACGCTTGCAGCGCCCGCTGCAGCAGATGGGTCTGCCAAGCTGCAATCCAGCAAGAGACGGCTACGCCTGCCGAACATGGGCATCCTGCTTGATGCTGCTCTGCCGCCCGCTGCGCTGGGCAAGACCTGGCTGTCGAAAGCGCTCCAGACATCGTCGACGACTCCCCTCGTCAGCTTCCTGGCCTGCAACTTCCTCTACATCGGCCTCCGCAAGATCCTGGCCACGCTCGAGATCATCCAGCACATTGTGCTAGCACTCAAGGGCAAGCCGGATGCGGTGCCATGGCAGGCGGCCGCAAACAAGATGCGCACAGAGGCCAAGGAGCGCGTCCCGGATCTTCAGGTGCTGATTGCACTGGTACAGAACGGCCTGGGCAGAGCATTCTCCCGTGCTGGATCTGTAGCGTCATCTGTCGGTCCCAGCGGCGAGCTCGTCGAGGACGGCGAGCCGGTTCAGGAGGACAACACTATGCTGCTTTCGCTTGCGCTCCGTACCATCGCGCTTTACCACGCCATCGTCCCCTCGGCTTTCAGCAACCTCCGCTTCGACTTTGGCCGCCTGCTGTCATCGTCTTTCTTTCAGACATCCGCACTCGAAGCGATCCCAATAGCCGCGCTTGGCCAAGCTGCCCTTCTGGAGCTGGTGTCATCCCCTGGTGATGCCGAGACGGGCGAAGGGGCTATCACATGGTCCTGGGCTAAGAAGAGCTCGGAAGCTGCTCTCAGCCCGTTAGCGAGCATCATCGACATCTACCTGTCTGAGGCCGCCCTCCCATCCCTGCGGGATGTTGCTGAGCGCACCGCCATGCGCCTGCTGGGCAGCAGCGTGCTCTTTGAGCATGCACCCAGTGAAGGCAAGCTCTGGCTCGAAGCGGTTCCTCGTGGCGCGCGGGACGAGCAACTTGCCGCGCTCACATTCTTGGACGGATGCATTCAACGCTGCCTCGCCACGCCCTTCAAGTACCTCGACCAGCTTCAGTCTCAGCTTAACTCGACGGACCGCTGCAATGGGCCAAATTGCCGCGCCGCCAGTCCTCTCCTCGCTACTGTGTCAGAGCAGCTCCAGTACAGACTCGAGAAGGCGGAGGACGCAACGCCATACGCGACATTCGTGCAACGCCTCGTTATTGCGATGGGGTGCAACGGTCCTTGCTTGTGCACACCGGCCAGCTTGGTCCGTCAAGTATTGGCAGGGCTCGAGCAGATCAAGGGGCAGAAAGGCGCCGTCCGGATCTTGATCCAGGCGAGGTCTTACTTGGCCTTACTTCACAAGGGCACCCCTAGCGAACAGAACTCTTCGATGGCGCCGTGGACTGCAGATACTTCGGACCCGCTGGCCTTACTTTATGCCAGCCTTGACGCGCTCGCCACGGGCGGGCCAATGGGGATGCAGACACTCCTCTCGAAGGTCGACGATGCTGCGATCGCAGGAAGCGATGCACAGCTAGCCAGGCTGGCTCTTTTCGCCCTCGACAAGGCTAGCAAACCTGCTCAGCAGTCGGCTGCTATCGCATGCCTCAACATTATTTTATCTCGCAGCTCCGCTGCGCAGGAAGCGAATCTCAAGACTCTTTTGTTCAGCAGCCCGCAACTGCTGGACTATTTCAAGGCTGCTCTCGCAAAGAAGGGTACAGCTGGTCAGGGCATGGTTGATCTGCTTGGCAGGCATTTGAAGGAGCCTACATTAGTTGCCTTGCTGGTTCCCTACGCCCAAGTGCTCATCAGTGATGAGGTGGGTTTGAAGACGGCTTGTCAGCCACAAGAACGCCGATCCAGTAGCTGACGCTCCCCTCTCCAGTCGCAGCTACACCAAATCGAAAAGCTCGTGCCTTTCTTGCCAGCTGAAGAGGCAGTGTCGGCCCTCGAAGCGTTGCTCGCGGCACAAGACAGGGCTTCCGCTTTGGCGAAGCCTTTGTGCACCCGTATTGCCACGCTCGCCTTGACGTCGGCGCAGCAGGAAGCTGTTGCCAGTCAGTGGCAGCTGCTTCTTGGCATGGGAGAAGAAGGAGTCGCCCTCCTGGTTTCGCTGGCGGAGGCCTCCTTGCCGACAGGCCTGCTTCCCCTAGCCAGTCCTGCCCGATTCTCCACGGCAATCACCGCGAAGACCAAGCAGCCCTGGGTAGCGAAAGCGGCCACGGCTCTTTTGCAGCAGGGCTTGGCCGGTCTGTCTATCACAAGCTCCCGCCTGGTCGCCATCGCAATCTACCAGGAACCGACAATCGCGTCGGCTTTCGCATCGGCAGCCGTGCTACCTGCGCAGTATTCGAACACCGCCCCTGCGCTGCTGGCCTTCGTAGAGAGCCTGCTGAACATTCCCGAGGACATCAGCCAGCTCCGTGATTTGGCAGCACCTGCTGCTTCAGCATTCCTTGCAGCCGGCGACTCAATGCTACGCGCCTATAGCGCCGCCTTCCTGCTGCGACTGCAGTGCATCTCACCAGCCCTATCGCATGCAGTTGTTTCTCAGCTGGCGGACAAGCTACCAGCGGCTGCTTCGGCCTCCCCCACCATCTTCGACAGACTCTCCGTCGACACGTTCTCTGCCCTGTCGGCTCGAGCAGCGGGCGTTGAAGCCTTCGCGGCGCTAGAGACACTCGTCAACGAGAGCATGAAGTGGCTGGTCAGGCGGTTCGCGGAAGATGCTGAGAACACGCCTCAGGTGGATCAGTACATCGGCGCTCTAGGTACGTGCTTGCTGCATCTCCGCCGACGGACGCCTTGATCGCCTATCGCTGACGCCTGAAACTCTGCCGGTCTTCCTCCAGGTGTATGCCTGAAGGCGAATACGGGCCGATGGCTGCTCAAACCCCACCTGGTCGAGCCAGTCGTCACAGCCGGCGTGCAGAATCGTCTGTCTTCTGCCGGTACTGTGTCCTTCATCGCCTCGCTTCTCCAGGAAGTCAAGCTCCAGCCGGCGGTTCAGTCGCGCCTGCTGCAAGGTGTTTTGGCGGATTCGCGCCTGCGGGCTGGACTAGCGCCGTCTCCGGCTACGGCGCGTCTGCGGCTTGCACTGGTGCATCTACTTGAGGCTTTCCACCGGCACTCGCCCGAGCTTCTTGGCCAGTTAGGCGCTTTATCCACGCTGCTGGCACATTACGGAGGCTCCGTCTCACCAGCGGACCAAAGTCTGCTCAGGATCTTCAGGCTTGCCGAGCTCCGAGGTCAAACTTCCTTCAGGAGTCTAGTCCGCCAGTGGGTCCCGGCAGCCCTGCGGGGTGTTGCCACCGGCACTTTCCAGGTCCTCTCGGCGATGGATCCTGCTATCATTCATGGCGCCTGCGTCCGCATCCTGCAGCGCCCTGCAACAGCTAACTCGGTCGAGACAGGCAGCACACCGGTTGGCGACCCGGCTTTCTTCCTGCCCCTCCTGGCCGTCCTCCTCGATTCTGAAGAGATTACGCGCACTTCCTGGCTTTCCCTCGCCGAGTCGGGCCTGCTTGGCCTCGCTATCTGCGCTCTCTCATCCGCCAACAAGCAGTACCAGCTCGCGGCAGACCGCACCCTGGCCAAGGTCAAGAACGCGTTGCAGTCCTCATCGGACTTCCGCGAGAAGGACGAGCTCACCTATCTCCTCGACAGCGTCAAGAACCTGATTATACCGTCGGCAGCCTCAGATGTGCTTGCGGTACCTCCGCTCGTCGCGCTCTTCCTCGCGAAAGGCATTACGGGCATGGGTAACCCTGGCGACTGGGAGTACCCTCTCATCTGGCGGTTCCTGCTGTCGCGTCCGATCATCGACACCAAGGATGTCCCGCTTTTCTACAACCTCTTCTTCTCCTCGTCGGAGAATAGCGCTAGGGAGCGTCGCTGGCTTGTCCAGATGCTTACGGACGGGACACATACGAGTGATGTAAGCAGTCTGCACTAGACGCTCACCTCGCGGCTGGATGGCCGTCGCTGACACTGCTACCACCCCCCAGGATTGGCGCATTCTCCGCAGAAGGCAGGTCGTTGAGCTTTTCCTCAGCTTCTTGCAGAGTGGCGTTGCGGATGAGAAGAATGGGCTGCGACTTGACATACTCAGGGTGAGCTCCAATTTTCCGCCATGAGGAGTGCGACATCTGACATTGCTGTCACCCGTTTCCTCAGTTCTTCGCTCGCATCACAGCGCTCCCGAGCGCGGCGCAGGACCTCGTCTCCCGGCATGGCTTCTTCAGCTCGCTATCGCTCTTGCGGCCTCTAGACGGAGACGAGTCTGCACTACTTGTCAGAACCATCGACAACTGCGTCTCCGGCGTACAGCCGTCCAAGCTTCGGCGCGCTCGGGACGGGCTTTGGGTGGTGGACGCGCTCAAAGCGCTGGAGACGGCTTGGCCAGCCACCGAAAAGGCAGCGGGAGAAAGCATTCTTCCCGTCGTCGCCCATACTCTGCGACGGTCTGCAGCCTACCTCGCGACTGGTGGTCAGGAGGCTGCCATACGGTCGGCGCGGCCAAGTCTGGTAGAGCTGTCCGCGAGAACGCTTCACGGTCTTCAGGCGTCATCCGCTGAGACTGAAGCAAGAAGCACAGCATCGAGCGATCTGTGCGATGCCATCATCAGGCTGGATTGCATAGCACCAAGCGAGGCGAGTGGAAGTCTGCTGGAAGCGATGATTCTCCTGAACGTTCGCCTAGGCAATGAGGTCGTGCGAGAGGAGCTGATCCGTTGTTGGCATGCTAAGGAGTAGAGTGTGCCTGCAATGAAAGCTCCTGTCATAACGACTGCCCGAATGAGCTTTCTGTCGCTTATCGTTCCCGTCTATGACTTGAGCCGGCGGCTCTGAGCGTGCTGGCTCTTTGCCTTCCGCCACAGCTTGCGAAGGCAACGTAGCTCTAAGCGTGCACGGGTGTACACAGGCACCACAGCATCGAGCGACCCACGCTCTTCTCGACCATGCCCGCCTTCTTGTCCTCGCTCGTCTCGAGCTTCTACCCGTCAGCGGCTATACCGGCAGCGGAAGACGCGACGACCAGCAGCGATGGCAATGCGACAGAGCAGCTCTCCATCTCGCGCCTCATCAGCTATCCCATCAAGTCATGTGCAGGCACAGAGTACCAGATGAGCGACTTCACCATTGCTGGTCTCAATTATGACCGACGATGGATGGTCGTCGAGGAAGCAAGCAAGAAGATGATGACTGCTCGGACGTGCCCAAAGGTGAGGCCGCAGCGACAATGGCGTATCTGTACGATCTTGCTCGTGCTACAGTGTAGCTGAGAACTTGCGGCTCGCTCGTCTCCCAGCTCTTCCTCGTCCAGCCGAGAATAGACGTTGATGCAGGCGTGCTCAGGATCCAGATCCCGAACGAAGGCACGTTCACGGTGCCACTTGAGGCCAATCAGGACGATGAGGCAGTCGACGGCCTGCAGGTCTGGGGCTCATACGATCTCACCGGACACATCGTGTCTCCGCCGGGCTCGCCTCTGGCTGAGGCGCTCTCGTCACTCCTGGGCGCCCCCGCGTTGCTCATTCGCTCGACCAACGACAGAGCACCTCGCGTGCTGGGCGGCCAGAAGTTCCTCGACGACCTCCTCGGCAACGCAGACGCGCTGGACTACCCGCTCGAGGAGTGTACAACAGAATTCGCCGACGGCTATCCTTATCTCGTCGCTACCGAACAGACCTTTGTCGAGGTCGAGCGCTGGCTTGTCGACAACACCAAAGACATTCGCATGGACACGGAAGAGTTGGTACAGCGGTATCGTCCAAACATCGTCATCAAAGGCAACAAAGAGGCTTTTGCAGAGGATAGCTGGGAGGAGATCCGGTTGGGAAGCGAGACGTTCTATCCAGTCAGCCGGTGCCCGCGGTGTCCTGTAAGTTTCCGCTGCCAAGCATACACGCGTTATGCTTACCATCCTCGCCGACAGATGCCTGATGCGTCGCCAAAAGACGGGACCATGTCTGCGAGGCGCATGCCGGGAACCATCGTAGCCAAATTCCGTACTGGCGTCGACAGAATACACAAGGGTCCCTGTCTAGGCATGAATGCCCTGTCGAAAAGCAGGTCGGGCACGCTGAATGTTGGAGACTCGGTGGAAATAATGAGGAAGGTAGACCGGCCGGAGAAGACGAATGCAGCGCGAGTGGGAGAATGGCTGCGGCCGGAGGATCGGTGGTGAGCATGTCTACCTGAATCTGCACTTGGATGTTGTCAGTACAGTACTGTTTGGTATCCTTCAAGGACTAGATGTCCTCCCCACTATGCGCTGTCTCCGCTTTGCTCACAGCTCCACCACTCAATGCCAGCTAAATTTATCTGCGCGAGATCTCGAGGACACGGGCTTCAGCGCAAGGTCACGACAACAGGACGACTCCAGACGACTCACCGCATTTCGTACATGCCATGTTGCTCAATCTAAAATGACAATTGCCATGTCCTCATCGCTATCGCCAAGTTCCGACTCGCTCTGGACGGCTTGACGGCCAAAGTCGCAGAGTACGTCAACCCTGGCTTCGCTGACCCGAAGACCGCGCTTGCGCAGAGCTTGTACGGCGGCACGAGCCTTCTCGTCAAAATGCGGTATGATGGGTCCGCTGAGATTGCGTAAACGTGTACGTGTTCCGCTGGCCCAAGCTGCTAGCTCGCAGTGGCGGATCTCGATGTAGGGCAGGTCCTGCAGCTCTGACAGCCAAGCCGGATCCAGCAAAGACTGGAGCACGTAGTCGACAGCCTCGATGCTGGCAAGGCCCTCGAGATGGACGTCCTGTAGGCGCGCAGGAAGCGCCTCGATGGCGCGGACATTGATGGCAAGAGTACCGACCAATCGGAGCCTCTGAAGGCGGGAGAATTGGTTGAAGACTGCCTCCCACTGCCCACGCGCCATCCAGCCAAAGTCCGACGCTTCTCCTTCTCGCAGCTTAAGGTCGACGATCGAAGTGCCTGCACTCATGGCAACCATCATCATGCCTTCGTACCCAGTGCTGACGCACACTCGACGCAGGCTGTTACAGCCTTGGAGCAATGCCCGCAGAAACGTAGCCTCCGCGGCAGGCTTGCTGTCGGGATGGAGCTCCAGCGTATCGAGCTTCTCCAAAGATGTTGAGAAGGCGTCCGTGTAACTCAGTCAGGCGGTCGGACCTCCCTGAAAAGCGAACGAGCGGGCACCAATGGAGGTAGGAGAGCTGTGGGCATAGCTCGAGCGCCCGGACGACCAGAACCGACGGCATATGAGTTACGACCAGGCTGCGAACTAGCTTTCGCAGCTCGACGTTGCCGTCCAGAGTTCGGGTGAGGAGCTCAAACTTTTCTTCCTTGTAGGGAGGTGTACCAAACGCTGGCTCGCGGTAGATCACGGTCTCAATCGTTGTGCGGGACTCGCGATTGATGCCGATCATAAGAGCCAGGTCTGCCTGCTGTAGCTCGTCTGCGAACAGAAGAAGGAGCTCTGGTGTGTTGAAGACGAGATCTCCCATGGATTGAGGCGAGGTCGCCATTTCGTTTATTTGGGCGGAAGTCGCGGAGAGTCCGTGTGGGCTTGCTGAAGCCATCCGAGCCTTTGTCAGTCACCTGTCGGTACATGCTGCAAGCTCCTAGGGCGGACAAAACCCCTCTTGCGCACGCAGAAAGGCTGCCGCACCGCCGCTAATCTTCGTGAAACGGTCAGTTAGAGGAGAAGAGGCGTCGGCTGCGGCCGCTTTGGGCCAATCTCCGCTTTCGGGTCCGCTGCTCCGTGATGGCGTCCATTTGCCTCGCTTGCGTCTAGTCGATACATTGCTGTACGTGTTTCGTCGATTTCCTCGTCTTTACGCCACGCATACACTCTAGACAGCCAATCCAATACGCGAGCTCTGGCTCACGGGCCTCGACTGCTCTGGGTCCGGCGTTACAGACAGGAACGTCTCTGGCTCCTGCTCCTGCATATGCTGCTCCTCCTGCGAATCGCCATTCGTTACCGTGTACATTTGCCTGCCGATAAGGATCTCGTCGACCGAGCGGCCTCGCTGATGGTGCGGCTGGTCCGACAAGGAGTGACTCCGCACAGACAGCGAGCTGAACGGCGGTGTCCGGCTGACTGGCGGTGGGAGGCGCGTGAGAGGCGTCGGCCCTTCCTCCTGAATCGGCCAAGTATGGGGCAGCTGGACCTTTGTAGCCGAAGGACGACGCGAGTGACCTCGCGGACTGGCTGGAGGCGAGGTCTTGACGTCCATGTCGTAGGCGGTCGCACCCGAGTACATCGACTTGTGACCCCGCGAGCCGTTCGAACCAGTCCCATTGCCGGAGCCGACTGCGGTCCCTGAGCCACTGCTGTTGCCGTTGCTCTTGCTCAGACCGCTAGAAGCGGGCGAGGCGCCGACGTCGACATGACTGCCGTCCAATGCTTTTGCGCTTGCTTTCAGGCTGAAGACGATCTTTGCCAGGAAGATCTGCGTGAATGCAGCAGCTGGCAGCTGATTGATCTACACAAGCGGGCAGAGACAATTAGTAAAGCGGGCGCGCAGCCATGGAGGACGGTCACGCACGAGCTTGTACGGGAAGGACCCAGGCTGCAAACTCAGCACCAGGTTGGTGAAGTTGATTAGGCAGATGGCGAGGGTGAAAAGGATGTGGTCCCTTCGAATGACGTGCAAGATGGGGTTGAGCCCGACGCCTTGCCCGGACCTCTTGATGTATTCGGCAGACTTCCAAAGGGTCATGCCGAGGAGAATGTGGTGGAACACGACCGGCGAGATGAAGACGAGACTGAAGACAGCCGTTGTGGGGTAGGTGAAGCAGGTTGCTGTCTCGTTGTAGTTCTGAAGCAGTACGGCTGAATGGGGGAGAGTGTCAATCTCACTGCGATACGAGCGGGGCCGGTTACTGGCACGTACAGGTCGCCAAGTGGTTCACGCCCATCTGGATGGCAAAATCGACTACTGCCAGCGCCAGAAGAGCGATGAGAACCTTTGTGCTTCTCTCGTAGACCGAGTAGAGTCTGAATGGTAATACGCAAGCGGACATCAGCCCAGGAGCGTCGAGCGATGCCGAAGACGATGCCCACCTCAGGATCATGACCAGGTGCGCAGGCAGCATGATGATGCTGTAGCCGTATGGATAGTACTGAAACCAGGTACAGACATTCGGGTGGCGACCGACCAGAGCATACGTAATGACCACGAAGGTGCACCAGAAGAGAGTAAAGTACCTGTGCAGTACCAATGTAAGCCGGAACTCTGAATCGGCGACGCAGCTGTGCTGACCCACCTCGAGAGCAGGAACCATGGCTTGAGGGAGAGGAGGGGGTGGGTCGTGGACTTGGCTTTGAGGATGAACACCCAGTCGTTGTGCAGGTTGGACAGCCAGTCCCAGACTAGGATGAAGTACGAGAGCTGCGGTGGGCAATGTCGCGTGTCAGCAGGCTTCTCCGGTATGTCGAGGGCCAGGCACGGTGTAGACTGCGGACGCACCGAGAGCATGACGGCATAGACGGTCTGCACATTGTGGATGGCCCCAGACTCGATGTATCCAGGCAGAGAGGTAAGCATCGTGTCAAGCTGCTTCTATGTGCTGCTATCCTGCCAGAAAAGCTGTAGACTGGAGAAAAGCAGACGGGCAGAGCAGACCTGTCGAGACAGGCCCAGGACAGCGAGAAGAAAATGGTCCGTAAAGGCTCACAGGCCGCAAGACCTCGTGTGCGGCAACTGGCATTATCTTTCATCAGCAACCTGGGCTTTGGCACCCACAGCCCGGTCGGCCTGGCCAGCGGCTGTCCGGCCTTTCGGGAAGCCTGATTGCGGTTAGACCTTTTGAGCTGGGCTAGCGGGTGGGGCAGAGTCGCGTCGAGCTGGACCCCACTTCTCCGAGGACGCGTAGAGTGGCCGAAACGACAAGCTTTTTCAGTGCGATCGAGCTGTACGAGTATGTAGGATGTCCGGCCAGCGGAGAGGAGAGGCGAGATGAATATTGCTACGTGATAGAGAGCAATATGGCAGAGCTGTAATATGGAGGTGACAACGACACTCTGGGCGACTCTATCGGGTGAGGTCGGCCACAAGGGCACGTGCGCGCTGCACATGTACTCAAGTAAGCAGAGGAGACCGTCCCATCGTCAAGCGCAGGAGCAAAGGCCCTGTGTGAAACGAACCAGTCCTAGTCTGCAGCATATGCGCATGTCCTGAGCGGCAAAGATCTTCCGGCAGCACTTGTTCCCAAGTCGCCGTGCCGCCTTGCTGACTTCAGAAACGGACCGATGCTTCATCAGAGATCGTGCAGGTGTCTATAAGGTTCAGTCGTTTGCTTGCTCCCGAATAGAAGCAATGAAGCTGCCCAAGAACTTACAACCATGTACCGGTACAGAGGCTGCATTGGCTTGCCGCCTCGACCCCAAGTCGCGCTCCGACTCCGAGCAGAGGCTCCCAAGCAACTGCCCGTAGCCAGCCGCCCTCTCGGGCCCGCATTGTCCTGAAGCAGTCTGCATCATGAGGTCCAATTCCTGTGTCGGCGATCCAGGCCGGACGGCAGCTTGTAGCGATCTGGTGGACGCAAAGCGCAGAAGCGAGTGCGCATCGGCTTCCTGCCAGAGCCGCAACTGTACCGCACGGCGGGGCTTCATGGACGTATCGTCATGGTACTGCCGCTTCGCCGGCGTGTAGTGGCGGACGAAACGGCTAGTGCCTCCCCCCCTGTCTTGACGTTTAGTACTTCCCTGCAGTCGCTCTCGATGTCTTCGATGCCCTCGACGCGGGCGTCTCTCCACTTGCGCAGCACGGGCTCGTACGTGCCCCACAACCGTAGAGCTTCCTCCTTGCTAGCAGCCTGCATGCTGAGCGGCAGGTCGAGCATTGTACCGAGGACGAGATCCCAGTCTGGCTCGTCGGCTTGTTTGCCACTGTCATCCTGGCTAGACGGAGGTCCAGCCGCGCCTGCACCGTAGCGGAGGCCGCTGTCCAGTTCGCTGCACCTGGCGAGCCCAGACTTGAGCTGCTCGAGGGTCGTATCGAGGCTCTCGGCGCGCACCTTCATCTTGCTGATGGTGACGCTCGCGTCGATGAGCTCATGGTGGTGATTGTAGACTAGGCTCTGGCGCTCGTTCTCGAGGTCCGCGATGGAGGATGAAAGCTCTGCAGAAGTCTTGAGCAGCTGAGGCAGCGTCGAGGTATTGAGGAGCTGCTGCACGTAGCTGCGCGAGGAGAATGAGCGCGAGTCTATGCCCACAGGACGCGACCCGAACGTCAGGCCCGCCTGTTTGCCTCTTGCGCTCAGCAGCGCAGTGCGACATACCGAGATTCAGCGGATCCTCGCCCACACTCGGCAATGATGATGCTGTCCTGTCGCTGCTGCCGCCTGCCAGCCCATAGTAGTCCCTGAGCAGGTCCCGCGCCCGGCTGCTCTTCTTGGTCCTGGCAGTCGCGCTGCCCGCTCCTCCTCCACTACCTCCTCCGCGCCCGCTCGTCTCGCTCGTCGCCGCAGATACTGACGTCCGCACACTGGTCGCTGACGGATTACGCTGCATTGGACTGGCCTTCATGCCGTGCTTGCGTACTGGTAGCAGAGACAACCTCCTGGGATGCGCCCGGCCATGGAGATCGTATCAGATGCGCTCGGACCGGTCCAATTACACACAAGACGCCCGCCCAATTGCTCTTCGATGACGCTCTACTTTGGTTGCCAGCTCGTCCAGCTGACCGGCATGCTGCCCTGGCTGTAGGAACCATCGCTATCCATGCCTGACGGCCTTATCCGCCGCGCAGGACCCTTTCACTGCCAGATCCATCCGGCGTCGACGCATCAGGTCACGCGGCAAAGCCCCGCTGCTAGCATTCAAGGGGACTACGGTGCCTTGAAGCCAACTCGGCGTTCATCGCAGGGACAGCCTATCTACGCCGGCCGGCTTGCCCTTGCCACGACCTGTCCACCTACACGCTAGGTCACCAAGACACCCCGATCAGACGCCGTCTACACTCTCTAACATGCTTCTAGCTCCATTACTAACGCTCCTGATGGGATCCCTTGGTACGTTGATGTCGCAGATACGCATCAGACTGCCGGCGCATCAGACTGCCGGCGCATCTGAAGCTAAAGAGCCCGACGGCGTGTCCAGTTCTGGCTGCGCCAGCGCATGATCTCGAGCTACGCGACCATTTTGAACTGGAACCAAGAGCTGCTGTGCCTGTTATTGGCGATCTCAAATGCAAGGAACTGGCGGGCGGCGCGCTGGACAAGCGGGTCTGCGTGAGTGTGACCTATGGGCTTGTCAACGTATGCTGCAAACTGGCCAGCCGGCTGATGGTCAGCATTGTCCGTAGAGAACCATGGGCTTTGCCAAGCCGAAGCTGGTGGGTGCCTGAACTTGTCACCTGGTACACGCCAGCGGAGCGGCTGACACCGCCTTTCAACCCTCAACAGAACGATTGCGCATCTGGACCCAGCAACTACTGGATCAAAGACAACATTCTGAAGGCCAAGAAGGGAGCATACGGCGAGTTCCAGTCAGGCAACTGCGGCATGTCTGTGTGAGTCGTGCCTCTGCATGGCGCAGGATCACTTTGAACAGCACGCGTTCGCCGCTGCAGAGAGTGCTGACTCGGTACATCTGTCCAGCTACAATCGAGGCAACAAGCAGTTCCAGATCAGTAGCGCGTTGCTGTTCAACTTCTGGTCAGCAGCTGCGAATGCGTGCCTGGGCAATGACAGCAAGTTCGACTCTGCCGTCTGCACGATGGAAGATCCAAGGTTTGGCAAGGTCGTCGTCATCATGTCGGCTAAGGACACGAACTCGGAGGTCCTCGATAAGCTGCTGTCTGTACCGAAGGCAGGACTGGAGTGATTAGCGCCTGGCGCGTCTGCTTTCCAGCTTGGCATCTCACGTCTCTCGCTCTCGGCTTCTTGCATAGCCTGATCTGTCCTTCTACAGCGCCGTTTCACTCTTATTACCTAGCTTACCCATGTAAATCTGTGGTCCGCGCTGCAATGCAGTCATTCAACCTTTGCCGGTGACACGTCCCTTTCACACGGGAAAGGAGCAACATCGGCTAGGACGCGGACCATTCGCATTCGCTTTGCGCAAACGTAGAGTGTTATGCATGTCAGCCTTCTCGCCTTGCATTGTACTCGCCTTGCTGTCCTGTGTGGAAGCGAGAAATTGCCGCTTGTGTCCCGACGTTTGTGCGCGCCCGCCTTGCTCCTCCCCTGGGCCTGCCTCTCTCGCGCTCCCCCTATGCCCTCCTCTCCGCCAACTCTCACTCACCCAGACTCGCATACCAGCCCATCCATCCATCACTACATATCACCAACTTGCCCAACATGCCTGTCAACTGTGAGCGTACCCTGCCATCGCCGTCGTCCTCGTCCTCCCCCGCATCGAGGATCGTCACTGACCCTCGTCCCGCTTCTCCGCCCAATCAGTCGACTTCAGCGTGAGGCTGCACAGGCCACAGGCAGCATGCACGGCGAGACTTGCAGTGTCTGACTGCAATCTGTCCCTCTGATGCATACAGGGAAAGACCATCATCGTCACTGGCGGTAACCGAGGTGGGTCCCGCTTCTCCCCCTTCGTCGACTGCCCCCTTGCTGGCTCGCAGCTGACCCCGCCCCGCCCGTCCCGCTGCTGCCCCGGTCGATCCAACCGTCGCACGTCCTCCATCTCTCCTGACGCTCTGCAGGTATCGGCCACGCCATCTCGAACACCATCGCAAAGGCCGGTGGCAGTGTCGCCATCATCTACGTGCGTTGGCTTCGTTCCTTCTGCTTAGGAGCCGGCGCGAGGAGCATAGACTGACAACCACCTTGCTTCAACAGCGATCTGCCAAGGACGCACCGGAGGTGGCCGAGCAGCTCGCAAAGGAGTACGGCGTCAAGGTCAAGGCCTACCAGTGCGATGTCGGCAAGCCCGACCTCGTCACCCAGACCTTCCAGCAGATTGACCAGGAGATGGGCCCTATCGCTGGGTGTGTTAGCATCTCACACAGCAGATCAGAAGCATGCAGGGCTGACGAGGTTCCTGCTCTCCGCGCAGTCTCGTCGCCAACGCCGGTGTTTCCATCGTCAAGGATGCCACCGAGATGACCTACGAGGACTACAAATACGTCTGTGAGTGCGAGCTAGCGCATAGCTCAGCGCAACAAGCGAACGCGGTTGACGATGTAACGCTCGTAGACGATGCCAACGTCTTCGGCCAGTTCGCCTGCGCCCAGGCCATTGCCAAGATCTGGATCAAGTCTGGCTTCAAGGAGGGCTCCATCATCCTCACCTCGTCCATGTCGTCGCAGATTGTCAACCGAGGCATCCACCAGGTCTTCTACAACTCTTCCAAGGCTGCCGTAGGTGTTCAAGCGCACTTGCCATGTCCGGGGTCCCAGTCTGACACGGCTCTATTGCAGGCTTCGTCCATCGTCAAGCAGCTTGCCGTCGAGTGGTAAGTGGATAGGCTGGCCTAAGTGACACTAGAGAACAAGACTGACTCAGCCCATTCTCCGCAACCATCAGGGCTGACCACAAGATCCGAGTCAACGGCCTCTGCCCGGGTTACGTCGAGACTGCCCAGACCTCTGGCATGGACCCCAAGCTCCTTGCATGGCAGAAGAAGGAGCTGGTCCCTCTCGGCCGATTCTCCACCCCTGACGAGCAGAGCTACATGACCCTGCTCCTCCTTGACCCCGTCATGGGCGCTTACTGCACTGGGTGAGATGCTCGCCAGGCTTGGGCAACACCTGAGCGACTTCGGCTGATCCTGGAGTCTCTCCGCTGCCGCTCTACAGTACCGAGTACTTTGGTAGGTTCATCAGATCCGGCTATACACCGCCGAGTGGACTAATGTCCGGCTTGCATTGTGCCACCCTCAGTCGACGGTGGAGCCCAGGCTTGGTAATCGCCTTAAGACAAGGACCGCGGCGCGCGCTCATAGATGGTCAGATCAGCAACAGAAACCGCAGGAAAAGGGTGAATCCGCTCGAGGGCTGCAGTCGAGGGTGTAGCTACATGTCTCTCAGTCTTGCAATACAGACGACTCGCACTACAGCCTGCACTGACGGTTTTCACAGGCACAGATCGGACACAGCACAATATCCCGTGATGACCTGACTCCTGCCTTGAAAGTGCTGACAGCTGCAATAACAACATGCCACATGCACCGGGCATTATAGAGCCGCCCGACAGTCGCCAAGCCTCATAGTCTGACCGACCTACGGAATACGTTGCGGTCCGGGCGATGCACATTGGGGGAGATGATAATTCGCCACCGATCCTGCCGAGGGTTACCGGAGACGCTTTCTCACGGCACTTTGCTGTCAGCGCAATTGGACCATCGAGGCGATGCCTGGGGGAGATATCGATACGCTGCATGACTCGATGGACGCTCTCCTCCGCTCCTTCCAAGTTTGCCTACACAGCAACGATAGCCACTCAAAGCCTAGCAGCAGTCTGCTGTCTCCCCTTCACTCCAGCTGAATCCGACCGACACCGACCACCCGCACAACCCTAGCTGTCTACAAACAGCGGGTCTCTAGACATGCCAGTGTCCTGGAACACTGAACCAAGAACAGCGTCGCCCAGTCGGTCACCCATTGTCGGCCCAGACGGTGTCTCTTTTTGGGCATGGGGTGAACAGTGCCAAGCTCGTATCCTACAGGATGCGAGTGGTGCCGAAATGCGAGTACTACGTGTCAAGTTCAGCAACAATTGGTATGACGTCAAGTATAACGACAAGCCTGTCCCTTACTCGCTGGAACCGCGCTCGGTATGCTACATGGTGGGGTCGTGGACCGGGAGAGCGCACTTTGATCTTCTCCAAGAAAGCGAAGCAATCTACCGTACGGGCAGCGAGCTTCGCCAGACATCTTCAGGCAATCTAGAAGCGATCGCGCCGCCGCGAGCACAAAGGCCGCAAGGGTGTCCCAATTGGGTGCCCGTCGTGACGGGGCGTCATGGGGTGGGAGGCTCGGAGCCTTTCCCGACCGCTCCGTCGACTTCCGTAGGCTATTGGCTGGCATTGGACCGCTACGCCCTGGGTGCGGTGCTCAAGCCCGCAGGCTGGGTGGTTCTGGCACGAGCGCGACGGCCAGGAACGTCGAACAGTCTCTTCTACCCTGCTGAGGTGCATTACTGGCAAGAGCGCTCCGTGGCCAGCTGGAGGAGAGCGCCTGGCGGGCACAGCAATGCTCGCGGCACCCGCCGCATCGGGACCTCGGACAACAACAGTGGATCGACACCTGGCAACTGGACTCGGAGGAATAATGAGCAGCGCGGCATTGTAGCAGGACTGCCTGCCGACAAGCCGGCAGCTCCGGCACCTCCAATCGCCGCTCTGCGTTCAGGCATGCCTCAGGACCGCAAACCTGGGCAGAAGCCGGGTGCGGGTTCGGATTTTGCCAAGGCGAGCAGCGGCCCGCTTCTTCTCCGAAAGACCGACACGCGACTATCTTCAGCGTCGGGCACCGATGTCCCAGCTGGCCCGCATCGTTCCAGTGCGGCCGTTCCACCAGGTATCCAAGCTGGGCGACCTCAGAAGCCGTTGTCATTCAATGGTCCTCTAGTACGCACCCGCGCCCTAGGCCTTAGGATGATGGCAGTGGCTTAAGTGAGATGCATCTAAAGGGCCCTGGTCGATCAAGGAGATATGGTTGTTGGAAACGACAGATAAGAGACGGGTCAAGTGATCTGATACGGGGCCAAGCAATGTAGGGCGCAACAGCGCGCCTGACCTTCGTGCAGACCGTCTTGTCGACGTAACCCTCTAGATTGTCGAAGCCAGCCCTGCAAATGCAGATGCGGCTGCTCATCAGCGAGGGGTACCGGAGTTACGAAACAGCCACACGACGTACTAAGTCCTGAGCAGCGTGAGACCTTCTCTTTGCGGCAATGGCGATGCACAAGGACGACACGCTCGCTGGCCACCGTCTGATGCGAAGGTCATCCCAGTGCTGTCTCACGGCAGCTTTCGGTCTGAACAAGCAGACCGTCGAGGCGATGCATAGCCTAGAGATACAAATACGCTCCTGACTCGCTGCATGCTCTCTCCTCTGCTTCAAGCACAGAGCCTTCAATAGAACGAAAGCTAGTTCAGGGGTCGATCTGATCCTATCCGAGCTTTGGAGCTGAACCGCCCCGGACTACCTGCTCGCGCCGCGTCGCTACCTATCAGCAGCCGACCTCGTCATGCCAGTGTCCTGGGACTTGACCGCAACACCGCCACCGGCAGGCGGCGCTACCGTCACCTACTGGGTGTGGGGTGCCAAGTGTGCAGCTGGGCCCTTCGGACCTGCGCGCTCAGGCAACGGCGTTCTACATGTCAAGCACCGTGTCGACCAGCGCGATTATTGGTATCCGGTCGAACACGTCGACAACCATCAGCCTGTCTACTTTCCCCGCGATCCGCGTTCAGTATGCTACAAGGTGATACTGTCCTTCGGCAACTCACACTTCGAGCTGCTTGAAGAGGGACGACCACATTACCGTGCAGGCGGCCAACTACGTCGCACGTGGAACGGGAACCTCGAGGCAGCTGGGTCGACTGTCACAGACAGGTTGCCGACGCGTCACGATTGGTTGCCCGTGATCACGAACCCCATATCGTCAGACGCCGCCGCGCGATTTCCAGACACATCCCAAGACTCTCTAGGCTACTGGCTGGCACTGAATTCCTTCACTTGGAATGCGAACACGCGCTACACATGGGTCCTTCTGGCACAGGAGGCGCCACCCGCGACGGGCAGGCTCTTTCGGGCAGATCCTGCTGGAGGAGAAGGCCGAGGCGGTGACAGTAGCGGAGCATTTGGCGGAGACACCTACTACCGCGATACCTGGCTTCGGTATAATGACTGTTCCAACTCGACTCTTGGCGATTCTATCCGAGCAGTCCAGGGCAGCGGCAATACGCGCACAGCTCGCGCTCTATTGCCTAAGTCAACTCGCAAGCTCAACAGCCTTATGCGAGGAGCAGCCAACACAGCTGTCCCGACATCGAAGCAAGCACCGATCCCCTCGAACAGAGTGCTGTCTCTTGCCAGCTCCGAAGTGCGAGCGTCCATGCCACCCAAAGGTGCTTCGGGTAGATCTACTCAAGGCTCCACACACTTCAACAGAGCAGGATCGCCCGCCATACAAGCGGCAGCTGCGGGCCCTGTTGTCAAGGCTTTGCGTCAAGGCGCGCTTCCCAGCCGGGGACCTGTGCAAAGCCTGGGTCCTGCCAAGGCGAGCAAAGGCTCGTTTGTGCACCAGAGCACCGTTCCGCGAACATTGCCAGCGCCCGCCTCCGGCATCCCCGTGGGACCGCGGCACACGATTGCCAACGCTGCTAAAGGTGTCCAAGCGGGGCGAATCACAAAGCCTCTAACGAGCAAGGCATCACGAACATGGGAATCTGCAGCAAACGCCCGCGCGCCCGCATTGCGACCAATGGCAGCTGCGGCCTGATTGAGATGCGTGTATGCAATACCAAGTAGCTCTGAAACTGATTACTCAACGATGCGAAATGAATTTGATGGAAACGACTAATACAAAACAAGTCAAGCGATCAACGTCATACAGTACTCTCAGGCCAGATCGGCCTCGTCACTGCCGTCATCCTCCTCGTCCCGCTCTTCGTCCTTCTCGAGCCAAGCGATGAAGCGCGCCTGACGCTCCTGCAGGCAGTCCTGCCAGTCCTCGAAAATGCGCGAAGCCGGCCCTACAACTGCAGATGTGACTGTCCGTCACAAGAGCTAGCAGAGACACGAAATGGACATGCGACTCACCAAGTCCCGAGCATCGCAAGACCCCGCTTGAAGCTTGCGTGCGGCTGCAACGTCATTGCCGCATGCAGCGAACGCTTGAAGTCGGTTGTCAAGTGCAACGTCGCATGGTCTGACCAGTCTACCAGATCCCTAGCAGTCCGGGCGATGCACTAGGTCGACAAGCTGATTTGCCACCGTCTCTCACCAGGGTTCTCCGTGGGTCAGGATGCTTTCTCACGGCATCTCTCTGTCTGTCTGGCACCTGGGCGGTCGAGGCGATGCAGGGTCGGCTTACAAATACGCTCCCTGATGTCCAGGGACGCTCTCTGCTCCGCTTCAAGCGTAAAGCCTCCAGCATACGGTGACGGCGAACTTTCGAGCTCCATTCATCCTCTCCCACCCCCTTCTCTCCATCTCCAGCCCGAGACCCTCTAAACGCATCTGATCTCCTCCTTGCTCAGCCTTGCTGCCTCGAGACACCACATCTCGTCATGCCAGTATTCCATCCCACGGAACCTAGTAGAAGTACGCCATCCCCGCCGCCGAGGCTCCAAGGAGGCGAGAGCATCTCGTTCTGGGTATGGGGTGCAGATTGCGAATCCGGCGTCTTCGAGCCTGCGAGTCGCTCCGATGTGGGGGTTCTACGGGTAAAGCGTCGCGTCGGTGATCGCGACCACTGGTATCCTGTCAGGGACATCCACGACCAGCCTGTCCCCTTCCCGCGATATCCGCGCGAGAGATGCTACAAGGTATTGCTTACTACTGGACAAGTGCATTTCGACCTCCTCAGTCAGGGCCCAGCGCACTTCCGGACAGGCTCTGATCTACATCGGACATCTGCCGGTAATCTTGAAGCGACTGCACCAACAGGAGCAGACAGACCGCCAAACTGCCCAGCATGGGTCCCCGTTGTGACGGGGCTAAGACAGCCGCCAACACCACAGACCTTCCCGTCGCTGAGTACGGACCTGGTATGCTATGTGCTGGCGTTAGATCATCTCGTTATGGGCTTTCAAGACAGCGCGTCCGCGACTCGACTTCGGCTGCAGGCTATGTCTATCTTGCAATGGAAGGGCGACGCCCTGGGAGCAGAGCCTTTGCTGCCACTGTAGGCCCGACCGCTGGGAGAGATCGCGACAACAAGACTAGCGGATCTGGCACCGGCGGCGATCCTCGCACCACCTGGGCCAGGTACAATCAGGATCACTACGGGAATTCGACTCTTGGCGACGGGGCCCAGATCAGGCCCTATCAGGGCGGGAACAACGTGCGCAAAGCTCGTAGCACATTGGGCAATCCGCCAGCCAGTGCTCGGGCGGCATTGGGAGGACCTCCAATCTTATCGAGCCGAGCAGCGGTGCACCCAAACAGGCTGCCCATTCAGGGCTCTCGAGAGATGTCGTCATTACCACTCAAGGCTGCCCCGAGTGCATCTATCGGCCGTGCTAGAGATGGTGTTTCAGCGGGACCGCCCACCATCAGACCGGCAGCTCCGGGACCTGTCGTCGAGGTTTTGCGTTTGGGCGCGCCTCCCGGCCGCAGACCTGTCCAAAGGCCGGGTCCTGCCAAGGCGAGCAATGGCCCGCTTGTGCCTGAGAGCATCGTTCCGCGAATATTGCCAACGCCCGGCTCTGGCATACCCGCTCGCAGGCGGCAGATCACTGCAAGCGCTCCCAAAGTTATCCAAGCGGGACGAGCTACGAAGCCTCCGACGAGCAAGGCTTCGTTGACCCAGGGTGCCGCAGCGAATGCCCGCATGCGAAGGATGGTAGCTGCGGCCTGATTGAGATGCGTGTATGCGGTACCAAGTTGCTCTGAAACTAGTTACTCAACAATGCGAGATGGGTTTGATGGAAACGATCACAACGAGAAGAAGCCAAGCGATCGACGTGTGATCCAGCGCGCTCAGGCCGAGTCGGCCTCGTCCTTGCCGTCATCCTCCTCGCTCTCGCTCTCCTCGTCCTCGTCGAGCCAAGCGATGAAAGGCGCAGCGGCGCGCCTGACCTTCTTGCAGACCGTCTTGTCGACGTACTTTTTCGAGACGTGCGAGGCCCTGCAGACGGGATCCCTTATCAGCAAGTGCTACCTGAAGCACGCGGGGCGGAATGCGACCCACCAAGTCTTGAGCAGCTCTTCATCGTCGAGAATGTCGGCCTGGTAGAAGTTCATGAGGATCTTGGAGACGGTCTTGTCCTGAATGAGATCCGGGTGGAGGAGGCCAACAAAGACCTCGATGCCGCCAAGGACGGACTTGAGGTGCTTCTCTGTGCCCTTATCGCCCGCGAGATTGATGAGCTTCTTGAAGAGCGGGGCGTGCTTCTCGACCTCCTCGCCAGACAGGATAGTCGTAGGCGTGAAGAGGCCCTGGACCAGGTACTGAAGCGTCTTGTACTTTTTCTCAATGCTCATCTCTGCGGCTTTCTTGTAGATGTCGACGTCCGAGGCAGAGCCGTCGCGGGCCTCGCTGGCGACCCACGCCTCAAAGGCCGTGTACGGGCTGTCCTCATCCTCGTCGTCGTCCCCGCCGTTCCCGCCACTCTGCAGGAGCGACTGGACGCCGGCCTGCAGGGCGCGCTGGCGGTTCTTGACGGCGTCAGCGGACGTGTCAATGCTCCACCCTTCGTCCCCCTCCTTCGTATCGACCGAAATGTCTGCCGCGCCCGCCTCGATCTTTCGGGTGAGCTCGTCGTCCGACCCGGCCTCGATGGCGCCATCGTCCTCCTCTGCCTTTGGCGACGTGGCCCCGCTCTTGCTGCTGCTCCCGCCTCTGTCGCCCTTGCCCTTCTTGGAGGACTTGCTCTTCTTAGCGTTCTCGGGCGGGTTCTTGAGGATGAACGTGGTGAGCTTGTGCTTCATGTCGACGTCGGCGCGGTGCCCGCACGCTTTGCAGTCGCGGTAGATGGTCTGGTCCTTTGTGATGTACAGGTCCGTCTCTGGGTTCTTGCACGACGCGCAGAGGACAAACTTGTCGATGAAGGTGGCGAGGAGCTCGCGCAGCCGTCCGGCGTCGTGCGCGCCATTGACAATGTAGCGCTCGTTCTTTTCGTCAAAGGTCGTCTGCGCACCTAGCTCGCACCCAAAGAACTTTGTCGGGTACGAGGCGGGGCGAGCGAGCGCTTTTCCAATGTCGGCCATGTTGGGGATGACGGTCTTGATGCCGTTCCCGCGCCCTTCGACCTTGACGAGGAGCTGGGGCATTCTGCGATGGCGCAGTCAGATTACATGCTTAGCGAATGTGCGCATGGGACACGGACAAGCCGCGCCAGCACGCACTTGTAGCGGTAGAACGTGTCTGAAGCGTTCTGGCCGGTGGACCCGGCAATGTTGATGATGCCCGCCATGATGTTCTGGTGTGAAGAGAGTCTTAGGTGTACGAGAGGTGACGCTGACGCTGGTGTATGCTAGCTGGAGCTGCTTGGGGACGACTCGGATGGTGCAGGTCGGCGATGGTGACTGATGGACAAGATTGTGAAGGGGGCAACGACATGAAAGCTGGGGGAGCAGAAGCGGATAGACCTGCTCAGCAATGACAGCCAGATGGAGCGACGAGCTACCGATGCCGCTCGCTGCTCACGGCTGCGCTCCAAGGATGCTGCTGCTTTGTGACTGTCCGGAGGCTCTCCCAGACTAAGGGGATGCAGATCGCGGCCCTGGGTGGAGGAAGGGATGATGACTGATTTGAATTGGAGGTGCTGCTGGCTGGCTGGCTGCTGCTTGCTGTCTCTTCTGTCCACTAATCAGCTCGCTCTGCTTGTCGTCCTTCTGTCAGTCTGTCGGCGGCGGGTGGGTCGGTCGGTCGAAAGGCAGGCAGGCAGCCGCAGAGGACGAGGGAGGCAGCAAACGGCAAAGACTGTGGCACAGGTGAGAACTGGCTCGGAGGAGGAAAGCTGCAATGGAGAGGACACGCAGACACACTCGTCCACTTTACTCCAACCATACAACTCGAGGCCAATTCAAAGGCAGCAGTCCAAGACAGGACAGACATCTGCGTGCATCTGCCGTGCATAGCAGGACAGCGAAGGGATGTCCACCACCGAGGTCAGGAAGCGCAAGTGGGATCAGGAGGATGATGGACTCGCAGGAGGAGCAGGAGCAGGAGCAGGGGCGAACGATGCTGCAGCTGCTTCAGAACAGAACAAACAGCCAAAGCTGGAGGGTACGACCAATGGCCAAGACGCTCCATCATCTGCCGCCGCCGCCGCTCCTCCAGCGAATGGCTCGGACGCACCAGCCCCAGCTCTGAGCGCGGCCGACGCTGCCGTTGCCGCTGCTGCCAGAATTGCTGCTCAGGTGGGCAAGCCACGATGGAATGCGGGAAGCAAGACAGGGCCTGGCCTTGCTGATGATCTTTGCCATTGTCCGTCCCTTCCCCCATGCTCTCGCCTCCACAGTACGCAAAGCCCAATCAGTCTGGCTCGGGCAGTCCTGCAGGCCAGAAGGACCACCCAGACGAAGGGACCTTTACAAAGGACATTGACATCAACGACAGCAGGAACAGGTACCTGCTGACGCGCGGATCGACCCAAGATGAGGTGCGCGCGTTGCTCCCGAGACTGCACTTGCTGCCACTTCTGCAAAGCTGACGGATCCGCGGGATGACTCTCTTCCTGCTTCCTTGCATCCAGGTCAAAGCCAACACAGGCGCCCTGGTCGTCACCAAGGGTACATGGCTGCCGGACCGCACAAAGGCGACCGAGAAGGATCCGCCGCTCTACATCCACGTCTCTGCGACGTCGCAGGAGATCCTCGACAAGGGCGTGGCCGCCATCGAGGAGCTGCTCGACATGGAGATGGCCCCGCTCGTGACGGACTTCCGCGCCAAAGCGCGCGAGGAGCGCGAGGCGCGCCTGGCCGAGCAGGGCCCGCGCGAGCGCCGCAAGTGGCCCGAGGAGAAGCTGCCCATCGGCCTCCAGCCCCTGCGCAACTTCAACGTCCGCGCAAAGATTGTCGGGCCACAGGGACTGTTCGTAAAGTACATTCAGAACGAGACGGCCGCGCGCGTCCAGATCAAGGGCATGGGCAGCGGGTTTGTCGAGAACGAGACGGGCAGGGAGAGCGACGAGCCCATGCACGTCCACGTCTCGGGCCCGGAGCAGATCATGGTCGACCGCGCAAAGGAGCTCGCGGAAGACCTCCTGATTGTTGTAAAGGAGGAGTGGGCAAAGGCGAAAGCTGTGCTCGACCAGTGGCAGCAGGGCGAGCAGCAGCACCACCAGCAGGGCTATGCCCCTCCTCCGCCGTCGTACAACGCCCCGCCTCCGCCGCCAGGAGCCACCGCTCCGCCTCCTCCGGTGCGTGTGCTCCGTCTCTCTCTTTCGCTTCCTCATGGCCTTTCTGACACTAGTCTCCCTTCGCCTTGCAGCCCGACGGATCTGCTCCTCCCCCGCCGCCAGGCAGTGCCGACCCTCCCGCTCCTCCAGCCCCCACCGCCGGCTCCCCCTCTGGACCGCCGGGCGACATCATCGCCCAGGCGCAAGCGCTCGCACCGACCATCGACGTCACGCTGCTCCAATTCTACGCGGGTCACTCGCAGGACCCCGCAACCATCGTCTACTATGCCCAAATGGCGCTCTACTACCAGCAGCAGGGGTACACTGGCGATGGGCAGCCCCCCGCGCAGCCTGCGGCCCCAACGCCCGCGACGGCTGCCGCGCAGCAGCACTCGAGTGTCAACGCATATGGAACGCCCACGCAGGGCTCGTACGGCGGCCAGCAGCCTCCGGCACAGGGCTATGCGGGGTCGCCTTACAATCAGGGCTATGGAGGGGAGGATAGGTCAAGACAAGCAAAAGGGCAGTATGGCAATATGCCGCCTCCGCCTGGATTGTAGTAAGGGTGTGCAATGTGTACATGCAATGAGCAAGGTGGCTGTCCAGACCTGCGCATCTGGACCCTAAGTGGTGGCAACCCGGATCTGGCACTCTGCTCGCAAGATGCGATGTCATCGCGATGCGGACACGTAAGCAGGGCGGAGCAGAGTCGGCGCTTGAACAAGCCAGTCACAGCTGCGGGCCAACACGGTATGATGCGGTTGAAGCTGAGACAAGCGTCTCCTTTTTCAAGTCC
Organism: Symmetrospora coprosmae; assembly: GCA_008802785.1. Taxonomy (NCBI): domain Eukaryota; kingdom Fungi; phylum Basidiomycota; class Cystobasidiomycetes; family Symmetrosporaceae; genus Symmetrospora; species Symmetrospora coprosmae. Next base: position 46,494 of record VUYT01000012.1, on the reverse strand, counting down.
TTTTGCGGTAGGCTACAAGGCAGCTCGGTGTGTGCTCTAGAGAGGCGACAACCGAAGCGTTTGACAGGTAGAGACCGAAGGCCAGGACACTGTGTACGAGTGTAAATGTTGAAATACACGAAATCACGGGAGAACGATGGTGGGACTACTGTGCAGCAGAAAGACGGCCGGGTCAGCTTGAATCTAGATTTTCGAACCTGTCGGTCCATAGCAACTCACCAATAATGGGGACTGACCCGATCTTGCGCGAGCGGCGCTTAGTATCGGTACCCTAGGAGACATATTGACAAGGTCAGCGAGATCTATCAATGCCACAAGAGAAACAAATCCCAAAAGACTGACAGTCGTTCTTGAAGGGTCCCGTCTTGCTCAATCCCAAGTAGTCCGCCTGTACGTCTGTCATGACCGTGAGCTTTGATTGCAGGACAGAATTCGTGGTTTAGCCATGGACTGGAGAGAGAGACAGCAGAGACGCGCATAGCGCTGGCGCTGGTGGCTCAATTCTCACCTTAACTCCAATGGCAGCCAAGTGGGCACGGGCGACCTCCTCGTCGAGAGCCTTGGGGAGCATGTGAACGCCGAGCGGGTACTTCTCGTTCTCGGTCCAGAGGGCGATCTGGGCGAGGACCTGGTTGGAGAAGGAGCAGGACATAACGAACGACGGGTGGCCGTGGGCGCATCCGAGGTTGACGAGGCGGCCCTCTGCGAGGAGGACAATGTGCCTGCCGCTCTTCATCGTGTATCGGTCGACCTGGGGCTTGATGTTGATCTGCTCGACGGCATTGGCCTTGAGCCATGCGACGTCAATCTCAATGTCAAAGTGCCCGATGTTGCACACGATTGCGTCCTCCTTCATGGCCTCAAAGTGCTCGGCAGTGATGATGTCGCGGCACCCAGTGGTCGTGACAAAGATGGCGGCCTCCTTGGCGGCATCCTCCATCGTCGTGACCTCAAAGCCGGCCATGGCGGCCTGGAGCGCGTTGATTGGGTCGACCTCGGTGACAATGACTCGGGCACCGTACGATCGGAGCGACTCGGCGCACTGTTGAACCGAGAGGATCGTCAGATGTGTTTCAATGCTTCTGTGCGCACACGGCAGGTTGCACTGACTCCCTTGCCGACGTCTCCGTAGCCGGCAACGACGGCGACCTTGCCGGCAAGCATAATGTCAGTGGCACGCTTGATGCCGTCGACGAGCGACTCTCGGCATCCGTAGTAGTTGTCGAACTTGGACTTGGTGACCGAGTCGTTCTGGGCAAGCGATAGGCAAGTTTGGTCAGGTCCGGTTGCAGGCGGGGACAAGGACATTTGGGCGAATACTCACGACGTTGATGGCGGGGACCTTGAGCTTGCCCTCCTTGTGGAGCTTGTACAGGTGGTGGACACCGGTGGTGGTCTCCTCGGAGATACCCTTGATCTCGGCGAGGAGCTCAGGGAACTCTGCGAGAAGGAGCGCGGAGCACGGTAAGCTCGATGCCTGCTGAATCAGTGGGACAAGCAGGAAATGAACGCACTGTTGTGGACCATGGCAGTGAGGTCACCACCGTCGTCGAGGATCATGTTGGGCTTGCCGCCGTTGGCAAAAGCGGTGAGCGACTGCTCAATGCACCAGAGGTACTCCTCCTCGGTCTCGCCCTTCCAGGCGAAGACGGGGACACCGCTGCGGAGGGCCCAATTTTCAGACATGGTTTTAATGACAGCCATGGAAGACAGACGTACGTGACGGCGATGCTGTTTGGGGAGAAAAGTCAGGTCAGCTCAAGCTCGTGCGATTCTGCGGGAGGCAGCTCGACTCACGCAGCGGCGGCATGGTCCTGGGTCGAGAAGATGTTGCAGCCTGTATCGAAAGACAGTCAGCAAGGGACACGCATGGAATTGCAAAGCCGAAGCGTATTCACTCGACCAGGTGACCTCGGCACCGAGAGCGGTGAGGGTCTCGATGAGGACGGCAGTCTGAACGGTCCTGTGGACGTGCGGGCGCCTTCTTAGCTCGAGCAGAAGGAAGGAGCACGACAGGAGAGACTCACATGTGCAGGCATCCGACAATGCGGGCGCCCTTGAGGGGCTGCGACTTGCCGTACTTTGCACGGAGGTTCATGAGACCGGGCCTGATTCGCGCGCGGTCAACTCGATATCAGCCGGGCCATCGCACACCAGGCCACGCAGACAGGAATGGACGACTCACATCTCGTTCTCCGAGAGACCAATGTCCTTTCGGCCCCAGGCGGCGAGGCTGTTCGCCAGTGCAAATATCCGAGTATCAGTGAGGTGATGCCCGCCAAGTCCGGGGCGCCCTGGTGTCCAACCACGAGGATCCTTCACACTCACGCAGCCTGGTCAGATCAGGATCGCAAGGGGGTCGCATCAAGTGTCAGTGCGTCTGCCAGCATGGATCGCGGCCGTCTCTTCCTCTCCCCTCTCCAGGCCTTAGGGGAGGGCGAGTGACGCCCTTCGACTTTTTCCTTTGAGGCCCGGGACCGCGTGCGCACTCACATCGGCGACCTTGCAGGGTGGTTTGGATACGGGGATGTCAGCGTCGTCAATCGCAACGAAGCAGGGATCGTGCGGGAGAAGGCACACACCTTGTAGTTAGGCATGTCTGTATATTTGTCTGTGATGCAGGATGGGATGGGTGGATGGGGGAAAGAGGGGGAGGCCACAGCTGCGACTTTCCTGCCCGATGGGAGAAGCGGAGGGCCCAAGCGGGCGCGACTCATGCACGTGCCTGCACAGTGGGACGGCCGCACGCTTCTTCCGCCCTCGCGACAGTACTCTACTGTATACGAGTAGCAGCATTGCACAGATAGCCCAGACTGTACCGAACATACTCATGAGCACCCGCAAGGCCGACATGGCGCGCCGGGCAGCGCTCAACACGCCCATCGACATCTCGAGCCCAGAGTGCGCCCTCCTCGCGATGCAGCAGCACACCTGCACCTACGTCCCGAACGTCCGCATCGACTGCAAGCCCTTCTGGCGCGTCTTCTCCGTGTCAGTCTGCTTACTCTACGAATTCACACTCACACCCATCCCGCTTCAAGGCTGAGCCTGCGACCTGTGCCCTTGCGATGCACAGATGCGCAGGGCGATCTTTCGAGGTGACGCCGTTCGCCACGGTCAACGAAGCCACGGGAGAGGCGACCCTTTCCAGCGACGCGACGTCCACCACGGGCAAGAGATGGAACGATATCCCCCTGTCTTTGCCCGCCGAGCACTGAGCCCGTAGTCTCGGGGATGTAGTGGCAGGAATACGTCGTCGCCCGGACCGCCATTGTGAGCGGAAATGCATCCTCCAAACGGCTGTCGAGGGATTCTGCTGATCCCTACCGTCTCCTTCAGCTCAGTACAGGCAGCTAACTGTGCACGCCTTCTCCGGCGCGCGCTAGGAACGGACTTCGACCAGTGTCCAGCGGGCCGCAAGCTTCCTCCGACGCAACCACGCTGGACGTCAATCAGACCCGCAGCGGCGATACTGTGGCTGCCTTCCGGGATGCCATCAACCCACGCACGCAAGCGTGCGTCCTGTCGGACAGCCTCTCGCGCGCGATATAGGCAGATCTGCAGGCTCGTCTAGCTTCCAGCACCCTGGCTGTCGCAAATGGTATACCTCGCCTGCACAGACTCGCGGAGATCGTAGGCACATACAAGACAGTCAGAGGCCTGGCAGGACTAGCCGATCCTGGCCGCGAAGGCTCCTGCGCTGCACCCTGGGTTAACGATCTCTCCGCGAGGCCGTCCTAGCTGCCCTCTTCTACGCAGGCCGAAGAGGCATTGGACGGGTTGGACGGTAAGCCGCCGGTGCACAAGTCTCCGCCTGGTCCGTGGTAGACCATAATAGCTCTGTTGTCCTGCTGAGGCATTCGCGCGTGCATGAAGGACTGTTTCCAATTTCCAATACTCTAATCCAGAGGGGTCCGGCTCTTGCGGGCGTTGTGTGACCGGGCTTTGACGGGCAGCTCGCCAGTACTCATGATGTTGCTGTCAAACGTCGTCCTCCGCAAGCTCCTCGAGCTCTTTCAGCGCGTCCTCCCAGCGTGTCCTCCTCCCTTCCTCCGAGTCGTTCCACCACTCGGGCTTGCCCCTCTCGCCGAGGCCATGCTTTGCGATGCCCGTGCGCCGCCTAGCGCACTTGACGGCGGCGTCGGCCTCCTCCTTGCCTTTATCCTTTGCGACGCGCGTCCCGCTGCGCCCTTTGGCGAGGTGATGCTTGAGCTGGGCGAGCTCCGCCTCTGGGATGAGCGGGTCCGTCGCGCGCCACTTGCGGTTGTTGACGACGATGAAGTGGCCGTCGGAGGTGCGCGTGACGTGGGCTGGGTCGTCGTGCGCTTGTGCTTTCTCCTTCCTCCGCCTCTGCGAGGAGGAGGCCGGACGGGCTGCTGCAGACGAGAGGGAGGATGACGTCGATTTCGCCTTCTTTGCTGGGGCGGCGCGTTCAGGAGCGGCGAGAGCGCTGCTGCTACTGCTCGCGCATCGTTTGGAGGTCGACTGCTTTGTCGCAGATGAAGCTGCGCGTGTGATGACTGCCATCATGCGCGACTCAGGCAGCAGTTGATGGTGAACGCGTCGGGAGGAGAGGCGATATGATACAGTACACGCGCCCCTCTCTGTGACGGCTCTCGTCTCGGCTTCCAACGCGTTGGCAGCCAGCCAGATATACTGCCCAGACCGCAGCAAAAAGCCATGGAGTCGCGGCGCAGTGCGTAAATCACACAGAACACGCTCACATGCAGCCGCTTGATGCCTGAGTTGCCCCGCTCCCGCAGAGGCCGAAATCGAGGCGAAGAAGGCCAAACTCGCAGAGCTCAAGCGGGCCAGGCTAGAGCGGCAGGCTACGCTCGCAGAGACAAAGAGCAGCGGGCGCAGCGTGAGTCACCGCTCTTCTTTCTGATGTGCTATGCGAGCTGCTGAGTTGGCGAGGCGAGGGGCAGAGCTGATGCTCGTCAATTGTCGCAGACCCCAGCCGCCGGGGCCGAGCGCGAACGGGGACCCTCGACGCGCGCTCAGCTCGATGAGCTCGTCTCGAGCCTGCTGGGGAACAGTAACAGCGCGTCCGCAAGTAGCGCCCTCGTCAGTCCTGGAGCTTCCCCAAGGGAGCCGGGTACTGCACGGATTGGGCCGACAGCCGCGGGGAACGTGACTGCCAGTGGGCGAACGAGCAGGCTCAGCGAGGCAGCAACAGCAACGACCACCACGAGCGACAGAGACGCAGCGAGTCGGGATGGGGATGCGGTGACTGGACAGACCGCTGGAGCGGGCTCGGCTGGCAGCGTCGTCGGAGAGGCGTCCTCATCGGAACTAGCGTCGCGAGGGTGAGGCAATGTTCTGCCTCCTCAGACCCTTGTTGCAGAGACGCTGACTGTTACCTCACTACTCCTGAACTTGCCTACGCCTCTGCTCAGGTCCATCGATACGTCGGCTGCACCCGCCGCTGCACCTCTACCTCCGCCCAAGCCCAAGCCGACGACATACGACAAGGCCATTCAGACCCTCCCACTGCAGAATGACCGCAGCTCCGACCGGCGGCGTGGCATCTCGACCGGCACCGGACAGGTCTCTGACGATGAGGAGGACGATGCAGACGATGTCGAGGCTGCACTGGCCAAGACAGCCATTGCCACCGAGGCCGAGATCCGGGCGCGGATACTGCGAGAGATCGAGATGCAGAAGGAGATTGACCGCCTCGAAGCGGAGCAGCGCGCGCGGGAAGCCGAGCGCAAGCGCGACGAGGCGCTGACCTCGTCCGACCTAGCTGGCATCCTGGCGTCCAACGAGTTCCAGAGCTTCCTCGACACGTCGAGCAAGTTTGTCGAGCGCGCCCTGAATGACGACTACGACTACTTGCGCGACTACACCATCGGCGACGGCGACGGCGAGGACGCAGGCTCAGCCGCAAAGGGCAAGCGCGTCAAGCTCACCTGTGCCTTCTACGACGAGCGGTGGTGCAGGAACAGGTCCGTCACCTCCCTCGACTGGTCCCCCAAGTACCCAGAGCTGTGCGTGACCGCCTACAACAAGAATGCCATGAGTGCATCGGATCCGGACGGCATTGCATGCGTCTGGAACCTGCACCTTGTCGACAGGCCGGAGTTCGTTTTTCATTCGCAGGTGGGCATCAGCTTCCTTCGCCAGACTCCGACTGCAACTCCCTGACTCCGCAAGTTGTTGCTTTGACCTGCGCTCTCCAGTCCGATGTGCTTTCCGTCGCCTTCTCGCCCTTCCACCCCAATCTCATCATCGGCGGGACCTACGCAGGGCAGATCCTGATCTGGGATACGCGAGCCAAGTCCCTTCCTGTCCTCAAGTCTCCTCTCAGCGCCGCAGGGCACACGCACCCCGTGTACTCTCTCGCCCTCGTGGGGACGCAGAATGCGCACAACCTCATATCTGCCTCGACGGACGGGACAATCTGCTCGTGGGCGCTCGACATGCTCGCGCGGCCGCACGAGACGCTCGAGCTCGTGCACCCGCAGCACGCAAAGACGGACGAAGTGAGCGTGACGAGCCTCGCGTTTGCCGGGAACGAGACGGCCACGCTGCTCGTCGGGACGGAGGAGGGCAACATCTACGCTGCGAACCGGTACGATCGCGCGGGCGCAAAGGCAGGGCTGCTGCAGGGCGAGACGTACCGCTCGCACTCTGGCCCCGTCCTCGGAATCGACTATCATCCGCTCGCTGGGCCCATAGACTTCTCGGACCTCTTCCTCAGCTGCGGCGTGGACTGGACCGTCAAGCTCTGGAGGAGCAAGGGCGCACATACCGCAACATCGTCTGTGGCTGGCAGGAGTGCCGCGACTGGGCACAGCGCTGCATCGAGCCGATCTGCAGCTGCTAATGCAGCGAACAGCGGGATTCCTCCGCTCTATACGTTCGAAGAGGCAAACGACTATGTTCTCGACGCGCGCTGGCACCCGGCACATCCAGCGCTGTTTGGCTCGGTCGACGCGTCTGGCAAATTCGATCTGTGGAATCTGAACATCGATACGGAGGTGTGTCAAAGATCTGTGCTGCAAATGTCCGCATCTGCGCCGCGGCTGATGTGAAACGATGCTACAGGTCCCCGCCGTCTCGACTATCGTCAACGACTCAGGGCAGAAGCGCGGCCTCAACAAGCTCGCCTGGGACCGCCGAGACGGCCGGCACGCCGCCATTGGCGCCAGCGACGGCAAAGTCATCGTGTACGACATTGGCTCGATGGCTGTGCCGCGCGAGAACGAGTGGGATCTGCTGCGCCGGACCCTGAACGGCATGCAGAGCCAGAACGTGGTTGGCCGTTGATGCCGCCGCAGTTGATACCGTGGATGCATAGCAAGCCGTGTGGATACCCTTACGTTACATACTCTCTGGTCTATGACGACTACTATTTGTGCAGGATGTGGTAGTCATTATTCTGTACACGTTGATTGGTGGGCTTCCGTCAATGCGGGTAGCAGTGCATAGCCATTCAAGCGATGAGGCAGCCATTCTTCCCAAAGCCACAAGGCGGAACGAGAATATGTCGTTCTGCTATGCGTATTCCTTCATGACTGTGGTGCCGGTGCAGCAGGATAGTCTGGCGTCAGCACGCCTCATCCCACACAGGCGCCATCGATCCCACTCAGATCCCACTCACAGTCCTCGTGGAAGCCCTTGATCCGGCTGACGAACTCGTCAATCTGTGGCGCCAGGAATGTCGTTCGGAAATGCAGCGTCCCTTCCTTCTGGCCGAACCCAGATCCAGGCACGACGCAGATGCCAGTCTTCTCCAGCAATTGCAGGCAGTAGAAGGCGTCTGGACCTTTCTTGGCCTCCTTTGCAGCGTCGATGGCTTTCTGGGGGAGCGTGATCTGGGGGAAAAGGTACATTGCACCCTGTATATGCCCGAACGACCCGTCAGCTTTGGTCACGCAGAGACAGGAACATCGCCGTGACCCACCTCTGCCGGATTGCAGGACACGCCCTCCATCTTCTCAAATGCTTTGTGGATCTCCGTGCTGCGTTCGCGGAGCGTCTTGTGGATGGTGGCGATCTCCTCTGCATACTGCGGGTAGCTCTCGTCCCCCTCCTGTGGCGGTTGGCACATAAGATCGACGCCGATCTGGCCTTGCAAGCCCGAGCACAGCTGGATGCTTGCGAGCTTGTACACCTGATCGATGGCATCGGGGCTGAAGTTGACGATCTCAAAGAAGCCTCCTCGGCGACCGCATTCGCCAATCTGACCCTTGCTCAGGGAATGCAAGCTGACGAGCTCGAGGTTGTTGGCGTAAGGGTCTCCAAGTTCCTTGATGACCTTCTTGAAGGAGTAGAAGGGGCGGTAGGATTTGTCAAACACGTTCGTCTGGTAGACCTCGTCGGCCATCAGGACGAGCTTCTCATCGTAGGCGAGCTTTGCGATCTCCTGCATGTTCTCCAAGCTGAGACACTGCCCTGTTGGGTTGCCCGGATTGATGACGACCAGCGCGCGTGGCTCGACGCCGTCTGCGCGCGCCTTGTGGACGGCCTCCCGCATCGAGGCGACATCGACGGACCAGCCGTCCTCCTCGATCAGGTAGTACGGGACCGCCTGGGCCTTGTTCAGCGCGAGCTCGGCCGTGTACAGCGGGTACTGCGGGATGGGGATGAGGACGCCGCACTTGTCGTGTGCAATGAGGACCTGGAGCAGGTTCGATACGCCACCTGACGCGCCCGAAGTCAGGTAGATTGCCTCTGGTTCGGCCGGAAAGCCGTCGCGCTCCTCGATGAACTTGGCCACATTCTTGCGGATCGCAGGGACACCTTTCGAATGCGAATAGGCTCCCACACTCCCGATGGCACCGAGCAGCTTCTGCGCGCGCGCAATAGCATCGCTCGGGTAGATCTGCTTGACGAGCTCATTTTCCAGCAATTCCGGGTACTCGCACAAGGAGGCGACCTGCACGACATGTAGAAAGGCGCAGCGGTAGGGTCAGCGATAAGAGCTCTTTCCAGACGCCTCGCCCCGCTCGCCCGCCCGCTTATCGATCGGCCCCCTCGATGCAGACCCACCTGGCGAAAGAACGTTATCGGCTTCTGCTTGAGCTGCTGCGGATTGCCGATATTGCACGAGATGACCTCGCTGAACCCTAGCCGCTTTGCCCCTTCCTCGGTCGCGCACTCCTCGCGCAGCTCTTCAGCCCGGATGGCAATCTCGCCCCGGACGGCGTACTCTGCCTCGATGACGGCGGGATTGATGGTGTCCTTTGTCAGGACGCGGTCTGAAGAGGACGTGCGTGCGCCTCCGCTGCTCTTTGCGCTACTGCTGCTGCTGCTCGATGAAGGCGTCGTCGCGCCCGTCGAGAGCTGCCGCCGCTGACTCGTGCCGTCAGCTCCTGCGCCGCTTGAAGGGGAGGACGACGAGGAGGAGGAAGCGGAGCTCTGCGACATTGCTGCTATCCTGCTGCTGCTGCTACTGATGCTTCTGCTGGCAGCCAGAGTATTGCGAAGGAGTGCTAGATGATGCACAGACGTTGTACGAAGGCAAGCCATGGCACCTGAGTTCCCTGCAAGGTTGCTCTGTGTCGGGTAAGGAAAGAGGACGAGCCGGGTGGAGCGGCTGCCGAGTCTCGTGATGCGCGCACGCAGGATGTGGCGGGCGGCCCGGCGTCTGATCCGGACAATAAGTATGCCATCAAGGACATAACCACACTACGCAAGCACGATAAAGCGATGCATTGCGGCACATTCCTCTATCAGCAGCACCGATGCGCTCTCCTCTACTCAGCTGCGATATGGGGCCGCGAGAGAAACGAGATCTACTATAGCTTGAGCACCTTGCGGGCTGCAGCCTGGAGGTCCCCTTCGAGATCGCGCACGTCCTCGATGCCGCAGGAGAGCCTGACGAGCTCGTCGTCAATGCCCAGCTTGGCTCTATCCTCTGCCGAAACCGAAGCATGCGTCATGAGCGAGGGCAGCCTACAGGCGAGCCAGATAAAATGGGAAAGCACGTCAGTCACTCGCTCTTCGGCTGCCAGATGTGTCCGCAGAGCTGCCCTTCCGTCCGCACTCACTCCGCTAGCGACTCGACACCGCCGAGACTCTCCGCAAGCGTAAAGAGGTGGAGCGACGCCAGGAAATCCGATGACACTTTCGCCGCCTCCGCTGACGCTTCTCTCGCTCGGCCCGTGTCGAGCCTGAAGCTGACCATCCCGCCGTACGGAAACCCGCTGTGTTCGCTGTACCCCAGTTCCTCCACCTTCTCCCTCGCCGTCGAGCTTAGCTGCCTCCATGCCAGCGCCCGCGTCACGCTCCTCTCGCTGCCCTCGAGGCCCGGGTAGATGACCTCCTTCACCCAGTCTTGCTTTGCTAGCCATCGAGCGAGAGTGAGGCCGTTGAGCCCGTGCTGGACCATGCGCAGAGCCAGCGTCTTCAATCCTCGCTGTGCCAGCCAGCAGTCGAAGGAGGATGGCACGGCGCCACCTGCATTCTGATAGAAACGCAGCTTGGAAAGGAGGTCCTGCCGAGGCGTGACAAGGACGCCCATGATGACATCTGGCGGCATAAGGGATCCATCAGTTTGTGCAAGTTCGATGGACCAAACAGCTGCGAAAGCACTAACCTGAGTGCCCGTTGAGGTACTTCGTAACCGAATGGGTGACCTGGAAAAGCGACCGGTCAACGTGGCAAGACCACCTGCGCCAACGTGCGCCTGCGCGACCGTGAGCCGCCACTTACGATATCTGCACCAAGCTCGAGCGGTCTCTGGTAGTAAGGCGAGAGGAAAGTGTTGTCAACCACCACAACAGCATTGTGCCTGTGTGCAATCTTGGCAACCAGTGCAATGTCCACCAGCCGAAGGGTGGGATTCGTCGGCGTTTCGATCCAGACGAGCTGCACAGCCGCGCGGGTAGAGGCGAAGTCAGCTTGGCAAGACCGAACCTAACGCTGCCCGTTCTTCTCTCATTGAGGACTCACCTGTGTCTCCAGCTCAAAAGCCGCTTCGATCCTCTCCTCCAGTGCCGCCTGGTGTGCTGCCAGGTCCTTCCCCTCTGCTCGCAGCTCTCGCTCGTCGATGCTCATATCGACAAAGCTGGTCCTGACTCCTCCAGCTGTCGGCGCAACCTTGGTGAGGTACCGGTACGTGCCTCCGTAGACGTCCGAGACCGAAATGATGTGTCCGCCGCTCTTGACGAGAGAGGAGACGATCGCCTGCGTGACGGCGCTCCCAGAAGCGAAAGCTAGCGCGGAAGGAAGGTTGGCAGGTGCAGTGCGCTCTTCGGAGGAGAAGATTTGGGGCTTGTAGACGGCTTCGGGGAGTTCGAGCGAGGCAACGACAGTCTCGAAAGCCAGGCGATTGGGGTTGAGCGAGCGCGTATACTCGAAGCCCTGTGTTGCGCATATCAGCTTGTGACGCTACGACATACGCCGGTGTCCACAAGAGTTTGGGCGCACCTTGTGCACGCCTACTGCGGTCTGCTTGTACGTGGTGGACAGGTTGATGCCGGGAATGACGGCCCCGGTCTCCTCGCTCGCTTGGGAGCCGTCGTGGATGACGCGCGTGGAGAAAAGGTGTCTGGCTGCTGTGCTGCCGTTGCCGCTGCTGCCATTACCAGTGCTGCTGCCATTGCCGTTGCGCAACTCCGACTCCGTGGTCACGCGGGTACCGGTAGGTGGTGCCATGCTGTGGTTTGGAGGGTCAGAGGAGAGCGAGGGAGACTGGGAGGAGAAGGGAAGGAGAGTAAGGGAAGCAAAGGAAGAGAAACAGAGGTGGTACTGATGATCCAACGCAGCTTGCAAGGCAGCAAGTCAAAGGGCAAAGTAAGCGAAGTCGCCATCGGAGGTCACCATGTGGCGGATCACGTGAGTTGTCGAGGTTGCGCACGCGGAGGTCCAGCGGTTCGCAGATACTGCGAATTGCGCATTGTAGAGGCTTGCACACCTCGGTGCTAGTCGTACACTCTATGCTCGTCGGCACGCTCATTCCCAGCGACCAGGGGACAGGTCTTTTTCCTGCTCGTGCAGACCCCAATAGGGTGCTCGTCGCGTCCGTCCCTCGCATGCACCGGTCGGTCGCTTCGCTTCCTCTGTCACCTGCTCGAGTAAGCGACAACAACAACAGCTCGCCTAGCGAGGTCATGCGAACCCGGCGAGCCTAGGTACAGCTCCTCTGCTGCTCCGGTAGCGCTACAACCGGGCCTGAACTCGCAATGGCCGGGGCCATACGAGGTGAGCGAGCCGACGCGCTTCCGCATGACAGAGATGTTCGCCGTGGCCGCAGCGCTGATTATACACACTCATCTACAGCCATCGATGCTAGCAGCGTCCACCAGATCACCAGCGGGCAAGTCATCACCGACCTGTCGACAGCCGTCAAGGAGCTCGTCGAGAACAGCCTGGATGCCGGAGCGACGAACATAGGTACGCCCAGGATCGTTCAGCAGGTGCAGGAGCTTGGTGGCTCATTCATGACTCGCCTCACGTACCATCTCGGCTGGGGACGCACAGACGTCCGCTTCAAGGAATATGGAACCACCTCTTTCGAGGTCGTCGACAACGGCAGTGGCATCGAGCAGGAGAACCACGCGACTGTCGGTGCGTTCGCGCGTTTGCTCAGAGGACAATATTGAGCCTGGTGTCGACCCTGCTCGTCCCGTCCGCAGCCCTCAAGAGCCACACATCCAAGCTGGCCAGCTATGACGACCTTCTCGACGTCGCTTCCTTTGGCTTTCGCGGGGAAGCGCTCAGCAGCTTGTGTCAGCTTGCCGACGTCACAATCATCACAGCGACCGCGGCTACCGCTCCCATGGGAAGCGTGCTGACGTTCGACCGCCGAGGACAACTGCTTTCGTCCTCCGGCAAGGTAGCCAGACCGGTAGGTGCAATGCCGAGGCTGCTCCTTCCGGGTCGTCTCGATGACTTGACGCGCGTCTCTGCTGCTCTTGCAGAAAGGTACGACTGTTCAAGTCTCCAATCTCTTTGGCAGCGTTCCTGTTCGCAGGAAGGAGTTTGAGCGCAACAGCAAGAAGCAATTCAATAACGCCACTACCCTGATACAGGCCTATGGCTTGATCAGTGAAGGCGTCCGCTTGTCCGTCACGAATCAACTGGCGTGCGTTCGAGCGATCTTCCGCCCCTGCCTGACTTGACAAGGAGGACTCGTACTGAGCCCTCATGCCGCATGCTCAGCAAGAAGCCGGTCCAGAGCATGTTCAAGACCGACGGCAAGAATGTTCGCGAGAACTATGCGATCCTCTTTACGGCAAAGGCGGCTTTGACTCTGATGGACTTCGATATCACGCTCGACGTTGAGGCCGAGAAGCGGGTCTTAAAGCTGGCCGGAGTTGCGGACCTGTGCGTTTCTGCAGATTGTAGCCAAAAACCATGAGCTTTTGCGCTGTGCTGATGCAGGGTTCTCAGAACCACACAGGTGCGCGTGACGGGCCTCATCTCGAAGCCAGTTGCAGGAAGCGGGCGCACAAGCTCGGACCGGCAATTCTTCTTCATCAACGGCCGGCCTGTCGAGACTAAGGTGCGGTCCCGAGCAGCTCATCCCTTTATCCGATGCACTATCGCTGACTCGCACGATCTGACCGCAGGCCATCTCAAAGGCCTTCAACGAAGTGTACAAGGGCTACCTCCCGAACCATCTCCCATCCATAGTTGCCGACTTTCAGCTACCCACCTCTTCGTACGACGTGAACGTCTCACCAGACAAGCGGTCTATATTCCTCCACTCCGAGCGCAACCTCGTAGACGCGCTGAAGACCGCCCTCGATGCGCTGTTTCAGCCCTACCGCTCGACCTACGCCGCGGACGGTGCGAACCTTACGCGGACCGGACGACTCGGAACAGCGGTCGCTCCTCAAAACGGGCTGCAGGCGAAGATAGAGGCGCAGACACAGGCGCGAACACGGCAATCGAGTGAAAGAAGCGGGTCAATCTCGGCGGGGTCGTCGCGCCCGCAAACGCCGCGAGAAGGAGACGATGAGGGCAATGGCCTGATCGAGCGGTCGAGATCGCGTACTGTCGATAGCGCAGCGATAGACGAGGATACTCCTCAACTGGAGGAGGAGGCAACTGACGCAGGGATCGAAGAGCCAGGTCAAGGCGACCAATCTGATCTCGATGTGCACGAAGATGGACCAGTAGGGGCCGCAGCGGACACTGCCATGTCTCTGTCGCCGGCCTCGAGCCTGTACAGCCAACGAGATCAAGACGGTCCCCAGTTCACCGCTGCCGAAGTCAGCTCGCCGTCACCAGAGCCAGAAAATGATTACAACAGTACCGGACTACCCGCGCCGAAGGGAAAGAGCTTGCAGATGACCCTCGACACCCGCGGTGCAAGTTGGAATCTGCAGATCGGCTCATCCCGCTCCGTGGAGCATGGCGCAACGCGCAAGAAGGCGAGGACTGCCGCTGATCCGTCCACGTCCAACCAGCTGTTGGACCGAAACCACTTCAGGACGCTCGCTGCAGCCGGCACCCCGGCCCTTCCGGCTGCGACCGCGCAGAGTGCCATTGAGCTGGAGGACAACGAGGACGACGATGAAATCGAGCTGGAGCAGGACGAAGAAGACAACGAAGAAGAAGCAGAGATGGATGAGCAGGAGGGAGACGAGATCGAAGCAGCCACACTGATGCATACCGGCCGGATGGCCGCGAGTACCGAGCTCGGGGACAGGCTGAGCGAGGCGGAAGAGTACGACGCGCCTGGAGGACCGGCAATCCCAGGTCGCAGCAGACAGCAAACAGCACGAACCGACGCAAGCTCTGGTGTCCTTGATGAGAGCATTATGAGCCAGACGGAAGCCGAGACGCCCACCGTGGTCCGGACGGATAATCGCAAGGAGCCGGCGAATGAGAGCGAGGGAAGCGTCCAAATCGACATGGCTCGTCTACGCCGGCGTGTGGAAGCCAGGTCCAAGAGCGGCAAGGGCAGTCCCCGTGCACACGATGGTGAGCATGCCCAAGGCGATGACAAAGACGAAGACTTGGAAGCTGCAGGCATCTCGCACAATGCGCAGCAAGCGGAACAGGCCCTCTCGCGCCTCGTCAGCAAGGCCGACTTTGCGGAAATGGAAATTGTTGGGCAGTTCAACCTGGCGTTCATCATTGCTCGACGGCGGCATGCGAAGGGCAAAGCTCGGGAGACAGGCGGACATGATGACCTGATGATCATCGAGTCAGTGCATGCACTTGGGCCGAGCGGCGGGATGGTGCGAGCCATCTGACACTGTCTGTTACCGGCTCACAGCCAGCACGCTTCGGACGAGAAGTACAACTTTGAGCGACTCCAGCTGGTGACCAAGATTGACTCGCAGCGGCTTATCCGGTCAGTGTCGCCGGCTGTCACGTAGAGGCTCGACCCCGACTGACACCTCGAATCCTACAGGCCACGCGAGCTGAACCTGACGGCATCGGACGAACTACTGGCCATCGAACACGAAGACGTGCTGCGCTTCAACGGATTCGAGATTGAGGTCGAGGAAGATGCGCCATCGGGACAGCGGATCAAGCTTGTCGCAATGCCAGTCGCCAAGGCCACAAAAAAGACCGAGTTCACGATCGATGGTAGGTGCAGCCAGTGATACCGTTAGGCCGGGGTCGCTCATTCTGACACTTGCATCGGACAGATCTCGAGGAGCTGCTGTTCCTGCTTAGAGACCACACTGGCTCAGGCATGCTGTGAGTACGCTGTGTTCCTCGACTTGCCAAGTGTGCGCCGCTCACGCGCGTAGCTTCGTCCAGCCGCCCGTCTAAAACCCGCAAACTGTTCGCTATGCTCGCGTGCCGCAGCAGCGTCATGGTCGGCCGGGTGCTAAATACCTCGCAGATGACGAGCATAGTCCGACATATGGGCACGATGGACCAACCGTGGAATTGTCCGCATGGCAGGAACACAATGCGCTGGCTCAAGAACTTGCAGACTCCGCCTCGGAACTCGCGCTTTTGCATCGAAGCGGCGAGCTGGGCCAGATTGCGGCGCGGAGAATGAGCAGGTGATCGGGTGGCTTGCGAGGAATATGGAGGATATGCTACATGATGGTGAACGCCGACGTAGTTGCTTGCTGCCGTTGTCAGCTGTGCTAGGTCCGTTGCAGCGGAGCGTCCCTCTACCTGTCACTGTCACTCTCGCTCTCCACCTCAACAGTCCCGTCTGCCAGCACTCGTGCCCGAGAAACGTGCTCTCCTTTGGCTGCAAGGAGCTCCTCGACTGTCCTGTACTTGCCTCCCTGGGTGAGATCATCGCTGTCGAACCAGCCCAAATGATCCGCTAAAAAAATGCAATGTCCAAGTCAGTCCAGACTTTCGGAGGGTAGCAAGGGGTGGATACATCGAGAGAACTCACCCATGAGATGCCGTGTCTCGCACTTGGGACACTGGCACAGGACGATGCCCTTCTCGTACGCCTGCCGCGAGAACTCGTGGGACGAACGCTCGCCGCAGTCGGGCACGGTGCAGGTGAAAGTGATGCTCAGACGTCGCTCGATCTTCCCGATAGGCTGCCCTTTGGCCTTTGAGGTGCCTGGTGCCTGTAGCAGCTCCTCTGAGGCAGCCGACGAGAAGGGATCGTCCTCTTGGTGCGGATTGGCCTGCTCGCTCGACGAAGGAGGCGGTGGCGTTGAAGCTGGTGATGACGTTTCCGACGGGCTTGGTGACGTGGAAGGAGATGAGGGAGGTGGGGAGGCAGCCGAGGAGGAGGGGGAGGAGGCGCTGGAAGAAGATGCCAGCCTGGCGGAGCAGGATCTACAGGCTGCCGATGCGGAGAAAGGCTGCGTGACTTGCGGGCTCGAAAGAATGCTGCTCCTGGCCGCTAGATCTGCCAGGACGCCAGATTGCCGATGGATAGGCGTGTGTGCAGAATATGGCCGCGATGCTGCTATGCCGTTTCGTG
The DNA here is from genome assembly GCA_008802785.1 of Symmetrospora coprosmae. Classification (NCBI taxonomy): domain Eukaryota; kingdom Fungi; phylum Basidiomycota; class Cystobasidiomycetes; family Symmetrosporaceae; genus Symmetrospora; species Symmetrospora coprosmae. Next base: position 29,669 of record VUYT01000012.1, on the reverse strand, counting down.
CTTCTCTGCTAGCCCGTGCTGCTGATGACGCGGAGAGCTTCTCGAGCGAGACGAGCCCTGTCCGGCAGGGAAGAGCCCAGCGCAGCGCAGTAGAAGCGGACATGGCTGGCAGCAATGCGAGATAGTGTGTGGTGGCGTGCTCGCAGTTCTCCTGTACTGCTGCGTACGACGAGGTCGACGGAAACCAGAGCCACCCCGGTCCGGTCCGCCTTCTGGATTTTTCCGCGTCAGAGCACGGGGACAGCCCAGCACCAAAGAGAGGCAGCAGCAACGTCGGCTCTGCATCGACTACACCAACGGGAGACCAAAGCAGCATCCATCGCACGTTTCTTCCATTCAGACATGGCCAGCACGAGCTCGTCCGATCCGCAGAGCGCCAACGATCTCCTCCGAGGCGCCCGCTTCGCCTCGTCGTCGCCCTCGCCGCAGGATGAGCTTCTCGCTCCCAACGCCAACCAGCTCCTCTCGGGCGTCGCATCGCTGCATCCGCTCGCAGGCCTAAACGATGGTGATCTCGACTATCTGAGCCTAGACGATGCAAAGCTCAACGACCTCGAGGGCGGACAGACGGTCGTGCCGACCCGAGGCTGGAGTGACGAGCTCTGCTATGGAACGGGAACCACCTACCTCGCTGGTGAGCTTGATGCTGCTCGAAGCTACCTTGTGACGCTGAACGCGTCTGACTGTACCATTGTCGACCGCAGGCCTGACTGCAGGCGGTCTCTGGGGCCTCCGCGAGGGTCTTCTGAGATCCAGACGGATACCCATGGCCTCAGCAGCAGCACCTGCGCCATCTGCAGCAGCAGCAGCTGCAGTTGCATCACAGCCTGCCCTGAAGCAGGCAGCAGAAGCAGTGGCCGCCTCGACATCCTCGACGTTGAAGACAGCGGCACCAGAGGCAGCGGCGACAGCAGCTTCCACCTCCACCAACCCTGCATCAGCCGCCACTGCGTCGACGACACGCGCATCAGCAGCAGCATCCGCACTGAAGTCGCCCAACTTCAGGGTGCGGTTGAATACAGTGCTCAACAGCATTACGCGGCGAGGGAGCTTTGTCGGGAACAACGCGGGAGTCCTCGGTCAGCACTGTCGCTTTTGGATTTTCCGTACAGCCAGATCGAAGCCGTTACTGAGACTGCTTTCATACATTACGGCATACAGCGCTGCTGTACAATGGTGTCAATTCGAGTCTGGACAAGTACCGCGGAAGACACGACATCTACGGCAGCATGCTCGCGGGCGCTTCCACAGGACTCATCTGGAAGAGCACGGCGGGCGTACGACCAATGTTCATTGCTTCAGCAGGCATGACCGGTGAGTGTCTTGTCTCTCATGCGACATGCGAGCTGGACCAGATCAGTAATGTCCTTCTCTGCTACACCCAGCCGGAGCTGCGCTCTGGTCAACCATCAAGCCGAAACTCGTCTGACGAGTCTGCACTTTCCCATTGCCGTCTATCTAGTTTCATGTATCGTAGTGTAACTGCGCACGAGGTCCCGGCTATGCTGCTCAAACATCACTCAACTCCGCATGTGACGCTGAATTCGCAATAGATGACAAGGCGCAGGAGCTCCCGCTTGACGTCCGGCTCGCGTGGCTTGTAAGGGGGGTCCGACAGGGGTCACATCCGACCCGGTGCAACGTAGTCAGGACGGCTCGGAGGCCGATTGGCTTTCTCAGTTGTGTCCCCGTTAATGGCGTCTGCTTGTCATCGGGCTCTTTGCCCTCGCCCTCATCTTGTCCTGACCATCCAGACACCTCCTGCACGTCAAGCGGTCTGCCCTCGTCGCCAGGCTCCCGCACGCTAGCCTCGCGCACGGAGATGCCCATCTGCGCTAGCTGCTGAGCCTTCCAGCGCTGCGAACGAAACCTTCTGCGTCTGCTTGTCTCGGTGCGCCATCAGCTTGCACTCGTGGGCATTTCCCAAAAGGCAGCAAGGTGAGCGTCAGGATGCGCTTTGAAGCGCCGCTTTGCGCGTCCAGAGCGTTCGCATCTGCGGCGGAGGGAGGCGCATTCACGAGCAGGCTTGCGATGAGCGTAAGCTTCTTCGCTGCATAGTGCTGATGCAATGAGCGGCTCTCGTATCTTGACCATTTGGCAGGAGCCTGACAGGCGGCAACGAGTGGCAGCGACTCGAGGCGAGGCTCCCGCTGAACAGACGATCCAGCGAGCCGGACCTGCACTGGAACGATCTGCGACTCAACGCTGGCGACCTGGCGGCGCTCTTCTCCTGTCGTTCCTGGTTGTCCCCGCTCTCGGTGGTCCTCGCTCTCGGTGAACCTCTTGAGTCTCGCCTCGTTGGCCCCGCACATCTCGACGCAGGCTTTCGAACTGGCATCTGAGCTGTTCAGCCGGGCATCGTGGTGCCATCACTCCGACGTCTCACTCCAGTTTGGAGTTGGCAAGAGCGAGAGACCAGCCCGGGCCATCGCGTGCAGAGCCCTCGAGCTCGCCTGCTTGCTTTGCTTGCATTCCTCGGCATTCTCCGAGTGACCTCGAAGGCGAGGTCGGTAAACTGTGCTCGCGTGGCAGAGTGCGAACAAAGCATCCCGCAACTTTGTGACTAATTCATACACCTCTCCGCGGCTGCATCGGCCCACCCACCCTCGGCCTCGCGTCGCCTCGCTCGCACATCCACAGGCATTCGTTCTGCGGACCCGCAACTTCTCCTTCACTGCACGTCGGGGACCCTGCACGTCAGGAAGCTGTCGCGTGCCGTTGGACAGGTCCAGGCAGCAAACGATACGGTAGCGACGCGCGGCGGGCGCGGCGGCGGGCGGCCGCGTACTTGACAGCAGTTCGCACACGGCACGGAGCAGGGTGCCTGTGTGAGCAGAATATTGGGGATCTCAGACTCCTGCTTGCTGACAGAGGTCGGTCGACCGCATTCCTCGTGGCCGCCGTCAGTCTTTCCTCCGCGATGCAATTTGCCCCGCGTTATGACATCCTTGCAATATCTACTGAAACCGCATCTCTGCCTGTGGGTCTGCGCCTTCGTCTGGCGAACAGACGGGTTGTCTTCACCTCGAATCTCTTGGCCGCTTCGCAAAGCAAAGAGGTCTTCATTCCCGCACCGCGCGCCGAGCTCGACAAACGCGAGTGCAGCTGCAACAGATCGACGTCGACAGCTCATAAAGCCGGAGGCACACTTCAAGCGCTCAACCACAAAGCCTTGTATGTGCCTTACGTTCCGCATTGCAGCTCTCCTTCCGGCCAACTTCGACCTCGACGGCTCCTCGGCACCAGATCCGGCCTTCGCAAGTTCGCACAGCAGCACGCAGCTGGCTCCATCTAGCAAACGGCCTACCACAGAACACAGCGAAGCAATATACACACGTAGCTAGGTCAGTCTGCCAACATGTCTTGCTTGCGGGTCGAGGACCGGAGTTGGGCAGGAAAGAGATCCGAGGGCTGAGCGATTTTGGACCCGCACAATCAGCCGAATCAGCCACGCGCCTTCCTGGAGGGAACTTACCACAAGACGGAGGCAAACGAGCGGGCAACTCAAACTTTAAATTCCAGGACGATCCACACTCACGTCAACGACCACACGTACACTCGAGCTCATCTTGCACGTCAGAATTTCCCATTGAGGTTGGTCTTGCACTGTGCGTTCAAGCAATTGCAAGAGCGCATCTTCCAGGTTCGTCTTCAACCGCGTGCGAACACACTGCTTCCATTGCTGACGTCACGCCTGCCTGCACGGGCAACTCGACCGAAATCCGGTTCCTCATCAACTCCCGGCAGCAGATCTCTGTGCGTCGAGCAAAAAGGTACAGCATCCTCCGCCCCTGCCTGTCATCACCGGCACACAACAATAAACCCAAACCCAATCCTGCCCGCAGGAAAAGGCGGCGCACTGATCTCCCTTCGTCCTCGGAACGCCTGTTGTGGGTCGTGCCGGGCCAACGGGCGGGCGCACATACCCCGTCCCACGAGAGCACCCGCATCCACGTCAGGGTTGCTCAGAGGGGGAAGCTATTCCCGCACCCAAAGTGCAGGTGAGGACAAACAGAAACTGCGTTGCTTGCCTCTTTGCCAACCCAAGAGTGAGCCTTCGGATTGACGAACTTGTGCAAGTCTCTCTGCAGAGGCACCTAGATATCTGGAATTGGGCACCCATCTGTGCGCATCCGCCAACCATACCTGCGACGCCACCGACAAGTGCAGACGCGATGCGACCCTCAAGCAGCAGAAATGGATCCTCTGCGGGTGCGCCAGCTGTTCCGCCCGCACTGCCACCCGAGCGGAGCCATGGGCGGAGAGCATCCCAGGAACAGCAAGACAATCAGGGGCACGCTCGGCGCCCTTCGACCGCATCATCCTCGGCGACTCGGCACGGCAGGACAGCTCACGCTGCAACTGCCGACCCTTATCCTGCTTCCTTCCGGCGGCCGTCCGACCCAATCCTCACCTCCTCAGGACAGCAAGCACTGCGAGACGAGTTGTCGCCTTCGCTTCCGACCTCGCATTCCGAGCCACTCGCTCGCCGCTTCTCGGAAACCCGACCTCGGCATACGCGGCAGGCGTCCTCAGATACGTCCCTGGCGGCCATGAGCGACATACCTCATGCAGCCGTCCGGCCGTCCAGTCAAGGTGGTCCAAGTAGGCCATCGACAGGACCCGGGCCATCCAGTTCGAGAGGCACCAAGATGCTTCGCCTGCCGTCGCTCGCTTCCATTGCGAAAGATCTGCCGGACTTCCCATACGCCGAGAGCTCGCCGAGGCAACATGTGACAGCAGAGCCTGGTTCGGCGTCCAGTCAGATGAGGGCGGAGCGCTCGCGTGGTTCAGCCTCTTCTCGTGGCTCTTCGCCGCATTCCAATACCTCGTCCGCTGGTTCACGGCGACGCGGCGGCCTAGGATTGACGGCTCAGGAGACCCCAAACACCCTGCGCACGTCGGCAGATGCCCCTAAGTGAGGGTGATGTTGCCACGTCTGGTACCTCTTTCCCCTGTCGCTGACTCTGCCTGCTTTGATTAGCTTCCGCTACGAGCTCATTATCCGTCAACAGTCTGGCATTGCAGCGGCGGCCGGCCTCAGTCCAGCCGCTCTGAACCGTCTGCCCATTGTCCCGAGTCCGATTCTCCAGCTTCGCGCTCTGGATCAGGACGGGCGAGAGGTGCCATATCGCCAGATGTGAGTCGCCCAAAGTAGGCGTCATTGGTCAGGGTAGCTGAGGTAGACGCTGATCTGCCGTGCTGTGGGTGGGCATCAGCGTACAAAATCTTCCCTATCTCGTCTGCAGCTGTTCACTCGTCGCAGCAGAAGGCGCAGAGGCAGATCAAGCCGCGGGACCGGCAATCGACTTTGTCGTCCAGGAGAACGGCGAGGATGGCCAGATCCGACCATCGAATCCGTTGGCAATGCTTTGCGGCACGCGAGCATATAGTGCAGTCGAATCGCAGGACGTCGATGGACAGCCTGGCCTCTTCTTCGTGTTCTGGGACGTCAGTGTCCGCCAGGTTGGCCGGTATCGGATGAAGTTCACTCTCATCGAAGCGTGCGTGTGGTGCTTGGGATGATCCGCTCCCGATAGCATGGGCTGATTACGCGTCCACTCTTTGCGTCTGCCCTTTTCAGCCTGCCTGGCTCGCCAGCTCTCGCTTCCGCTGTTTCGGAATCGTTCGAGACTGTCCCGCTAGCTCGCTTCCCAGGAACCACGCCCATTGTGACGGATCTGACACGTCATTTTCATCGTCAAGGTTTGACAATCTGTGCGTTTAGAGCCGTACTCGCGTTCGTTCGCATTTAGTCGAGTAAAGCCGCGGGCTGACGGTCCTTGTCTTCGATGGCGGGTGTGCAGATGTGCCGCCTCTGAGCCTCAGCGGTGCTTCTGCCTAATTTCATTCAGGCCTTTGCCCTTCTCTGGCTGCCAACCCGTCCGACCTGGCCGTAATCATTTTCGACAGTTCAGCAAATCGATACATCCTTCTTTCTTCGTTCAATCTCCATCGTAATTGCTGTCGATCCCCGGCTGGACATCTCCCTCAGTGCCTTCGACTTTCCCGCCCGGCTGGAAGGCCAAGCCCTATCAGCTTCTTTCGCCAGTCACGATGCCCCACAGCGGCCTGACGCACTACTCCCTTGGCCCCTTTGCGCCTCTCCAACGTAATTCTTGCCTCCACCTTGGCCCTTCTCTTCGCTATTCTGCAGCTAGCCTTGACCTGCCGCCAAACCAGCGGGGTATGCTCTGACCAGTTGGTCTGACTCAGCGCATCCTTGCTGCCACCTCCGTGCAGCCAGATGATATTCGTCCGGCTTATTTGTCCGATAGCCGACTAGTGCCTGCAGTAGCAGTAATGCTGTAGCATAGACGCAATACAGCTATGGCAGTGCGTGTAGCAGCGGTCTTCCCTGCATCACCGCATGCTTGTGACGCGGCGAGGTGTCCAATGGGTCTGGATCCTGGCGCAGACAGACCTCCCTTCAGCCTGGCCTGTTATGCCGGGCCGCGGGCTTCAGTTCCTGGCGGCGATGGCTGCGAGAATGCCTGCAGTGGCGTCCTCCCGGTACAGCTGGTCGGTTTCGATGTCTTCGCCGTCCTCGCCTCGCAGCTCCATGCTCGCTTCGTACGCCTCTTCGACATTGACATCGGTGATGATGACCGAGCTCCGAGCCAGGATGGTGATGCAAGCGGCCACTCTGTCAATGGCAGCTCGGGCGGTTGAGCTGATGGCATCATTCTTGGATGAATAGATTGCCATCGAGGCCGACCCTTCTCCGCGCTCGTCCTCCATGGCACCGGCTGAGGCGGAAGCGGCAGAATCTGCCTTCCCGCTGCCGCCGGTAGCAGTCGATGCCTGTACCCAGATATAGCCGTTCAAGCCGAGAATGAGGTCGACGCCGCACGCGAGTGTGTGAAAGTGCGACTTGAGGCGGACTACGAGCGTAGATGGGACGACGACAATCGTGCCGTTGCGCAGCTTGCCGTACTTTAGCGAGCGCGTGTGCAGTGACATTGTTCCTTCGAACATGACGGCCTGCACCTCAGCGACGAGGAGGTCGCCTTCTTGGAAGTACGTCCGCATCTGCAGCTCGTCGGACTCGAGCTTGCGTCGCTGTACTCCTCCGGGCAGGTTGATCGATGAAAGCATGAGGACGGCGTCGAGGCGGCCGTTTGCGTCGACCCGCCAGCGGCGAGGACCGACCTCGGTGATGCGGCCAATGACGAGATCTCCTACTTGTGGGCGGTACCTGCGGGGACATCCGAAAACGGGTCAGTCCGGCTGGTCCACCTTGCGCTAAAGATGCGAGCTGCGCGATACGCACTTGGCTCGGATGGGTCGGACAGACACGAGCTTGTTGACACGCTCGACTTGTCCGGCAACGGAAGCTACGACGGCACCTCCAGACACGTAGGTGCCGTGGCCTCTGCGAGCGACGTGGGCAAGAGCGTAGGCCCAAAGTCATCAGAAACCGCTGGGAGAAAGTCGAGTCTTTGCGATTCCAGCTGCTTCCGTTCTGCAGCGCACCTCATCCATTCCTGCGCGTTGGCTATTGTCTCTCCTGGGATGGCAACTCTTGCTTCCGCGTTGCTCGTCATTGACGGATCCGTCTCATTCGTGTCGAGGTCCATGTCTCCCTCCTCAGCTCGGGCATTCTGCTCGGCTGCGAGCAAGTATGCCGGTGTGGGCGCAGGGCGCGGTGTTGTTATCTTGAACATGTTACTGTCACTGCCTGTCTGTGTCCTTGCTCCTGAGCTTGCTATGCCTTCCAATCTGTCTCGTCGAGAGGAGGAAGAGCGAAAGTTGCGATGCCGTCAGAGGGAGGAACCGAGAACAGCCAGCACAATCAGGTTCCCTCAGCCCCCACATGCAAGAGAGCGAGCAGCATGCTGCAATTGCTGCCTTGCACCTGCATGGCCACAGTCGCAGTCACAGCAGCAGCAGCAGCAGCAGCAGCAGCAGCGGCGTCATCGTCCCGCAGAGCGTTGACGGCTGCGGCCTCTTCGTCCAGGCACCATGCACGACGACGACCCTTCTCGAGCTCACCGGCCGCCCAGCGCGTCCGTGCGCGACGTCCTCCAGGGAGCAGCGGCAGCAGCAACAGCAATGGCAGCGCAAAAGGCGGGAAGGAAGACGGCGAGGAGGTCCGCTACAACTTCAACCCAAACCCATTCGACCCCACGCCCGTCGACGCGGCCGCGAGAGCGGGCTACCCAACCGTGACGGCCAACGACCTCAAGCGGCACACGTCACCACCCCGCAAAGTGCGCATGCTCGCACGGGACTTTATCGACGACAGCCTGTACAACCCAAACTATGGCTATTTCCCAAAGCAAGCCGTCATCTTTGATCCAGATGCCGTGGTGGACGCGCAGAAGCTGCGCGACGTCATGCAGGAAACGGCAGGGCCTGCCACATCCATCACGGCGGGAGGGTCTGCGCAGATGCACTCGTCAGTAGAGCAGGCAGAGAAGCAGGCAAAGGCAGTAGGGAGGCGACGGAGGCAGGGCTTTGACTTTGCCAGCATGCGGAACATGAGCGACTGGGACAGGACCGTTGCGGAGACGTATGGCCTGCTCGAGGACGCAGACGAGAAGACATCAGGGCTGGGACGACAGGTCTGGCATACTCCTACCGAGCTCTTCAAGGTATGCGACCTTCCCTCGCTTGATTGTGGTGCGAAACTGACCGCACCGCGTACGAACCCTTGACAGCCGTACTACGCACAAGCGGTCGCACACCATCTTGCAACCGAGTATAAGCTCACGCTATACCCCTACAACGACCTCAACATCTTCGAAATTGGAGCAGGAAACGGTTCGCTGATGGCCGGGATCCTCGATTTCCTGCGAGCCGAGGAGCCCGAGGTGTACAAGCGCACGCGGTACCACACCATTGAAATTTCTGCCCAGCTCGCAGCGCTGCAGGAAGCGCGGGCGAAGAAGGCAGGGCATTCTGAGCGAGTGACGGTCGTGCAGCAGAGCATCTTTGACTGGAACCGGACCGTGACGGACCCGTGCTTCTTCTTGGCATTCGAGGTGCTCGACAACCTCTCGCACGACATTGTCCGGTACAAGGTGGACGACAACACGCCTCTGCAGTGCATGGTCGAGATCGACGACCGGGGCGACTTTTCCGAGGTGTACCAGCCCGTGAGCGACCCGCTCATCCGGCAGTTCCTGCGGATACGCGGCGAGATCCGGCGTGGGTCAAAGTACGCACACACCTCGCTGCACCCTTTCCTCGCGAGCCACCCAGCAGTGCGGAAGCTCTACTCTTCGCTACCGTTATCGCCCAATCTCTCGCCGCCGGACTTTCTCCCCACAAAGTCGCTGCTCCTCCTGCAGCAGCTCCGATCGCGCTTCTTGAATCACCGCATCCTCATGAGCGACTTCGACTATCTTCCCGACACAATTCCGGGCAGGATGGCGCCTGTCGTGCAGACGCGTTACGAAGGGCAGAGCGTCACCTGCTCGACATACCTTGTCTCGCAGGGCTGGTTTGACATCTTCTTCCCGACGGACTTCCGCTTCTTGCGCGACATGTACGACAATGTCATGGCGCACGAAGACCATGAGCTGGAGCAAGACGGGGCAGAGGGAGAGCAGGCGGAGCGCCGCGTGCTACCGAGAAGGAGCAATAGCAGCAGGGACAAGTCCGCTGGAATCGGGCTTGGCTGGAGCAACAACCGGGGACTCAGGGTGCTCAGCCATCGGCAGTTCCTGGAAAGGTACGGAGAGCCAGAGGCGACTGCGCTACAGGATGGGACGAATCCGATGCTGGATCTGTACGAGAATGCGGCTTTCATCTATTGAGAGCTGGCGAGCGGGACGCGCAGAGAGAGAGATGGGACTAGTTGGGCCGGTTGCCAGCAAGGGTGTTGTTATAGAGAAGGAGCGTGCCATAGCCTGTCTTGCCTCTTTTGCTTGACCGCCCTCGCGAGCAACCAGAAGCGGTTAGGCGCGCCAGCGGGGACAGCCGCGAGCTTGCCAGAGAGGCCATCCTGCGAGATTGTCCGCCTCTGTCCGACCTTTGGCATCAACTCATCCCATACAGCAACCCACTCACACAACCCTCCAGTCGTCATGAAGTTCTCCTCGCTCCTCGCATCGTCCTCGCTGCTCCTCGCAGGCGCAGCTGGCCTGTTCGCGTTGACCGCGCAGGCCGCAGAGCCCCGCGGGCCCGTCATCACGCACAAGGTCTACTTTGACATTGAGGTGCGGACTTGCTCCATCCAGCGTTGAGACTAGGATGTCGTTACACAGTGCTCACTCCACCATCATCCTCCTTCTTCTTCTCTCGTGCTCTTCGCGCTATACGGCCCTGGCTGCCACGTCCCCGCTGCCCAAACCCCCTCATCGCGTGCCTGGCTGGCTCATCCTGAACGTCCCCCCGCCTCGCCCGCCAGCACGGCGGAGAGTCGCTCGGCAGAATCACCATGGGCCTGTACGGCAAGACTGTCCCCCGCACAGTCGAGAACTTTCGCGCGCTCGCGGCCGGCGAGAAGGGGGAAGGGTTCCGCTTTGAAGGGTCCGGATTCCACCGTGTTATCAAGGACTTCAGTGGGTCCGACTACTGCTAACATTGTGCAAAGTATCTCTCGGCTGATAGGACTAAAGCGCGTGTCTGCTTCTTCGCCCGACTGCAGTGATCCAGGGAGGCGACTTCACTAACGGCGACGGCACCGGCGGCAAGAGCATCTACGGCAACAAGGTACGACAGAGCACGCTCTTCGGGTTCGCACACTGCAAGGCCGTAGGAGTGCTAATCGACGTGTCCATTGCAATGCCCTACCCCTGCTCGTCCCAGTTTGCCGACGAGAACTTCAAGATTCGTGCGTGGCATGCACTGGCTTTCAAGCAGACTGGTGGAAGTGGTGACAAGGGCTGACTTTGTTCGACATCTCTTTGTCTGACCCCGGACCAGGCCACACCACTAAGGCCCTCCTTTCGATGGCCAACGCTGGCAAGGACACTAACGGTTAGCGGCAGTTCCAATCGGTGAAACTGCCTTTGAAGACCGCTGACGGCGATACTTCCTCTATCCAGGCTCGCAGTTCTTCATCACGACGGCCGTCACTTCGTGGCTTGTGCGTGTCCATCCGTTCGCATGTGGTAGTTGCCGAGACAGCGGGCTGACGTGCAAGGCACCCTGGCCCGTGTGACAGGACGGCAAGCACGTCGTGTTTGGCAAGGTGCTCGAGGGCTACGAGGTCGTCGACGCGATCCAGAATGTGCCCAAGGCGCGAGGCGACAAGCCGCTCAAGCCCGTCCTCATTGCAAAAGCCGGCGAGCTCCCTGTGGAAGCCGCTGCTGCTGACGACGTCAAGAGCGGCGCCACGTCTGGCGAGACTGTCCGCGCGGAGCTGTGACTAGCCAAGCTGATGAGGTGGTGGGTGCTTGCGCAATACGGAGTGGTCCACGTTGCGCAGGCTGATATCCGCTGATCGTTGATCGACAACCCTACGTTTCGCAGGGCCTTCATCCAATGGTAAGGAGCGCAGCGGCGCGGCGCGACGCGGCTCAGCCCTGTTGCATCGCTACTAGCCAGGATGTATGCCTGTCTCATCGGGCGGCTTGGAGCTAGCCCTACTCATGAAACGTTGTCGCCTCACCTGGCTGCCTACTTGGATCCGATGCTGTCCCTATCTGCAATCGAAAGCGGGTGCTGTTGGCGACAACAACAACAATGACATTGCTGAGGCTCTCAGGCAAAACTGCCGGGGCTCTTATGCTCGAATTGTACCTGACCTCGCGACGCGTCTATGATCGCCTGCACGTGCGCGGCCAGAGCAGAGCGATGAAGATCTGACAGGACTTCAAGACTGTAGACAGGAAGCAGATGGACGCATGGCAGTCAACGCGCATATGATACGCACGATGTTTCGCGGTCAGGCCGAGCCTGGGTCGGAGCCTCTCCCTTGTTCCTCGGAGGTTCACCGAGGAGGGCGCTCCGAGCTGGAACTGACGAGGGAGGGCCGACTTGACTCCATACTCAAGAGGTGCATTGCTGCGCATCCAGCGAGATCTCTGATCAGGCCATTCGACATTTGCTCTCATACATATACGCACACTCGTTTACTCGTCAAAGACGCGCGCACGGACCTCGTCAGACCCCCCTGCCTGCCTGTCCGCCTTGTCCGCCCGCCTGTCCCGTCGACCAGCCTCCTGTTTACTCGCATTCCTCCCAGCCAGCAAAGTCCTCCATCAGAAGAAGAGTGGTGTAAAGAGCGTCCACAGCGCAGAGTCAGCATACATCATGGACGCACACCACCGCTCGATGCCGCTGCTCGACGCCCGCATTGCCAGGACGCTCGTCATCCTCCTCGCCCTGGTCGGGTCCGCGGCCGCAACCCAGCCCGCAGCGGCTGTTCGACAGCAGCAGCTTCAGCGTCGCCAATTCCCAGCAGATGCCCCAGGTGGGTGGATGTGCCACCTCGATATACTCTGACCTTGTGCTGAACTGTCCCCTACTGCACTGCTTGCCACAGCCTGCGCGACCCTGTGCATCACCCGCAAGATACAGGAGGCGGCTGACCCTGGACTCGCGGTCGGTGCGTCAAGAATGCTTGGTCGACGACGCAGAGAGAGGGGCGTGGTGCTGATGAACAGGATGCTCCTACTGTCGCCCTCCCTCCACCAGGCTGCGACAGCACGTCTGCAGACTATGTCTCCTGTCTCTGCAGCACAGGCACCTTCCGCCGAGCCTACGACACGTGAGTCCCGTGCGCGCGCGTGCGCACCCCCAGCAAGCGACCAAGTGGCGGGAACTCCTGTACCTGAGCTTTGAGCGCTGACTGAACGCACACGGCTTGATGTCATTTGTCAGGTGTCTCTCGGATAACTGCGTCCCAGGCTTTTCCCAAGCTGCAACAGCGCAGACGCTCTTCTCCAACTTCTGCAACGCGCCCAGCGCTGGACAACGTGCGTTGTTCTGCCTTGTGCTGCTTCTCGTTCTGCAAGCCACTGCAGTGCCTGTGCTAACGTTGGTGTTCCTTTCTATTGTCCTACAGAATCAGCAGCTGCCTCCGTGGCTTCCGTAGCTGAGGCGTCCCAGTCTTCCGTTGCAACGCAGACCGGCACCACAGGTACAAGCTCGCTAGCGACCACAGCGACAGAGACCACAAGTGGCGCCTCGACCGGCACATCCTCGCTGCCTTCGACCGCCCCCACAACGACGGGCACGACAACGGGAGCCTCTTCGGGCGCAAGTACGGCAACGACCGGAAGCGGGACGGGCGCCTCGACGAGCGGCATGTCTACCGTAGTGACCACATCGAGAGCAACGACGTCAGGCACCTCGCAGCCATCGGATCCTTCACCCAGCGTCGACGATGCCGAACTAGCGAGCGCAGTGAGTGCCTCAGCCCCTCTCCCTCGCTTTGGCAGTGACATATTACTGACACTGCGCTCTTTACACAGCGCGCCAATGCTACCGGTGTCAGTGCTGCCTCCGTAGCTATGGCACGGCCAGCGACCCTTGTCGTCGGCATGGCCACGCTGCTCTGCGCGGCATTGGCCTTCGGAGCATGACCTCCTTCCCCATTTCGGATTCTTTCCCAGCGTACAGAGGTGCAGCATCTCCCTCACTGCGCATGCGACCTCGTATTGCCTGGCTCGGGCTCGTCTATACCCTATCATTCGGTAATTGCAGCTCAGCCTGCACGTAATGGGCTCGCCGTGTGCATAGCAGGTCTTGGACATATTCCGTAACGCAGCAGTAGTACGCCACATTTGCCTCTCTTCAGGATCGGTCTGCTTCCATGCTCTGTCTGTGCCGCAGCCAACGGAATTTGAGGTGAGCATGATGGGAACGAGAGCGCCATCGAGAGCGGTAGAACGGCAGGAACAGCGCAATCTGCGGCAGAACGGGCCTCCGAGAAGCCACAACAACGAGTACGCGCGCAGCGAAGGGCGCCTATTGCTATTGTGTGCCTTTGAGACCTATGTGCTGTCTAGCGAGCGCCGCTGCTGCTATTGCTATGTATCGAGAGGCGCGCGCTGGCTGGGCCTGTACGGAGGAAGGAGAAACGGAGAGGGTATCGACTATGTAAATCGAGAAAGGGAGGCCTCTATGCACAGGGAGCGCAGAGCTTCAAGCGGAGATCAACTATATGACCCAAAGATTAGGAGCACTGAGGAAGAAAGCGAATGGAGACGCGGAGGAGACACGGGACGACGGAAGATTTGTCGGGGAACAGAGGGGATGCTAGAATGGAGTAGCACAGCTTGCTCCGTTGCCGAGCGTGAATTAAACGGTGGCCAAAGGTATCCGATTGTTGGCCACAAGAGGCGGTGAAGCTACCGGTAGATGGCAACGGGCTGGGAGAAAGTCCTGTTCTTCTTGCCAGGTGACGTCGAAGTCAAGATGGGCGACTGCTCTGATGCACTCTGGCTGTTCTTGGCGTCCTTTTTGCTGCCCTTCTTCCGACCGGATTGGGCTGTGAGACCGGGAGTGTCGGCATGGAAATGCACAGCACAAGGCGACTTGCAAAGTGGACTCACGCTTGATCCTGTGCAAGAGCTCCGGGTGCCCCCTTTGGAGATGTGGATGCGAGAAACCAGTGTGCGTGAGCTCCCCGTCGATCCGCCCGCCGCTGTCATTGAGGTCCTCAAGGAGTGCCAGCTGTGACATTCGCACCATCTTGTACAAGTTGAGCTGACGGATGAAGGAGGCGACCTGGAACGGCGTATTATGTCAGCAAAGAGCAGTCATAGATCTCGTCACATTAACACTCACGTTTGAGTGACGGAAGAAGCGAGACAGGATAGCTACTCCAAAGGTCGGCGAGTCTGATCAGAAGCAGGAGATGAGCGTCAGCTTCATTTGAGTTGTGAACAAATTAGGGGAAGCACTCACGGTGGGACAGGATGAACCCTTTGCCTTTTGCGGTCCATCGAATGTACTCGCCAAACTCCTGCGGCTGGGAGAGGAGGAACCAGAGCTTGCTGACGAATGCGGTGGCACCCGACGCCGCCTCGATGGTCTTGACCTCATCGTCAAGGTTCATGGTCGGGTTCATGGGTGCAGGGTCAAGGAGCCTTGCGGCCGCTGCAGCGCTAATCTTGGGTGACGAGTAGTCGTTGGCGTATGATGTAGAAGGTATGCCATCAAACTCCTCGTCCTCGTCTTCGTGCTCTTCGCCGAGCGCATGCTGCTGTTGCTGCAGCTGGTGCGTACGGATGGGTGGCAGGGTGCGCTGGTGACCCTTCTGCTTGCCGTACTCGAACAAGGAGGACGAAGGGGGACTCGTCGAGCTGCCGCCCAATGCGCCTGCGCTGTAGGGAGTTCTGTAGTCGAAGGGAGACAGTGGGTATGAGGAGGAGTAGACGGATGCTGCCGCGGAAGGAGGTGGTAGTCCTCGGTTTGACTGATCGTATTCACACTCTCCGCTTGAGCCGCCCGCGGCATAGTCGGAGAAGTAGGACCCGTTGCTCCCGTTACTCTGCATGCTGCCGTACGGATTGGCAGTCGATCCGCTGCTCCCTCCTCCCTGACTATTGCTGCTGGAAAAAGGGTGCCTCGATGGTCCGTAGGGATAGTGCGCATACTGGAAGTGTTGCGAGAGCATCGTGGGATGTGCCGACATGGGAGGTGCACCGAAGTGCTGGCTTGACGCGCTACTGCTGTACTGATGGTGATGCGGAAAGCCAGCAGGCGCATCGTCGGCAGAGCTGCGCCTTGTGAATGGCAGCGGAGCAGTCTGGGGCGGCTGGCCATAGGCAATGCTGCTGGCCTCCATTGGCGAGAACGTAGACTTGCCGCCAAACTCGATGGTCTGGGCGGGAGCCGATTCGGGTCCGGGAGTAGGCGGATTGTGTGTCGAGTAGCTGCCTACTGACGAGGTGGCGCTGGGCATGGTAGAGCTGCTGCCTGCCGTGGAAGACGCAGGAGGCGGTGCAGTGGCCTGACGGGTCGTGCTGTGGCCGCCGTTGTTCGAGTAATACGGAGGATATTGAGTGGAGATGCTCGCAGGAGGAGGGATGTAGACCCGCTTAGGCGAAGCAAACTCGCCGCTGCTTGGGAGGTTCGGCGAGCGCAACTCGGCGCTGGCAGGTCCGAATGCAGCGGCTCCACCGCCGCTGTGCATCCCCGCGTCAGCGAGGGAGAGCGGCTGTAGGTGACCATTCACGAGAGGCGAGATCTCGATGGGAGCCGGTGCGTGATTGTGATAGCTCCCGGCATTGTACGATGTTGGGAGCTCGAAGCCAGAGTCGGATGCTGTGCACGAGTCGTTGCTACAGCTACCATTGTTGATTGCGATGGGGAGAGCCTGATGTACTACGGGCGACGAGTTCTCTGGGTCAGACAAGCTGTCGCTGTCATTGCTGAAGACGCGGTAGTGCGGCATGTTGTTGGTGTCTCGGTGCCCGCTGCTGCTGTCCATTGAGCCGAAGCGGTGCTGCTGAGGATACAGGTGGCTCGGCAGCGAGGTGGGGAGCGAGGTGCACTGCAAGGAGCCCGGGAACGACGGCTCTGGCACAGGTGACTGCACAAACTGCGCGTACGGGTCGATTACCTCGTACTGCTGCTGATGCTGGAACTGAGGTCCACTGTAGAAGCTCGACCCTTGGCTGATCTCGTAAGATGAGGTGGAGAAGCTGCTACTCCGGCGGCTCAGATCGTACCCGCAGTCGTATTCGGCAGTGGTGGCACTGCGTTTGATCCAAAGATGCCCATGTCCGATGCGTCAGCTGTGCTTGTCGCGGGCTGGAGCCGTACTTTGCTCCCTTCCTTCCTCCCCTACGTCGGCCACCCCCAAGTATCGCTCGCTCACCTGGATTCCCGCCTGCTATCAATCGCTGTTTGTGTCGGTTCGGTCAGAGTGCGAGCGAAGGAGAACAGCGCAGAGGGAGCGGGTGGGAGCAAGAGAGAGGGGAACGTCAGCGCGTGTTGTTCCGCTTCGGTCTCGGCACCCGGGCACCACAAGGTCCGTTCGCCGGTTAGTGGCCTCCAGGACAAAGGGTCAGGCAGGACTCACAGAATGCAGACCCCGCAACGGCATCCATGATTTTCGGGGCCAGAGGCAGACGGGATTGGCAAGCGTTGGGTGTTGGAGCGTGCTCGAGCTCCCCTCAGACAGCGCAACAAGGGAATGATAGGAACGCAGGAGGGAAAGCGGAGGAAGTCGAGAAGATGATGGGGGGAAGTCGGCCGAAAGGACGTCCGTACGTGAAAAGCGAAGCAACAACAACTGGACAAAGGAGGAATGGGGAATTGTTATTGGACAGGACAAGGGAGGGGAAGGGAAGGGAAGGGAGAGAAAGGCGGCCCATCTCGAAAGCGGTGTGAACGTGCCCTGAATGCCCGAAAAGCCGCCCTCGCTGTCGTCCCTGTCTCCTTGTCCCCGACGCGGACTCCGCTTTTTCGTGCATAAGCCTCTTATCCGGATCCTCGAGGTCGGGGAGGACGGAGGTGTCGTCGTCAGGCAAGAAACGCCACACGAACTGGCCCCGCTTCGGTCGTGGCACACGGCTGTTCTCCCTGTCGTGCCGCAGCAACGTGCAGGCAACGGGTTGATAGATTGCTTGATGCTGCGCTGCGACCATACATAGCCGCCCGGTTGACGGCCGCTGATCTTCGTCGACGCTGCGAAAGCTTGAGGGAGTGCCTCCAGAAACTCGGTCAGGAGCCTTCGACGGCGACAGCAGGGCACACCCGTCTGACAACGCCTCAACGGTTCAGCGTGTCGGATGGCGAGTCCGAAGCATGTGATTTGTCCGCGTGTCAGCACGTCTTGCCGTTTGTCGGAGCATCTAGGTTTAGGGGAGGCAATCAGGAGGCCACTTCCAGCGATGGCTCGCCGCCATCCGCGCCGCCTGCGGAGGGAGCTCGAGAGAGAGGAGAAGGCGGGCTGCACTGCGCTGCTAGATTAAGGAGTCACTTGCTTGTCATGTCGACTGTGCGAAGACACCGTATACGGGGACTCCCAAGTCATGAGATAGGAGGAGCTCGATGCAAGGGAGAGAGATGCGAGCTGCGTTGGGGCCCGCATATAATACGCGAGCACAACGCGACCACTCCCTGCGGTGGGGCCTATCATGTCACTGCAGGCAGGGCAACCAGATCAATGGCATAGACCCATGTGTCAGACGCATTGCCAGCAATAATGTCCATTACGAGTAATGCCTAGTGCGCGAAAGACATAAGCGAGAGTGAGATCCGAGCGACGAGGGAGCTGCTGCGATAAATATCGATAAATATCAGGGAAAGAGAGGTCGTGAGGGAACTGATTGCTCGGTCACATAGGACAGACTATCGGCAAGGTCATGCTTGGAAGAGCATGGCAAAGCCAGCGGCCATGGCGGCGAGGCCGACAACGGAGCCAGAGACGATGGAGCCCATCGAGGCGGCGCCAGTTCCGGACCCGGTGGTCGGCGCAGCGTTGTTCTCGCGGGCTGCAGCGTTGTTGGCGGGGACACCGCGAGACGCAGATGGGGCGGCCGTGCTGGTAGACGCGGCGGCGGAGGCCGCGGTCGTGGCACCAGCAGCCGCGGTGGTCTCCGCAGCCGAGGTGGCGGCGCTACCAGCAGGAAGGCTGCCGTAGAGCTCGGCCGACGAGTAAGTCGTGCACATGCTCGAGCTTGGGATGCTGGGCTGGTAAGGCATCGTCGAGATCACACCGAGGCTCTCGGGCGGCTGGGTGTAGGTGCGGGTCTCGCCGTCGACCACATAGTGGCCGGGCGGGAGCTGGTTCTCCGACTCGCAGCTACTGAATGTACCGTTGATGCTGGCATAGTCGGCAGGTGCGTTGTAGTAGCATCCAATTCGGTCGAAGATGTGCTCGCAGAATTGCCAGTCCTGCGGAGATCGACGCGTCAACACCTCTGGACACCCTGAAACGTCACGGAACGATAGAAACACGTACTCTCTCACCACTTCTGCAGGCTTTGATGCAGAACATGTCCGCGCCCATGAAGTTGTGCCACTGCACGACTTGTCTCCACTCCGTAGAGTTGCCTGTGGCGTTTGCCCCGCGGCCGGTGTTCTGGGAGAACAGGAGACCACCGAGCGGGTTGCCTCGTCGGTCGGCACCGTGCGGGTCCATCTCTCCTCCGTAGTCACCTGCTACGATGTTGATCTGAGTCTGGTCGATGTAACCGACGACCTGGATGTAGTCTGGGGCCTCGGTGAACTGGACACCCTTGAGGGCTCCCTCCGGGATGAGGCGGGTGCCACGGCCGGGCTGGGTGCACCATGCAACCATCTCTCCCTCAGTGTCACCGACGACTGAGTTCGGCTCAGGCGGGGCCCAGAGCTGCGAGTGTCATGTCGTGATGTCAGCCAAAGTGATGAGTGGCGGGAATGGAAGACGATGGAGAACTCACACAAAAGTCCTCGATGGTATTGACGAACGCAGTCTGGCACATCGACTCTGGGCCCTCTGTAGTTGCGTTGCATCGCTGTCGCGTTGCAAAACGAAGGCATGTCGCGCATTAGCCTCCGCTATGCCAAGCCCCTCAAGCGATTCCCACTACAGGCCAGCAACGAGGTCAACGATGAGAGCACAAACACTCACGTTGTAGCCCTGCTGGGTACCACGGGGTCCAGTGTCAGTGTCGACCTGGTAAGGGATCCCATCAGGCTGTAGAGGCGATACTTCTTGCGTCAGTCTCCAGCCCCGCCACCGATGCATGAAAGCACACGCGTCAATGCGGGACTCACGTAGTCGAATCGCTTCTGAGCGAGTGGGATGGTAGTCTGAGCTGCAGCCATGGTGGCAACGGCCAGAGCCGAGACGGCAACCGTCATCTTGGTGCTTCGGGTCATGATGTTCGTGCTGGAATGTTGCAGGCCGGTGATAACGAAGAGGTGAACGACGAGACGACGATGATGTGATTATGCAGACGGAGAGCAGTCGTAGTTCCGGGAGAGAAGAGAGATGAGATTCCTTGTGAGGCAGAGGAGAAGGAAGAGGGAAACAAGGGAGAAGGGGATTCTCGAGAAGCGATCCCTGCTCTGTGCCAAGCCAAGTCTTTCTAGCGAGCCCGGGGTGATCGAGGGCAAGCGCGAGTTCGTTTCGCCACCTGAAGGACAAATGACACAGCCGCCGAGCAGCCACAGAGCCGCGGTCTTGTTCTGGCGGATGCAGGTGCAGCTTGCATGATGTGTTTCAGTCATCAGTATTTGCAGCCCAGGACGCTCGATTCCGTCAGTTCAAGGGCTCTAGCGGAGACACCGGACCACGTCCGAGGGAACTGCTCTGGCTTCTTTCTTAGCATGCCTGCAAGTCCCTTTCGAAGGAGATGTTGACGCCCGAGCGCTGTCAACAAGGCAACGACCGCCTAATCGGGGTGCGACTCCATGTGCCAGTAAGGTGAACGACCGCCCAATCGGGGTGCGAGTCCATGTGCCAGTGAGGTGAATGCGATCAGTGGAGGAGAAGCAGAGCCGCTTCCGCTACCTCCGACTCCGCTCCGCTGCACGGCAACACCCCGATGTTCTTCACTTCCGCTATCGCATGTCGAACGGTTTTGACGATGCGTCGCTCCTGGCGCGGTTCCGGGCACTTCGCTTTCGACTGACGACTGATCAGTGTCGCTTGAAGTCTTTCGAGGACCCGTCTATCCAGCTAAGCCGATATGTCATCAACCAACGCTGCTCATGCCGGCGTTCTCATTATCGGAGGTGCCGAAGGGACTGACTTGCGCCTCGAAAGTAATGACTGAGACTGACTGATTCGCTGCAGGCGGATTGTTCGGATTGACGACTGCCCTCGAGCTCGCGCAGGGCAAGTATGCTCACGATCCTAGCCGCATCCTGGTCATTGGTGAGCCTTACTTTGGGCACTGGCACGCGCAGACGCTCAGCCATCTACCATCAGACCGGTCGGCAAACCCGCCAGAGCTCGATGCGGCGTCAAGCGATATCAACAAGATCACCCGCGGCGGCGAGTACGCCAACAAGACGTACTCTGATCTGGGAGTCAGGTCCATTGACCGATGGATCAACGACCCGTTCTGGGCACCCTACTTCTCCAAGAGCGGAAGTGCGTGCACACATCGCAGAGATGGCCTACAGTCCACACATTGACCGGTGCTGCTACAGTCGTCATCGCTTCGTCGGAAGTACCTTGTGCAGGAGCAGAAGGCGTGAAGGCAAGTTTCGACTTGCTGGAGCAGCTCTGCAAGAGCGGCGTCACCTTCGCCCCACCCGTGAAGATCGACAGTCTTGTCGGGTACCGCGCTGCACTGCGAGCTCTCCCCGAGGTCAACATTGGCAGCCTGCCTCCATTGGCCTACTTCAACGGGCACAGCGGCTGGAGCGCTGCAAGGAACGCCATGCTGGCGGTAGCCGCAAAGTGTCGGACTCTTGGCGTACGCTTCCAAGCTGGACTCGTTGACAGTCTCATCATCGAGACTACAGCGTCCGGCATACGCGATGTCCGAGGTGCTCGGCTGACCGGACCTGACGCAGCGGAGATCCGGGCGAGCGAGCTGGTCGTTCTAGCCGCTGGAAGCTGGAGCGCCTCGATCTTTCCAGAGCTCGCTACTGACGCGCTAGCTACCGGTCAAGTCATTGCAACGGTCGAGGTAACGCCTGAGGAATACGAGCAATACAAATCTGCGGTGCGCTCCTCACTTTGCTTTAGCGACGTGAGCTGCTGCTGACGCTCCTCCTTCGTCAGCCTGTCTATCTGGACTTCCGCAACGATTTCTACGTCTTTCCGCCGACACCCGAGAGGATCGTCAAATTTGCCGTCCACGCCATTGGCTACACGAATGCTCAGGACGTGACATCGGAATACAACGACCCAGTCTCAGTATCCATCCCGCGCACTAAGCTTCACTATGGTACAGCCGATGACAACATCCCCAGAACGGCCCTTGCCGAGCTCCGAGCGGAACTAAGCAAGGTGTGGCCAGACCTCGCAAAGAAGCCTGTAGCCTCCACGAGGATGTGCTGGTGAGTGAAATAATCTGCACTGCGGAAGCAGAGTCCCGCTAAATCGGTGGTTGCTTGATCTCGCGCTTCGTAGGTACAGTGACACGGCCGATAGCGATCGGCTCATTTCGTACCACGGCAAGTATCCGTCTCTCTTCCTCGCGACTGGCGACTCGGGACATGCCTTCAAGGTGAGATACCTCACTATGAGTCCAGGTGGATCCAGCTTACCTCGTGATCGCCATTCCAGTTCGCCCCGATTATGGGCGAGCTTTGCGTCCAAGCTATCGAGGGCAAGCTGCCAGCTCATTTGGAGGAGACATGGTCTATCAAGAAGGACAGAGTCAAGCACAGCAGATTCACCGGAACCTCTGTTCAGGGCGTCCTGGACACGAAGAGCTTTGCGACGGTGGAGGACCTGCTGCGCACCGACTGAGGCGCGTATCAGCCGGTATGCCAGAGTCTCCGCCAGCATGTGAGGTGCAATGTGGTTGCAGACAACGGTCGCTGTAGCGACGCATCTGTTGAGTTATAGCATATGATGGGAGTTCATCGACTTCGAATTCGGTAGATCACGTGCATGCGCACAGACCGCCTCGTTCTTGCCATCCCTGCTCCCGCTTCTCCGCTTCTCATCAAGCCTCTCTCCCAGATGTCAAACTACGGCGTTGTCATTGTCGGCGGGGGAGTCTTCGGCCTTTCGGCAGCTTTTGCGCTCGCGCAGGGAATGTACCGCTTGACGCCTGAACGCGTGCTGGTGATAGGTGATGCTCCGGCTACGCACTTGATGACTATCGACAGCGCACCCTAATTCGCGTTCTTCAGACCGCTCTTCGTCGCCTCCAGGGCAGGATGCCGCTTCAAGTGATTTGAACAAGATCGTCCGCGGAGACTATGCCGACCCGACGTATGCGGAGCTGGCTCTTGCAGCACTGGAAAAGTAGAATATGGATGAAGACTGGAAGCAGCACTTCCACAAGAGTGGCAGTAAGCGCGTGGAACATCCTCTAGAAGCGTCTGGCCTTTGCCTGAGTTGCATCTCGGCAGTCATCGTGGCCTCCTCCGAGCTTGGCTCGCACGGGGAAGCCTATCTGACGGGTAGCCGCAACACGCAGCAAATACTATTCGAAGCTGGCCGTCAAGAAAGCGGACCTGTTGACCTCCAGTCCGACGAGTCTTTCGAAGCCGCCCTCGGGCTGAAGACGCCAAGGCATGGCGTCACCCGCCCGCCTCTTGCATATTCGAACAAGGCATCTGGCTGGGCTGATTCTCGCGGAGCTCTAGATACAATGGCGCAAAAGTGCAGAGAGGCCGGGGTGTCCTTCGCGGCCGGCCAAGTCAACCAGCTCATCATCGAAAATGGCGACGTGCGGGGCGCTAGGCTCAAGGAAGGCGAAGAGTACTACGCCGATGATCTGGTCATTCTCGCTGCTGGCAGCTGGTCGCCCGCCGTCTTTCCCGAGCTCAAGGATGCAGTCACCGCTACAGGCCAGGTGCTCGCAACCATACAGCTGACGGCGGAAGAAGCAGACGAGTACTCCCGCACAGTAAGCGAAGCTGTCGCACCCTGGCCCTCACGTAATGCGCTGACTGTGAAGTCTAACGGCAACACAGCCCGTATACATTGACATGCAGACCGGGTTTTACTCCTTTCCTCCCAATTCCGACAACGTCGTCAAATTCGCGTTCCATCACCGCGGGTACACGAACGAGCAGCCATCGTTAGCCGATGCCAACACCTTCGTCTCTACGCCGCGGACAGGGCACTTCGGAGGATCACTAGATGAGCAGATACCTAAAGCGTCGGTTATAGCATTGAGGCAAGCGTTGGCCAAGGTCTATCCGGCACTGGCCAAGAAGCCCTTCGCGGGCACGCGTCTATGCTGGTGAGCACGGATCAGCAGTGACCGCTAGTGAAACCGCCATTGTGCTGAAGTAAGTGAACGTAGGTACGCCGATTCCACCGACTGCGATTTCATCATCGACCGGCATCCTCGCTATCAGTCACTCTTATTGGCCACAGGCGATTCCGGCCATGCTTTCAAGGTACGTGCATTGCCATACATCGCAGCCTTAAGGGTACAGCTGACCTCTACGAACAGTTCCTCCCTGTCATGGGCGATCTGATGGTTCAGGCCATCGAGGGGACGCTTGCACCACACCTGCAGCACGCGTGGTCGCATGCGCGACCCCGGAAGGAGAAGAAGGAGGACCGAGGCGATTCAGTGCTCCTGCCGCTCGATCTGGACAGTCTGGCGAAGGGACAGGATCTATTGCCGTGAGTAGCTGAACGGCAGATGCGATGTAGCGAGTACAGCTTCGCTTCCTTCGAGCGCCGGAGACTTCACATGCGAATGAGGACGATCGGGGGCGAAGAGAGGACTTTGCTACATTTGGTACTTCAACTCGTTTAATGTGACGCTCGCTGATCCTGTGCCGTCGATATTGGCAGCATTGTTGCCGAACTGGGTAGGCAACTCTTGCTCTGCGGTGGTCGCCCATCGCGACGTGATCCCTCTCTCTTTTCTTTTCTTCTGTCAAGTGCGTTTTACGTCACAGCATCATGACCTTGTCATCCATGATGTCCTCGTCGCCTCCTCCGAAGCCACCGAGGAAGCCCATGCCGTCCGCACCGGCTCGGTACGCAGGGACCGCCTCGTAAGCCTTCTTGAGGAAGTCGCGCGAATGCGAGATGCGCTTATCGAGCGAAGTGACGGACCACTGGGTGCTCCCGAGGTTCTCGAGCGAGCGCTGCAGGGCGGCAGAGGCGTCTGTCGTGGAAAGGGGCGTGGGGCGGAACTCGAGGTAGCGCTTCGACGGGTCGGATGGGAGTGGGGCGATGCTCGCTGCCAGCTTCCTCTGGG
Organism: Symmetrospora coprosmae; assembly: GCA_008802785.1. Lineage (NCBI taxonomy): Eukaryota > Fungi > Basidiomycota > Cystobasidiomycetes > Symmetrosporaceae > Symmetrospora > Symmetrospora coprosmae. Next base: position 4,971 of record VUYT01000012.1, on the reverse strand, counting down.
CAATCTGCGGTATGCACATGTCAGCAAGCTCTCCACACAACGAACGCGCAGCGCCCATGAAGACTCACCAGATCCTGCACCGTGTGCTCGACATAAGACTTTGCAGCCTCGAGCTCGGTGAACGCGGGCGGCTGTCCCTCGTCGCTGGTCTGTCCGGCAGGTCTGTGCAAGCGCAAGAGCCTGACAACCTCCTCGATCTCGACGACCTTGTACGTGTCTTTGAGCCTGCTGATGGCCTGCGCAGGAATCGCTTGGAGAGCTCGCTGGACGAGACCGAAGTTTCCGTCCGTTTCGAAGACCTTCCGGTGCTCGTCAGCTAGCTTGTACAGCTTGGCGCGATCGAGAGAGTGGTAGGTCCGGCCAAACTCCGTGTAGGACGTCTCATAGAGCTGCTTGAAGGTCAGGAGGAGGTGGCTCGAGGTGTACTTCGGTAAAGAGGATGTCTGTGAGTGCGAAATGTGCCCGCACGAGCAGTGGGTCAAATGTGCCCGCACGAGCAGTGGGTCAGCATTTCGTGTATCACTTTCGATACGATCGCTTGGGTAAGCCTACCTTGCCGTTTGCGAGCAGCTGGACCAGAATCAGGCGCTTGTAGGCGTCGATCTGGAGCATCGAAGTCGCGTTGGACTGTGCAGGGGCAGTAACGGCCTACAAAAGACACGGATAATTAGACGGGTGGGCGCAACTACAGCGCCGAGTCTCGCCAAACGTACTGTCTCGAGAAGATCGATGGCTTGCTCGTACTTGGAGAGGACGGCACTGATCGTGCCCGCGTACAGGTGATATTTAAGATTGTCCTGGTACGTGACCGGGAAGACCTGATTCGAGCACGACCAGCAACACGTGTGTTAGCAATTGCGCGCTCGCATCGGGCAGGCAGGACTGCCCTGGCTCACCCTCGGATCGACCTCGCTGACTGGATGGCTCTGTACCAGGTGATTTGCGTATTGAAACTGCCCGGCTCGGAGCGACGCCAGCATGAGGATTGGGTGCACGGCGGTAAGGTAGTGGTGGCTGTCCGACGTCGTCCCATCTCCTTGCAGCTTGCGGAGAAGCGTGTAGAGAGGCTCGATGCAGATGTCAGGCTGGGGGGCGCAGAAGTGGGCAAACCAGAGCGCGAGCAGGCCGACTGCGAACAGCGCGTAGGAGAAAGCCCAATCAGGTATTGTCGAGTCACTGCAAATGGCTTCTCAAGCGTACCTTTTCCAGAGGCGAGTCTCAGCTGAAGCGGGTCGGCGACTTTGATGAACTCGATGATGATGGGGACGAGGAGGTTGGGACTGGCTCCCTCTGCTTGGCATCGTGCGAGGCTATAGATTGGGGGAGAGGCGGACAGTTGTCAGATTGCTATGTGGCGGTTGTCAGACTCGCATGGACAGGGCAATGGGGACTTGCAGTATGAAGAGAAAGCCAACGCCGTTCCCGGTGAGGTAAGGCTGCTCCATGAGAACCAGTAGAGGGTCCCTGTTGCCGCTCATTGCAGACTGAAAGACCATGCTTGCCGGCACTCCGCCCTGGAGGCCGTCTTTCTCGAGCGTTGCTAGAGCGGGGAGGAGGGACTGGCTGATGAGAGTGTAGGCTGTCACCGGGTCGGACGAGCCGACGCTCGAGGCTATCGATTGGATTGCAGTGACAATGCTGTCGATGCTCTCGAGCCCGGTGCTGCTCTCGTTGTTCGTTGCAGATGACGACGACAATGACCCGCTCGCATTGCTGTGGCCATTGCCATTGCTCCCCGACTGGGCGTTCCCGGAGCGTGTCACGCGGCCAGTAGGAGCTGAGGGAGACGTCTCTGTGATTGCTGTCGTTGGTGTGATCCCTGCTTCTGATGTCGTTGCCGTTTCCAGCGGTGCCTGAGCCTGAGCCTGAGCCTGAGCCTGCGCCTCTGCGGGCAGTGACGCGGAGGACCCCGCTGACGGCCCTGCTGCTGCCCCTCCCAACGCCTCGCCGCCGCCGCCAACAGCTGCTGCTGCCATGAGGGAAGGCGGAAGGAATGGAGCTGAGGACGTTGAAGGCGCTGCTGTGCTGTTGCTGCCCTCTGCCATCTTTTGGTCGACGCAACTTCGAGTCGAGTCGGTGCCAGCGAGAGGGGAGACGAGAGACGCGCCGCCGACCCCCCGGCAGAAGAGGGGCGTGATTTCCCACATCTCGCTCCACTGCTGCTTTCCCCTCGCACCATCACAGCAGCAGCAGCAGCAGCATCACTACACAGGCAATGCTCGTACATCGCTCCTCACTGGCAGCCCACTGCCTGCGCCGAGGAGGACCCTCTTCATCGCGCAGGGGGTTGGCCACTCCTACATCCACCCCAGCGAGCTCGTCCTTCCCGCAGACATACATTGAAAAGGTCGTCCAGAAGCATGCCGTCGACTGGCCACAAGGCAAGGCCGTCAGGGCTGGCGACTTTGTCACAATCCGCCCAGCCCACGTCATGACCCACGACAACACTGGTCCCGTCATTTCCAAGTGCGCTTGCTTTTTTGGCGTGGCCATTGCCGCCGCCGACTCGGCCGGATCCGAGAGAGAGCGAGCGAGCGAGCGACCAAGCGACCGTCCAATCCGGCACAGGCTAATGCGCATCCGTCGTTTGCATGTCACAGATTCAAGTCAATAGGAGCGAGCAAGATCAACAACCCGCGCCAGCTCGTCTTCACCCTCGACCACGACGTCCAGAACAAGTCAAGCAAGAACCTGGAAAAGTACAGCAAGATTGAAGCGTTCGCCAACAAGCATGGCATCGACTTCTACCCTGCTGGAAGAGGGATAGGGCATCAGATTATGATTGAGGAGGGTTATGCCTTTCCGGGCTTGCTGACTGTGTGAGTTGCGCCTCGAAACCGAAAACGAGCCTGTGGCAACCCCTCGCGTCCAGCTGCCTGACAGAGCTTCTGCGTGCCATTCAGCGCCTCCGACTCACACTCGAACATGTACGGAGGCGTCGGATGCGTGGGAACGCCCACAGTCCGGACAGACGGAGCGGCTCTCTGGGCAACGTCGCGGACCTGGTGGCAAGTCCCGCCCATTGTGAAGGTCAGCCTGACTGGGCGGCTCGCGCCGGGAGTGACTGGCAAGGACATTATCGTCGCCCTCTGCGGCAACTTCAACAAGGACGAGGTGCTCAACTGCGGCATCGAGTTCACTGGCGACGGTGTCCAGCACCTGACCGTCGACGAGCGCCTCGCCATCGCCAACATGACGACCGAGTGGGGCGCGCTGGCGGGCGTCTTCCCCGTTGACAACGTCCTCCTCAGCTGGTACGAATCACACCTCCGCAAGCTGGATTTCCAGAAGTTCAAGTTCGGATCTTCACCTTCTCACTCTGCGCACCATCCGCGCCTCACCGCTGAGCGGATAGAAGCTCTCGCCAAAAACCCTCTCCGCGCCGACACGAACGCCTTCTACTCCAAACACCTCACACTCGACCTCGCCACCCTCTCTCCCCACGTCTCTGGGCCGAACAGCGTCAAGGTGTCGACACCGCTGTCGACGCTCTATGAACGCGACATCAAGATCAATAAAGCGTACCTCGTCTCTTGCACCAACTCGAGGGCGTCTGACCTAGCCGCGGCCGCCGACATATTCAGATCCGCACCAGCGTCAGGCCCGAGTGCCGGGCCCCGGCGCGTCGCACCCGGTGTCGAGTTCTACGTGGCTGCCGCATCGTCAGTCGTGCAGGCGGAGGCAGAGGCATCAGGCGACTGGGCAACGTTGGTGAATGCAGGCGCAAAGGTGTTGCCTGCAGGGTGTGGGCCATGCATTGGCCTGGGAACAGGATTGTTGGAGGATGGCGAGGTCGGCATCTCTGCGACGAACCGGAACTACAAGGGGCGAATGGGCAGTCCGAAGGCCCAGGCTTACCTCGCTAGCCCGGCAGTGGTTGCCGCATCGGCTGTCGCGGGCAGGATCTGCGGGCCGGAAGCACTGCTCGGCGAGTTCGGCTCGAGCGCGCCCAGCATCGAAATCGAGTACTTCAAGGAGGCTTCCAAGGGGCCTTCCGCGCCAGCTGCTGCTTCATCGGCTGCCGACGAGGCCTTGCTGCCAAACTTTCCCAGGGAATTCACCGGGACTGTGCTCTTCTGCCCAGAGGACAACCTGACAACGGACGCGCTGTACCCGGGCAAGTACACATATCAGGACGACATCACGCCTCTGCGCCAATCTGAGGTCGTCATGGAGAACTACGATCCAGGCTTTGCGTCACTGGTCGCTTCCCAGCGGCCTGGGACCTCCGAGCCTTCGACGGACAGCGTTGCGCCCGCATACACGTCCCGCGACGGGCAGGGTCTCGTCCTCATCTCTGGCTACAACTTTGGCACGGGCAGCTCTCGCGAGCAGGCCGCGACGGCACTGCGCAACGCCGGCATTCCGCTAGTCATTGCTGGGTCATTTGGCGACATCTTCAAGCGGAACAGTATCAACAATGGCCTGATCTGCCTGGAGTGCCCGGAGCTTGTCGAAGAGATGACGCAGCTTTTCACGCCCGAGGGCAAGCGGAACAAGGGCGGCAAGAATGGCGAGCTCACAGTGCAGCCGCAGTGGAAGCTGAGGGTTGACTCGGGCGAAGGCACCATCGAGATCACCCAGCAGGACGGGCAGGTAAAGACGTACCCGGGCCGAAGCGTCGGCAAGTCCGTACAGGAAGTGTGGCTCGCGGGTGGACTCGAAGGGTGGGTGCGCGAGCGCATTTAACGACAGAAGCAGTTTCCATCTTGTTTGGGGGGTTTGCTGCATGCCGTCTTGTTGTCGTTTCCATTGCTTGAACCCGTTTTGGCGTGCGGCCCTCTTGCACACACAGCAGGCTCGGAGAGATTGCACATCAGCCGGCCGGTGCAGAGTTCTGTCGCGAGACACACTGATGCAAGACGACCTCTCCTCGAGCAAATGGCCGGCCCATGCGGATTTCCCGCCCTTTTTCACTGGTGCCGTGGGTGTACGACACTGGGTCAAATTGAGAGGCCACGGGGCTAACCG